>BSBK01001909.1:0-600000 GCA_027943335.1 Chamaecyparis obtusa
AGACTATCAGTAGTGGCCCATGGTGTATTGGTACAAGCACTATGTATCTCCAGAAATGGTATCCAAACATGATTATCAATGAGGATTTCATTGTTCAAATCCCTGTTTGGGTGAAACTTCCTAGTTTCCCCCTCGAATACTGGAATGAAGATGTTTTTGCAGGCATTGCTAAATCTTTTGGAGAGCTTCTCGCTATTGACCTAGTCACTGTCTCTAGAAGAATACTGGTTCATGCAAGGATATGTGTCAGTATAGCACCAAAGGCTGATATGCCTGAGCAAATTGAAATGGAATCAAGTTGGGAAAATGGGTTCAAAAACTGGAGTATGAAACGATTCCTTTTTCTTTTTTCAAATGTAAAAAGACTGGACACTGGGCTAAACAATGTCCATATAAATTTCTAAGAAGGTCCAATAAAAAAAGATGTGGAAACCCAAAGGCAAAAGTGGGGAGTCCTCTGATGGGGCTTCAGGGCCTAAGATCAGTGAAGTTATAAAGGTTGGTAAGGAAGACAAGGGGAAAAGTAACAATGAAGCTCCTAATCCTGAAAAGGAACAGGACCACTAACCCTAAAGATGGAGATGGGGAAAAAGAAAAATAGAGTCCTATTGAAGAAACCCAAAATATTCAAGCCAACTTTTTCCAAGATACTATGGAAAGTCAAGAAGAAAAAAAATCCTTAACCCAAGATCCTAAAGAACATATTTATCAACAGAGGAGTACCTTAGGGGAACAAGGTATGGATTCTGATCAGTCTATCAAAACACCTACTAAAGAGGTTGATATTTTTTTTCCTGATGCTCAGTAAGACATTGTTCTGGGACCAGGATTACCTGACTTATCTCATAATACTCCCTCACAAAAGGAAAATATGGAAGATTCTAGAAAGAAACCTAATTGGGGGGGATCCTAAAGACATTGATAGATCCTTGGGGGAAAGCACAAGTGAAAAAGGCTTCACCAAAGTGGAAAGAAAGAAAGACCAAAAACCTTAGAGATGTATGCCTTAGAATAAACTTAAAGCTTACTACCCAGATGTTGATAAGAATCACCTATCTCCGCCAAGGAGACCTTCAGCTATAAGAACTAGGAACCAGGAAATGGCTAGAAACATTGTGGATGGTACACAGAGCACCATCCCATAGGTCAATAAATCTAAAAAGAAATGAAGATAATAACTTGGAACATCTGAGGATTAAATAATCCTCACAAATAGGATCTTATAAGGAATATGGTTAGAGACAATAGACTAGATATTATTTTGATTCAAGAGACTAAAATGTCTAAGGAGAAAGTTGAAAACCTTAAGTTTTTCAAAGATAACTACAGTATAGGGGGTAGCTCAAAAGGTGCTTTAGGTGGCTATTGCTACTTTTTGAATGGTAAAAAATATTGAGGGAGAAGTCATATCTCAATAACAACATGACCAATATTAGATTTCATCATCTAAAGGACAACACTTTTTGGGTTCTTACTAATATCTATGCTCCTAATACTAAGAATGAAAGGAAAATATTCTGGACGAAAATTGATCAAGCTAGAACTCTCTCTGAAAAGGAAAGCTGGATTATGTTGGGTGATTTCAAAACTCCTCTGAAGGAAGATGAGAAAATTGGAGGTAGCCAACTGAATCTAGATAGTAGACTTGACCTTATGAATTTCATTACTAGACAAGCTCTCATTGATATTGATCTGCAAGGTATCAACTACACTTGGACTAATAGAAGAGAAGGCAAGGATTTGATTCAGGTAAGATTAGATAGAGCTCTTATTACTAATTATTGGTATCAAAATTATTATTGCTCACCTGACTGCCTTTGTTAGGGCTGGCTCTGATCACTATCCTCTCTCTTTTATTGCTAACCCTATCTCTAGAAAAAGGAATTTTCCCTTCAGATTTGAGAAAATGTGGACCTTGCATCCCAAGCTTAATCATAGAATTAATGAATGATGGAAAATTAAAATTGATGTCATAGCTATGTACAAACTAGCTAACAAACTTAGACATGTGAAAGATAATATTAGAGCTTGGACTAAAGAGACTTTTGGGAACATTTTTTCTAACAAGGCTAAAATCTCTTCAGACCTTAAAGATATTCAGGATTCTATCCAAATTTTTGGTTATGAGATGGTCCCCAAGGAAAAAGAAAGTGAAATTATTATCAAATATCATGATATGGTGCATAAGGAAGAAGTTTTTTGGAAGCAAAGATCCCGCAACACTTGGCTCAAAGAAGGGGACAGGAACTCTAAGTTCTTTCATCTCTCTGCTATCAAGCATAAGGCAGCCAATAGAATAACTAAGCTCAGAGAAAATAACATTTTTCTAGAAAAGGAGGAGGACATTTCTAAGGAAGCTAAGGAGTATTTCTTTAATTTTCTTACTCAAGATTCTGATCTGGACCAGAATTCTCAACAAGATATCTTGGCTAAAATCCCTAAAATTCTCTCTGAGCAAGATAACAAGTTTCTTAAAGCTATCCCCTCCAATGAGGAAATTAAGAAGGTTGTCTTTTCTTTTGAAGGTAGTAAATCTCCTGGTCCTGATGGGTTCCTCATGTTTTTCTTTCAATTGTATTGGTTGGTTGTGAGCAAGGATGTCACTAATGTTGTTAAAGAATTCTTTGGTTCTAAAAGAATCCTCAAGGAACTTAATGGCACTTTCATTGCTCTCATTCCCAAAAAGGTTGGGGCTGACTCTATGGATAGCTTTAGGCCCATCAGTTTGTGTAATTTGTCTTATAAAATCATCTCTAAAGTCATGACCTCCTATCTGCTGATTCTTCTCCCCAAGCTGATTTCTCACCAACAAAATGGTTTTGTTCCAGGCAAACAAATTCTTGACTCCATAATAACAATGCATGAGAATATTCACTCCTTAGTGATGGCTAAGAAAGAGGGATTTATCTTAAAAATTGACCTATCTAAAGCTTATGATAGAGTTTACTAGAGTCTCCTTGAAAGATCTCTCTTTGCCTTTGGCTTCAACAGGTGTACTACTAAGATCCTCATGCAACTGGTTACTTTTGCTTCTTTTGTTGTGCTGGTTAATGGTTCCCCCACTCCTTTCTTTAAGTCTTCAAGGGGATTCAGGAAAGGGGATCCCCTTTCTCCTATTTTATTTGTTATCATGGCTGAGTGCTTGGGTACATACATTGATTATGTGATCTAGATAAGAGATTTAAAGGTTTTGAGACCTTCCTCTTCCAATCATGTTTGTTCCCATCAACAATTTGTGGATGACTCTATCTTTCTTGGTGAAGCCTCAGTTGCTGAATCTAAAAACCTCAAACTCTACCTCAACAACTATAGTAAAGCTTCTAAGCAATCAATTAACTAGAACAAAAGTTCTTTGTACTTCATTAATGTTCCTAAAACAAGGCAAAGGAAGATCAAAAAAATCTTGGGTTGTCAAATAGGATAGCTCCCTGCTACCTAACCGGGCCTTCCCCTTGGCTCTAATCCTTTGGATTCCTTTTGGAGCTCCATTTTTTATGAATTCCACAAAAAATTAGTTATTTGGAAAGGTTCTCTCCTAAGCTAGGCTGGCAAAGTCCAATTGCTTAAAAATTCTCTTCAAAGTATTCCTATCTATGCTCTTAGTCTCTTTTGGATCCCTAACAAGTTTGTTGAAGCTATTGAGAAAATCTAAAGAAACTTTCTTTGGACTGGTGTGGAGAAGAAGAAAAGGATGGCTCTTGTCTCCTGGGATAAGGTCTACTCTCCCAAATCTAAAGGGGGTCTTGGGATCAGAAGGATCAGGAACCTGAATGACTCCCTCTTGGCTAAAATTTGTTAAAGAAGCTTCAATTCAGAGGGTGAATGGAACACTATATGGAAAAGTAAATATAAAAAGAACACTCCTAGTCTTCAAAACTAGTTGGACTCTGAGCTTGAAATAATGAGCTCTTGGATATGGAAAAATGTCACTAAAGTTAAGGGTATCATCCGGGAAGGATTTAAATGGAAAATTGGTAAGGGGGACAATATTGACTTCTGGTAAGATTCTTGGATAGCATATTATTCTCTCTCTGAGAATCCTTAATGGAATTAGTATATGGGTGAATGCAAAGAAAAAATTGGGTCTAAAGTTGCTAATTACCAGATGAATAGCAGTTGGATTGATCTTACTCTGATTAACAACAACCTTCAGAATCTAAATGTTATGCTTACTGATTTTGTTACTTCTGATCAAGAAGATTCTTTGATATGGAAGCATACCCCTAATGGTCATTTCTCTGTTGGTTTTGCCTACTCCCAAAACTTCAATTTTATCTTGGCTCCCTTTTGGGCTAAGGCCTGGATCAGAGGTCTTACCCCTAAAATCAATATTTTCTTATGGATGATGCTTCAAAATAAAATCCTGACTCTTGATAATATCAAGATGAGGGGTATGTATTTGACTAACATGTGTATTTTATGCAAGGAAGAAGAAGAATCTTTTAACCATCTTTTTATCCATTGTGCTTACACCTAGGAGATGTGGGCTCTCTTTTTGAATACTTTCAACTTGAGTTGGGTGCTCCCCAAAGACATTCAGGGAATGTTCAATTCTTGGAATATTAATCTTAGAAATAGAGACATCAAAGGTATATGGCATTATGCCTTGCCACACATATGCTGGACCATCTGGAAAGAGAGGAATGATAGAATATTTCATGAAATCAAGACCCCTCCCAAGATTCTATTTGAGAAAACTAGAAGTTTAATAAGTGAAAACTATAGACCTATGAATTTGAAGGTCACCAATGCTGCTAAAGAGGACATTAAATTCCTTAATAAGTGGAGAATTCATAGTAACAATAAGAACCAGAAAGATCCTAAAGAAGAAGTGAAATGGGACTGCCCCCCTCCTGGATGGATGAAAGTCAACTTTGATGGTGCCTCTAAGGGGAACCCTAGCACTGTGGGATGTGGCATAATTATCTGAGATGAGATAGGAAATTGTAAAGCTATCAAGGCTATCCTGATTGGCACCCAAACTAACCATGTTGCTGAGGCCATGGTGGCTTATCAGGGTATCCTTTTGACTAAAGATTATAACTACAGTAAATTATGGCTTGAGGGAGATTCTAAAAATATTATTGATTGTCTTAATAAGAAATCCAACCCCTCATGGACAATTGATAATATTATTAATCTTGCTCAAGATCAAATTAATACTATGTATGATTGTATTATAACCCACATTTACCATGAAGCTAATGTGGTGGCTAACTAGGCTACTAACCATGCTTGCAAAAAAGGGGATGTCACTTCATTGAAGAATGAGGATAGTATTTCATTTGAGATCAAATCCATCATCCATGTTAAGAGATCTTACAGAAATTAGAGAAGTGAAAGACAACTGAGATATGATGGGGAAAAAAAATGAGGAAAATAAAGAATAATTATTGCTATGTTATTTCCAAAGCCTCCACTTGGAATGATGATTTAACCTTACATGAATTATGGGCTCCAAAAATCTTGGGTATTTACACTAATATCATTAAGGGGATTGTTGATAACATTTCCAAAGTGAAGCATTTTCATCAAGCTAAGAACATGGGAGGAGGAAAGAAAAGATATGAACCAGCTAACTGTAATGAATGGAGGTAGAAGAAAGTGGCTTGGGAGATTCTTAAGAAGGGGAATTTTAGTGCTTATATAGAGAAAATCAAGGGTGGAAATATGAGTATTACAAAGTACTTCATGAAGAATTGGAAGAATGGTAAGATTATTTTCAATAATCAATGGATTGACATCAATGAAGACCTTATTGCTGATGCGATGGGGCTTCCCAAGGAGGATATGAAATTTTACCATGACAGAAGCTTTTCTGACAAGGTGGCCGAGAAATTTCCAGACAACAAAGATGAAGAGGCTAGGATGGTTAAACAAGTTGGTGGTTTCATCAGTCCTACTAATATTAGTAGACCTTGGTGCTTTGTTCTTTATGCTGCTATTAGCTACTTAACCCTTGATGGGAGATTTTCTAGAGCCTACTGCCACCATTTTGTCATCTTGAATCATTTTAGGCATGATGATTTTATCAGTATTCCCTATTATTTGATGTTCTCTTTGAATCATACTATTAAGAGTCTTCAGGGTGACCCAAAAGGTGATCATGCCTCACATCAGGGTCTCATGGTCATTCTTTATAATCATCTGAAAGATAAAAAATATTGCACGTCTTATCAGCAAAGGTAAAAACCCTAATGAGGAAGATTCTAAGGATGAGGGTTCCAATGGGATGTTCGAGGCTGATACGAAAGATGAAAGAACTACTAAAGACAAGAAGAAAGGAAAAAGAAAAGTTAATAGTAGGGTTAGTTCTATTAAGAGAAAAATTGAGATTCTTGATGACGACTACCCTAATTCTAAGGATGAGCATGAGAACTAGAATAGTAAAAAAAGGAAGAGATTTAGGACTAAAGGGAAAAAAATGGACAATAATAGGGGGTCCAAAAAAAAGGGCTTTTTTACTCTTCCGATGAAGAGGAGAACACCTTGCAAAGAAAAGAGAAAATCAAAGGGAAAATCAACTATGCCTACTATGATATTGATAAAGATGATAGGACCAACACCCATGACAATCAGAAAGGTAAGGAGTAGGAGAAAGCCTTTGGCATGAGTTCCCTCAATGACCAGGCTGGGACCAGTGATCCTCTTAGGAAGACTACAGACAGTAATATGGATCCATACCATAAGGAGAGTATCATTTCTTTTGGTCTTTTCCTAGGTTCTATTGCTCATGACATCAAGATCATCAAGGAGGACCTCCAAGATCAGAAAAAGATAATGAACATGATTAAACATGCTAATTTTGGTGACAAGCCCTTGGCTACTTGCTTGGAGGACTGGATGGAGGCTATCTGCAAAGGGGGAGCCTTTGGCAAAATGGGTGGCAAAGTGATGGATTTGGAATAGGCTTTTGACAAGCTCAATGCCGACAACCAGGGATATGAGGAAATAATTATCTTGCTAGTGGAGAAAGTCAAAAATTTGGATAATCCCATCATTAAGAACTATGAGCAGAGTGTCCATATCATTAACCTTTCTGATGATCAAAGCAAGCCTATCAGGGAGAAGCTGGAGCTCTACAAAGGGGAGGACACAAAGGACTTCAAGGATATGAGCATTGGTAACCGCACTAGAGCAAGCACAAAGAAAAAAGAGATGGAACTGGAGGACCTAATAGGAAACATGGACCTCCTTGATGTCCATGCTTCAAAAATTTTGGACATCAATTAGCTTTTTCTCTGCAGCTATCTTTTGTCTGTGTTGTCTTTCTCTGCCTCTGGCTGCCTCACAGTCTCTTTCTATTATCTTTTTTTGGGCTGTGTGCCCTTATTTTTGTTGGTTTTTTGTTGTAATGACTAATCAGTATTGAACATCTTATGATCTTTGTACAAGGTTTTGGGACCTTTCAAATCCTATTTTTACTTAATCAAAATACTACTAATTAATGTAAAAATATTCTCATCAATCGTTATCCAATTTCTTTTTAAATTTATGCACAACCAAAATGAAAAGAAATAGAATTTTCCAAACTTGTTAACAAAACACCAATACATATCTCTTCAAAAAAAATTTCTCATATAGATTCAACTTTGAAATAACAATATAAGGATAACATTTTATTTTACAATATTTTCATGGTTGAAATAACAAGATTTTTTTTAAAACTTTTACATTTCAAATGAAGAAATACAACTTTTCAACATATTTTATACATTGAGGGCTAATCCTTTAAAAGGATTAATGTCCATCATTCCATTATTTTTCTATTTCTTATAAATGCATAAACCTGTAATGAAATTCACATTTAATCATGGAGGCTCACCTCCCAACCTAGGTCTCCAAGAGGCTACCCTAGAGCTTGGAGAACCAAGGGTAGACAGGTTACAAACACACATAAAACTACAATCTTTTTTTTTACACAAAAAAAACATAACAAGACACCCAATCATGGATTTTTCCATGGGTATCCAAACCCATGAATAGGGTGAAGGTTGACCAAGTACCCAAGAGGAGATTGCCAAAATAAAATACATACAATGCCTTCACAAGGCTCATTATCAACACATCACACTCCTCATTTTTCAAACAAAAAAATCTCCCCTTATGGCCCCCAAATAAATAATGCAAAAATGGCAACATGGAAACCATAATCCATGTCTTATCCCTCTCCTCCATGAGGAGAGACTCTACACTACATGGGCTATCCAAAAACCCTTCACCCTCAAGGCTACTCTTCCCTCCCAAGGGTGAGTTTGGCCTTGAACTCCCTTAACATTCACATACACAAAAATAACAAGAAACAACAATAACTTGAAAGGAAATCCTTTCCACAACACAATAAACAACAAGAATTTACAAGATTCAACATAACACAAAGATAAAAACTCCTTTCATGGAAAAAGTGCACCCGACCTTTCTCCAAGATAATGGAAATATGAAACTTTATATGGAGAGATTTTCCCTTTTTTCCAAGTCCTTTCTCCTCCAAAAGCTAACTAATTCTAGAAGTCTCTAAATAAAGAGAGTGGGTGATCAACCCAAAATTTTTGTAAACTTCCTATTGAAAGGGCTTCCTACAAAATGCCCAACAAACCACCATAAAGAGGGCATGGCTCAAAAAGTCATTTTTCTCCATACTTGTCTCCTCTCATAATTGAGATGGAGACCAAGAATGGGGAAAGGGGATGGACTTGTCCTCTCACTCCAAACCCCATTTTTCGTCACTTGACTTAAGGGGTACTTTTGATGGATCATAAATGAGTTATGGGCTCTATATTGACAAAAATATAACCCCCAACCCATATTATACCAAGTGGGGTAACTAAAATTAACCCAAACTGCACCCTATGGGCTCATTTAATCCTCCAAAAATCCTCTTGAAGTTTGCACACGGTCCAACAAGATATGACCCAAATTCATGGCTTCCTAACCAAGGAGTCAACATGAGAACTCTACTAGATAACTCATGGTAAGTTTCACACTCCAACCCACTCACATGGTCTTGTCATGCCAACACATCACATAATACAATTGTCAAGTGACACTACAAGATTTACACATCACATGAACACATGGAAAGACCTTAGGGTAAAATATATTTACAAATTATAATTATTACAATCATGCAACATCACAATTACAAAATAAAATACATAAAAACAAGGTTTTGTCTCTTCATTAGATGCAACCTTTTCTTTCACTAATTTCACAAAGGTCTAACCTTGATTCCTTGATTTATTTCCACGGTCAACTTCCCTGTACAACTATATTCAAATATCAGTAGTCCAAGATAAATCATATATAGAAACAATGTAAATAATTAACAATATTAAAGAATATATCTTTCACTATTGCATTCACATAATTCACCATTAATCCAAAACAATATTCTTAGTCCAATTTCTTCCTAAACATATTTACTCACAAAGCATATGCAAAATCCAATCATCATATGATTTTACATGTCCACATAGGTTAATCATAAAATCTATAATTCAATCTCATCATAAAAATTATCTAAATCAATCCACCATAATTCAATATCATAATGTAACATAAAATATCCATCATAAAATTCATAAGTGTTGAATCAATTCCTAAAACCAAATTCATCAAATTCACTGATAGAAAATATATGTTAGAGAGATCTAGATGTTTCCTAAGAAAGAATGTAGAAACATAACATAAGCCAAAATATATCATAATCAAATGTAATTCAATCCCTTTCATGAACATTGATCATCTAAAGTGCATCAAAATAGAGTATAAATACTATGTCCATCATAAATATGAAAGTAATGCTATGATGGGTCGTGGTAGGGCCTCACAATGCATGTCATGTCAACTTTAATTCTCATTTAATGCTCCACTTTAAATACATATCAACAACACAACCTTAGCAAAAAGATCATGATAAGTATTTTTTACTTGTAATAATTTGAGCATAGAAGACCCAAAATCATGCTCCTCTTTTAAAAGAAATTAAATACTTTCAATGTCTTAGTCACTTTAGTGACTCTTTTAATGCACCATTTATACAAACTTAAAATCACCTTAGATAATTCTCATTAAACCATGATGCATTATACATAATATATGTATTTAAAACTTAATATTAAGACTTTACAAAAGGTATCAAAATGAACTTTTGAATGATGTTTTTCTATGCAAACTGAATTACATCCATGTGAGTATGTTCATGCAAAAATTGATTATGATGGACAATTGAGTGCAATAATGTGCCCATAGTACCGAAGTTGTGTGTATACCAATGCATTGATAATCAAATCTATCAATCTGAATGCACTGAATATGATAAACAACTCTATTAAATTTTAATCACTTATATTCAAACTAATCACCAATACTCTTACTAAACATTGATTATTCAAATTGAACAAACTATTTCATGTGTCCAAAACAACCTTAATGCAATATAATTCATTGAATGATAAATGATGCAATGGTATTCACTGAACATGATGCTATAAGGAACTGATCCATAACCATACAATAAAATGAATTCTAAATAATGTAAATATGATGAAGCACATTGAATTTGAATCTAAATTCAACACTATAATCATGAAGGATGATATAATAAAGGACCACTTGTAAAGGTCCACATGTAATTATCTATGATGACCACATGTAATTCATGAAAAATCATATAATCCTCAATATCCTATTAGTGATTTTGACATCAAGGAAAACTAGGAGAGGAAGAAAAAAACAAAAATGTGAGCTTGAGGAGAAATGTTACAGAGCTACAAAAACCCCAAATTAAACTTGGTAGAGAAAAATGGCTCAAGAAACCTGATTAAATGATGGTAATGAGCTCTTTTATTTCATTTAGTGAATTTGTCCATATCCAACTCTGAGAAGTCAGTTCCCCCATGTGAGTAGTCCTTCATCCAAAAGGAAATATGGTTGATATTAAATTCAAACCAGGGATGTAATCAAAAAAATAATGTCAAGATAGCCTTGAAATCATTAACACAACCCCCAAGGAATTGGCCTTTCTCTATACTCAAATCAAAAAAATTCCACTTCAACTCATCATGAATAGGCATGGGATGAAATGTACTATCTAAGTACATAGCACATGGAAACCATATAGGTGACTAACACTAGGCAAGAAACAAATAGTAATTCAAATTTAATCACCCACCATCTCTACAAGGTGAAGTCTAAAGACCCAAAAGAAGGTTCCAAAAAACAAGGTTAACAATCTCCATTAGGAATGAAAGAGATTTTTTCCTTCCCTAAAAAGGACTTCATGGTGTTACGTAGATAATGAACTATTCTCCAGCAATGTAGAACCACCTTCTCTATTGTAATAGAAGAAATGGAATTTAGATGTGATATTTCCCTCCCTAAAAGTAGTTTGCATAGAAAATTTATCAAACCCTGGTAAGAGAGATCTTATATCCTTTAGTATTTCCTCCACTTTACAACTTGTCATTATTGTACCTTTGGTTTCTTATATGATTAACTTAAAATCTTGTCAATTTCCAAGGATTTAATGCCAATCACTAGAGCTATATTTAGTCCTACAAATAGAGCCATCCCTTCCAACTAATTATTAGTATAGCTCCCTAATCTTCTAGCGTAAAAAACATAAAGGTTTCCCTTATGATCCCTAATCACACCTCTGATAGCCAGGCCCAATTTAGTCACACTATCAATGATGCAATCAATGACATAGAATCCTTGAAGCAAATTTCCAACCTTGCATCTGGAAACACCATAGTGTAAATGGCCAAAAAATAAATAGAAAACACAAACCAATAAGGAAATATGATCTACAATTATCACCGAACATGGATTTACATCAAGTTGGCCAACAAACATGTAGTCTTACATTCTAGGAATACAAACCTGATTATTTACAAAATCATATACTAGTCCTCCAACTATCTTATAGCTACTAGCACTCCCTCAACAAGAACTACTAACCTACTTATATACAAGATTTCCAGCCACAAGTCAGCTTATCCAATCAATAATCCCTAAGATAAAGAAATATATTACAAACATATAAGCCGGGACCTAAATTGATAAAAACACCCCCAAATTGATACATTATGATATGAAAACATACAAGAAGGTTGGCCACATGTATAAGAACATAGAATGATTTGCCATGAAGCTTTGCATAATGTGAAACTTTGTCACAAGCCAAATTTCACCACCTTGGCCATTAGAACAGGAAAACCAAATAGGACCAGACCAATCAGTAAATAGCTTCATCTAAAAATATAGGAATGAGATGCAAAGCTATACATAGGATCTCCAAGATTTCTAGAACACAAAATAAGGATCGCATAAGAAAATGAGCCAACTGGGTTGATCTCCACATTAAACACCAAAAACTACTCAACTGGAACAATAAAAAAATAAACTAAAAGGAAATATTTTTGGGTGATGCAATATTTCCAATGACCCAAGGATGCTCCTACATCAAACACCCTAGGTGTATAGAATATGTTCCATAAGAGGAAATTATGAGCATATGATAGGATTAAATACATTAATCCCATGCTCATTCTAACCTAAATATCCTCTTCATCAGAAGGAAAATGGTTGTGCCATCTTTGCAAATGACTAATCATATTATTTTTGATCCAAGTGTTCACCACAACCTGAGTAGCATACTTCCCACCATCTTGATAGGAATAACAGTCCACAATACAATTGAGAGGGGGGGTGAATCAGTTGTATAACAAAATATTAAACTTTAAACTTTAAGTTCTACAATATCATATCCAATGAACACAATGAATGCCAACACAATAACATAATATTTTGGTCTCAAGGAAACCCTAAAACCCTGTTAAAGGTAAAAACCCTAGTGGGAATTAGCACCCACAAATGATGTACTAAGAGTATAGTTATCCTTGTTAGAAGATATAGCCCTATTAGGAGCTTATTGAAACATTACATTACATAGTCCTTGTTAGAGGTGTATCATCTTAAAATGGAAGCACTTCCATGATAAGAGTGTTTATCCCTCTAAGTAATTGGTTTGGGGTCATGTCAAGTGCCTTGATTAGGTCTTTGCATGTATTTGGCTTTTATCCCCACTTTCCACTTCTTTCCTGCACTTGATTTCTTCATTATAGGTAAAATTAGGGTTAGGATCTTAAGGATTCTATTGATTTTCCCTCTTCCAAGGCTCTATTTTCTAGGTAGGATGTAGAAATAGATCCTCCTGGCCTTCATCACAATAATCATAGGACTTTATGTCTATCCTTTTCAACATCAAAATTCAACATTTTCCAGACCTACCCTAATTTGAGGTTAGTATTTTTATTTCAATTATTTCAGATTTCCAAACATATATATGTCCTCCTCCATAGGGAAATATTGGATTTACTTTCTCTCTCTTGCATATTCTTCACAAAATTGATTCAATTGTGTATTAACCTTTTGGTTGATCAAATTGGATCTCTTCTTTGGGGAATTTGGGTTTGAGAATTGATCTCATATTTCCCCCCATACATTTGAATAGGGTTGAATCCATTTTACCTCTATTCATTTTGGTGAACCCATCTAGCTTACTCTCTTTCTGTTTTGGTGTTAGATTCATCTTTATTCTTATTTTGGAATTGGATGCCTTATTATGCTATCCTTTTTATCTTGTTAGTATTAGATTTTTACTTTATGTTAGATATTGCATGCTAATTAGATTTTATATGCATGCTTTATGTGTCTTTAGTTTAGTTCATTTGCATTACATTGGTTTATGAGCTTTACTACCACTAGTCCTACTTATAATATTTTGGTTAGAAGAAGTCGTCAACTCATGGGTGCCTTTGATCCTGAATCTTCCTCTCCTTTCCTTAGGATCTCGGATGATAACTTGATTCTTCATGATTCCAATCCTCCTATGGAGAAAAACTCTTCTCACTCATCTCATGATGAGAATGATGCTTTAAGAGTTCCTCCTGAACAAGTCCAAAAACTTTACACTAAACTCGATAAAATGGGTAATTGGCTTTTGCAAGAAAACCATAATCAAGATTTCATTCAAGCTAGAGAGGCTCTTAAGAAATTTCTCCATGATAGTGATCAAGGTGTTAACCTCTTGTGTGGTATTACTCATCTTGTGCATTCAAATGTTAAACCTTTAGCTCAAGAAGCTCAAGATTTAGGGTTGATTCCTCCTCTCACTAGTGTTGAACCTCCTTCTAATCCTCTACCTAGTATTCCTATCTATACTCCTCCTTTGGTGACTGTGATGGTTCCCTCTATTCCTATGAGTGTTCCTCATGTGTCCCTTCCTACATCACAACCTTCATATCATAATGTTCCTTTCACTTATTCCAATCCACTTCCAACTGTAGTTCCTAGTGTTCCTCCAGTTGTGTCTTCTATTCCTGTAGCTTCTTACACTTTACCTAGTGTGTCTAATGTTGCTACTCCTCCTATTTCCTCTAATGATTCAACAATCATTATTTTGGCTCAAACTATATCATCCTTACAACAACAACTTGCTTCCTTAACCCAAAACAAGTTTAGTATTCCTACATGTGACATGGGAAGTCCCTTGTCCTGGGATATTATTCATACTCATGTTTGTCAGCAAGGTGAGATGCCTCATGTTGATAATTATAATGGAAAAGGAGATCTTGTTCATTATGTTAAAACATTCCAAATCCTTTGTAGTGATTATGCTCATGACCATATCATTTTAGCCAAAAAATTTGCTAGAACTTTTTGTGACAAAGCTTTACAATGGTATTATTCTTTTCCTCCTTATTCAATTGATTCCTTTCCACAACTTGCTAATGCCTTTATTCAAAAATTTCAAAATAATATTGGCCCACAAGTGTCTTTGACTGATTTAATGCATTGTAAACAAAGTGCTAAAGAAAAATTGACTGAATTTATTGGTAGATTTAAGCATTTGCATGCTCAAATTTCCTATCCTGTTCTTGATATTGATATTCAACATATGTTTATTTCAAATTTGCAAAAGGATATTAGAGATAAGATTCTACTTACTGAATTTACCTCTTTTCAAAAACTTTGTGTAGCACTTCATCATTATCAATTACAAGTGAGTCAATTTGAGAGCAATACTCCAATGGCTCTTGTTCCAGTTGATAAGAGTGATGCTACTCCTAATCCAAACAAATTTCAAAAATTCAACAACTATGTCAAGATAAACAAACAAGCGAATGTAATTGCTGATCAGGTTGTTGTTGCATCTCATAATGCCACTTCTGCATCCACTGCTTTTCAATTAAATCATATGTTTACTCCTCTTTCTAAAACTTTACATGCTATTATGAATAGATTGTTAGCTACTAATATGATTACTTTACCTCCTATTTCACCTCTTTTACCTACTATGATTGCATCTAAATCTTTTAATCAAAATGCTTTTTGTCAATATCATCATCAAAATGGTCATGATACTGAGAGATGTTATTCTTTAAAACATAAGGTTCAAGATCTAATTGATTCTAAGTTTTTATCTGTTGATAATCTGGATAGTAGTGGGAATCAATCTATCTCTCCTCCTAATCAGAACCTTCAAATCTATATGAACCCTTTGCCTACACATGATACTAATACTATTGCTCAACCATCTGCTATGGAAATTGTGTATGACTTAAAGATGGATGATCACAATCATGTTGTTAATCATGTGGAGCATGTTGATCAGTCTATATCTCCACCTCACCCTCAACCTCAAGTTCAATCTCAACCTCAACCAAAACCTAAACCTAAAATGAAAACTCAACCAAAACCTTGACAACAATCTAAGAATAAAAGACCTCAAGAAATTTTGATTATCTTTGATGCCTTTGATATTATTAAAGCTCCTGATGGTCCCCTTTACATTGCTGCTAGGATTGCTCAGATACCTACTCATGGTTGTCTTGTTGATCCTACCTCCTTAGTCAATGTTATCACTGAAGAAAATCTTTTTATGAAAATTATACAACGTGACTTCTATGATACATCAAATGTGTGGATTCAAACTTACAATGGTTTTCTTTATCCATCATTTGGTTCTATTACTATACCGGTTGAACTTTGTGGAAAGATTGTGAACACTGCCTATGTACTTCTGATCAATTTCAAGTTAAGCTAGGTTTGCCTTGGTTGACTACCATGCATGTTGTTGCTTCACCTATCCATAAGTGTCTTAATTTCATTCATGATGAAGAAGTGAAGATGATTAATCATAGTTTATATCAACCTTCCAGGCCTAGAGAATGCGCTGCTCTAGATTTATTTTGGCCTTAATTACCTAATTCATGTTCTCCTAGACATGATAATATTTTTCAATTATATCAAGCTTATAAATATCATACAATCCTTGAATTAATTTCACCTCCTAGGGATCCTAATCATGGTCTTTTACCTACACCTTCTATACCTCCTTTAACTATGACTTCTAGTTCTGTTAATCAAGTTCCTTCTACTGAACCTATCAAAGATCCTATGATTGTTTCTCTGATGGTTAATAATCCTATTGATCTTCCTAAATAACCTATGAATGATCCTATGATTGTTCCTCCTAGTTCTCAACCTATTTCAAATAAATCAAAATGAAATTGATCTGCTAATGAACATCGTAAAAAGCATCGTGCTCATGCTAAAGCTAAAAGATCTCTACCTTCTTCGGATAAACCTATGCATAATGTGTTAGAAGATGTTGTTACTAATAATGATGTTCACATGCATGATTATGATGATTCTATTTGTATCTTAGATCCTATTTTGATTAATTTGGATGAGGAAGATACTCTTGATGATATTGATGATGTTAATGATGAATATGAAACTATTGACATTGACATTGATTTACCTAATATGCTTTCATCACAATTAACTCTTACACCTAGTGTCAAAAATAATGATTCTCAAGAGGATCCTTGTTTGGAACTGGCTATCATTCCTACTGTGTTAGATATAGTCCCTCTTGTGAGTTACCCACCTTCCCTAAATGATATACAATGAGATGGGGAAAGTGGCACACTTGATCGGCTTGTCCTTCATGGTAGCTTTGTTGTGTGTTTGCCTATTGTACTATGTTTCTCCCATAATGTGTTTGCTAAATGTTGTTAGATTCTTTTATACGATCCTTATTACTCAATCGGTGTAAGGTGATAAAGGAATTGAAACTATTGTTCAAATTCTCCTACATGTACCTCTATTCTTCTATGCGTTGTTCAATGTTATGTTGTAAATGTGCTATTGTTCATAAATGTTTCCTTGTGTAATCTTCTTGGATTCAAGATATGGTAGCACTAATTCTTTTTGGTCTCCATGTCATGGTCCAAAAAGATTCTCCTTTGTATATCTTATGTGATCTTTCCTCCTTTGTGATTGTAGTTCTACTTTCTTTGGGGAATGATGTCAATTCATTTGCAATAATATCATATATATATATTATCTTATGATCATACTGACCCCACAGTAGGTAGATCCCTTCTATGTTCTCTATATGTTTCTATGATATTTCCCTTGATTTGTCTTCGTCTGGGGGCATCTCAACGTGGAAACATAATCAGTGGAGTTTTTTATGTTTTTGATAAAGCCATTGCTCCTGTTAAAGTGTCAGCAATGACTTTAATGTGGGGGCATACGCTCTGCTCACCTATTGCACACACGCACTTTTCAATACACATATATTTTTCAAGATACTTCTTTTCCCTTTCTGGATTAGTAACTAATCCTTAAAGCATGGATTTATATTTTAGGATCTCTTAATCCCTCCAGTTTCAAATATACATATATTGTGATCCCTTAAGGTCAGAAGTGTCCTTAAGATTGGATCTCTTTTGTTTCTATTTTTGGTTTTATTCTTATGGAATAGAATATTCCTCTAGATAAATCCTTGATGGGTTGACTAGTGAGTAGCCACATTCACTAGGTGGTTCAATTCCATCTTTCCATTTGCACCATTCTCTTGTGTGGTTCACAATGGGACATAAGTTCTCATTGGGCAAGGTAATCACACCTTTCTCTCTCTATAGATGTCTCTCTTATTGTGATCTAGGAGTCGACAAATACTTGAGTCCCTGGGGGCTTAAGGTTTCTCTTTTTCCCTTGGATTATGATAAGATTATCTATTCATTCTGATCTCCTTTACCAAGAGTTTGCATTGAGTCCGTACTCTTGCTAAAGTGGGGGCTTAATGTATCATCTTAAAATGGAAGCACTTCCATGATAAGATCATTTAGCCCTCTGAGTAAGTGGTTTGGGGTCATGTCAAGTGCCTTGATCAGGTCTTTGCATGTATTTGGCTTTTCTCCCTACTTTCCACTTCTTTCTTGCACTTGATTTCTTCATTCTAGGTAAAATTAGGGTTAGAATCTTAAGGATTATACTAATTTTCCCTCTTCCATGGCTCTATTTTCTAGGTAGGATGTAGAAATAAATCCTCCTAGCCTTCATCACAGTAATCATTCTAGGTTTCTGGGCATCCCTAGGACCTCCTGACTTGGTTCTAAGTCAATCTGGGACCAAGGTTAGGGTCGAGGTTGAACCTGACTAGGTCAGGATCGAGCTTGAACCTGACTAGGTCAGGTCCAACCTTGATTTTTCCCCCTTCCTTCAAATTTCCAAAATCTAGAATTTTTGAGATTCAGGCTTTCGGGAGATTTATTTTCCCACTTCTGGGTAGGCCATTTCGGCTTTCAGGATGGTAAATCCTTTAATTGCATTTAATCTAGGTATATTTTCTAGAGGTTAGGACCTAATTGGGATTTAATTTTCCAAGGTGGCCCCTCTAGAGGAGTGTGCCCTAGTTCACTATAAAAGGAGGCCTTCCTCTCTCATTTTCATATCTCTGATCCATAATCAAGCAATTGATATCCAACTCTCAAGTGCTCAAGCTCTCAAAGTCCAAGCAAGTCTTCAAGCATTCAAGTGTTCAAGCATCCATCCATCAAGGAGATCCATTGTTAGCTATTGAAGGATTCAATCTCTTTGGAGCCCCCTTTGATGATCCATCCTTCCACATTCATACAAGCCTTCTCATATGAAAAGATCAGGTCAAGATTAGTGTTGAAGATCAAATGCCATTGATTAGAGACATCCTACATTCATTGAAGCACTCCTACTTATGGATTTGAGGATTTGAATCCTCTAAAAGGACTTC
This sequence comes from Chamaecyparis obtusa, assembly GCA_027943335.1. Taxonomy (NCBI): domain Eukaryota; kingdom Viridiplantae; phylum Streptophyta; class Pinopsida; order Cupressales; family Cupressaceae; genus Chamaecyparis; species Chamaecyparis obtusa. Next base: position 19,130 of record BSBK01001909.1, read on the forward strand.
AACATAAGCGAGGTGATTTGTTTCAATTACTTTGTTTATGCACAATACATTTCAATTCAATTTCATGGTTAATTCCTAAATTAGGGTTTGACCAAGGCAAACCCCCCATACAACAAAAACCCCCATTTTCTTGTAGGTACAGGTGTGGAATTTTGGATCTGAGAGCGAATTTGGATACCCTTTTTGGAAAACTTTCAAGATCTGTGAATAGAATTTGAATCGAACTTCAAATAAAGAATGTAGTATTTGACCTTTTATGAGGGTCAAACCCTAGCTAAGCCATATTAGAGAAATATTTCTAGGTTTTCTCTATCTCGACATTTCTAGTCTAGGATAGGTTTTACATTTTCCCGAAAGTGTACACAGACATCAAAATTCAACATTTTCTAGACCTACCCTAATTTGAGATTAGTATTTGTATTTCAATTATTTCAGATTTCCAAACATATATATATCCTCCTCCATAGGGAAATATTGGATTTACTTTCTCTCTCTTCCATATTCTTCACAAAATTGATTCAATTGTGTATTAACCTTTTAGTTGATCAAATTGGATCTCTTCTTTGGGGAATTTGGGTTTGAGAATTGATCTCATATTTCCCCCCATACATTTGAATAGGGTTGAATCCATTTTACCTCTATTTAAGAGGATAGACCCTGTTAGGAGTCAAGAACAAAAGAGAGGGCTCACTTCCCAAAGAAGGTTAAATGCACCTTCAGAATTCACTAGTTCGCAACATGTGTATATAAAGAAATACATAATCTTTTGAACTATTTGCCAGCAACTATCTCTAATTGATTAGTTCCAATGAAGTCCATGAGTAAACCTCTGCTCTACATACATCAGACACAAGCTCACAACTTTTCCAACTTGTTTACATCACATCTATTCCTTCCATCACTTTTCCAAAGAAAAGATTCTACATATATACCTTATTACAATTTACCATGATCAGGTCAACCCATGAGGCTTTCCTAATTACAAACAGTTACATAAACCCTTTCTAAGATACACACAGTATCTAAGAAAAGTCTAAAATGATTACAATACAACAATTAAGGACCGACATCCTTAATTTTTGTTCGCCAAACAAAACACACACTTCATTTCCTAGGTCAGATTCATAGTAATTCATTTCCAAAACACACGCCATAGATGATGTCACTAAATATTTTGTACCTTGTGCTAACCAATGAATATTCTTTAGTACCCTATCTATCATCCTTCAAGTTTGCATACCTTGAATCCAAATCCTCTGAGAGATATACCAAAAACTCAGAGACTATCTTTGTCAATTCTCATTGTCATAGTCCAGTGACCAATCTTTATTAAAACATTTGTATCTCTCTCAATATGAAACATATAATGATGTAATCTTAGATATAAGATCAAAAAATCCACCTGGACTCTTATCTAACTTTGCAGTATCTAAAACTTTTGTACAATGTTCGTACACTATGATTACCAGTTTGGTTTCTTCATAGAAACATATGTTGAAATCAGTGACAAAACACAAATGAAAATAGTATGAGTGTCCATTCAGTAATGTAGTGATTGAAAATATTAAATTTTTCAATCACCTCCCATGCATTAGCAATATCCAACAATCTCCCCCTTCGGCATTTATGTCAACATATGGGAAAATCTTATCCCAAAGTTATACCAATCCAAAGTCCTACAACTAAACAATCTTCCCATACAGTAGGGATTTTCTCATAGAAACACTCCCCCTTTGACAATAATGGAAAAGGGTTCCATGCAGCTTTGGCTTCCTTCAAAGATAAACTTTCTTCCATGATCACTCCCCCTAAGGAGTAGATCCCTACATCCAATCCAGATAGTGATAAGGGTCTGAATACCTCTGGACTGATGCACCTCTAAACTTATCTTAGTTTTCCTCTTCATCTTCTTCATCAATTTCATCATGTTCCCTTATTAGCTTCCTCCTCTTCTTTGGTAGCTCGGTGGTGGCTTGTGCACTTCTCTTTTTCTTTTGGTGTGTTTTAGTAGGAGTGGGCCTAGAAATTTTTCCAACTCCTTTCTTCAGAGGCGGAGAAGCAGTTGTTGTAGACCTTGTCCTTTCTCTTATCTATACTTCTTCTTGCTTCCTCTTACATTTGTCCTTGACTGGTAAAGACTGAGTGTCTTTATCAGACTCAATCACCTCTTCATCATGCTCATTATTACCCATTAGTAATTATTCCTTGGTTGCCTCTTCAATTGGAATATCCTCAGATGCCTTGTCTTCTTCTGTATCATCACTGAATTGTTTTAATAATTTATCCAGCAATTTCTGATACTTTTTTATTACCTTGACTCCAACTAGATCCATTTTAATTCTTTGTTTGGCCTCTTTATAGGTTCCAAACCTAGTTTCCTGGGGATCTTCGGGCTTGGCTAGTAAAGCCTTTATTGACCTAGAAGCTCAATTAATGTTAACAGCATAGCCCATTGGTGCCAGCCGTGTTATTCTCAGTTCATCAACCTTAATTAAAGTGTTGTCAGTGTCTAATAAGAAACATATATTATCTTTGTACTACTTAATCAGTTATCCTAGAATTCTACTTCTCTATTTCATTCGGTCCTTCAATTTTTCAAAATATGAATCCATGATGCTAACAAAATTTTGTCCCAAACTTTGAATATAATTATTTATTTGTAAAGTGACCAGTTAGTCAGTACTCACATCAACATTACCGATTGATGGGGAAAAGTTTTGAATGTAGAAAAATATGCATAATTGTAGTGTTCCAAACTTACATGTGTTAGACTTCACCGACCTGATGGTGATCATTTTTTCTTCTAACAATTTCAAAAATAACTCGGCGAGGTCTAGTTAAAATCCTTTCTTCACAATTTTATAAGTGATGTTCATAGCTCCACATGGCACATTTTTAGGTCTGCTAGATTGAAATATTTTATAACCAATGGCATATGCACCAAACCAAGTCTTGGGATCAATAATGGTGTTGATTATCATGCCTCTTCCGTCCCATTTGACTCTAGTAGCTCTTTCAATCTTGTTCCTTAGTGCACTCCTCAATGCTTTGACCTTGTCTGTTATGGGGTAATTGGTGATGACATGTATTATATCCGTGGTGATCTTCATAGGTTCATCTAAGCATAACTTACCCTTGTGCACTCGACTCAATACAACCATTATCCACTCATTCTTAAAAACCCTCTAGAAGTACATGGCATTGGCCAAACATTTTACCTCCAAATGTGTGTGCTCATCCTTTAGTTTCTCATTGATACTTAGTTCTTGAAAGGTGGATTGGAGCTCAAAATCATTGATCTCTCTAATCTTGTAGTAAATATATGCGTTAATGACTTTGACCAACAAAACCATAGGTGGTATGCTCGAAAAAGCTCCAGTTTTATTAGTTCGTGATGCAACCTCTAGATGAAGTTTATACTTCATCTCATTACAAGTTGTAGACTTGATTAGGTTAAGACTCTTATCAATTCCAATCTTATATTTCTCAGCTTTTGATGAGGATGCCATTGTTTTTCAAATTAGGGCTTCGAGAGAAATCAAATGTATAGCTCAATGAAAATGGAACTTACTTGTGACTATGACTAATCTGTTAGAGTAATATTTAGTTTACTTACTAATTAAATCATATTGATTTAATTAGTTAACTTATTACTCTTTAGTGCTTAAGCTTTCTCTTAGGTGCATTAATAATTAATTCTTTTATTAATTATTAATGTGCAACCTAGATTTTTTAGGCTTTAGGGTTTTGTTTACCTTTATAGGTTGAACCTTGTAATTCTTTTTTCATTAACTTGGATCATAATTTTGCTCTCATTTTTTAGTAACTTTTGAGTTCTACCTTTTGCTTCTTTCTGCTTCTCTCCTATAACAGGTTATTTGCATGCAGGTATTCTTGGCATTCTATGGATTTGTATCTCTCAAATCCTACATAATTTGCTCAAATATTCTCAACTTTCTATTCAAATCACTCTTGAATCTTTCTACTTAGTTCTTCGCTCAAAATCGCTCTATTCTTCATTTTCACAAAGTGAAAAAATAACTAAGTCCATGGTGTATTTATAGAAAAATTCAAATTCCCACTCAAACTTTCCGCATTAAATGATTGACCTAACTCAGCTCTGTAAGAATGGTTGTACTCGGTTTAAACTCCAAAACATCATACACTTGGTTAACACTAAGATATCACTCGGTTGATATAACAACATGGTTAACCTTTCCAATAGTTACCGACTAGAAAATACATGCTCGGTCTTTCTTATATTGATTGTATACATATAATGCTCAAAACATATAAAACCATAGTGCATCTCGTTTCATCCAGATTTGGTATGCAAACACTAGATATAAGGAACTATTTGTTAGACATAACCGATTAGAAATTTAGTTCCATACATACCTTTATGACTTAGGTGGAGGTGGTGATGTCACCCAATTCAATGGAAAAGGTGTCACCGACTACATTGCTTGATCCATCATTATTACTTGATGCTTTTCTCCACATTGTGTTTCTTATCCTCATGATTTCCTCAATTGTATTTCCATTTTCACATGTTTGTGTCTCTAGTGCTTAGTCTCTACAATCCTTACTTAAGTGACTAATCTTGTGACAATGTAAACATGCCATACCAATGCTTGTCTAGTTGTGAGATCTACCTCTCCAATTCTCTCTCATGCAATTTTTTGCAATATGTCCATACCTTCCACATGCTATGCAATTCACCCCTGTATTATAATCCCAAGTATATGCATTACCTTCCCTTCTTGGCTGATAGGTTATGTTATGTTCTTTCGGTGTCTAGACTTGCTTCATCTTTGTCTTTCATTCTTGTGCAATGTGTCCATGCATGTTGCAAGTGCGACAGTGTTTCTCCATGAAAGGTTTCTTAGGAGTCCAATTCAACTTAGATATGCACTCATGTGCCTGATGTCCAAACTTGTTACAGTTATAACAATGACCATTAAACTTAGGAGTGGATTTAGGAATACCTTTTTCTTTGCTCTTGAAAAAAAAAATTGTGTGGCCCGGTTTCCCACAATGATAGCATGATAACTTATTTGGCCTTTTATTAGTGTAGGCATTGTTCTTTTGTTCAGCTTGTCTTGATGATTCTCTTTGCTTGGTGTAGCCTAAACCAATGGTGTCACCAAGTCCTCTTTGACTAATCAGAAATTCATCTATTTTCTTAGAACTATCTTCAGCTTTCTTGATTATCTCATTATGTTGTTGTTGCATTTTGACTTCATTCTTCAATCTTTTATTTTCTTCTCTTAGTTCACCGATGTCTTCTAGTTTCCTTGTAAGCTCATTGTTTACTCGGTTGACTTCCTAACTTATGAAAACCATCTAATTGGAAATTTCAAAGTGATGCTCGATAAGTCTTAGTATTTCAAATTCTTTCTCTTGTAGCTTGTCAGTCATTTATCCCATATCTTTAATAGCTAAGTTTCTTTCTTCTTCTTCTTGCCTAGCATTGTTGATGACATAAATCATCCTAACCATTTGTGTCTCTTGACCAATTGGAGAGCTTTGACTTGTTCATTAAGATGTAGATTCTTTTCAAATAAACCAGATATTGCTCCTTCAAATGCATCAGATATACTAATTGATCTAGATCCAGATGTTTCAAATGGGTCATCTATTTCTTCTTCATGATAATCAATTTCACTATACCAAATAGCCATATCCTTACTTTGAATCAGTAACTTCTTCAGTTCATCTTTGGCTTGCTTGAATTGTTCAATGAAGATTTACATCAGTATCCTTTGATTCTCAATAGTCTTTTCCAACCTATATCTTTCCATCCTTAGATCTTTTCTCTTTAGTGATTAAACTTTCTTAATAAGAGATCTAGCTCTGATACCAATTGTTAAGAATGGAAAGATAAGGTACTGAGAGGGGAGGGGTGAATCAGTAACCTCAAAAATTTTATCACCTAAATCTTTGCAATAGTAGATTCTATTTAACCAATTGATTCCATTGTTTGTAACAAACATTCAGGTAACTTGGAAATGTAAAGTGCATGTAAACAAAATAATAAATCATAAATAAAAATAAGTACTCATGACTCAAATATTTTGGTTACGCAGAAACCCTTGTTAGAAGGTAAAAACTGCGGTGGGGATGACACCCACAAATTCTTCACTACTATAGTAAATAAAGTATGTTGGTTAAGGCTACAATTATTGATCACTTCTTATGATCTTACCCCGTTAGGAGTAACAAAAGATCGACTAGATCTACATTGTTAAAGGATTTTAGCAACACAATCAAGTGTGCACTTGGTTAAGAGATTTACAATAAAACGGTTAAGTCTACTCTGTTAAGAGATTTAAATCAACTACAATGGTTAAATGAATAACAGTAATGTATCTGTAAATTGACAACTCTATCTTGTCTAGTTTAGATCAATGAAATAACAAATAGATATCACCTTAATGTGATGACTATATCCTTTTGTCCTATTCGGTAGCCTTGTATGTGTTTTGATAAACTGATTATGCCTCTTATAAATTATCTTTCATAAAAGCTTGTGTCTGATCTCCTAATGTCCTTAGTGTGGCTACTGCTTCATGATTCATAATCATAATGACATCTTTTACAATTAAATATATCAAACAATCTTGACCTAATTAGGGTTTACAATATCTTAGAAAACCTAAGATCAACGGTAAACAAAAATAACCTAGATCTACCATTACATAGGAATCATCACAAAAGTTAATGATTAAATCCATATTAAATATGTCTCGATCTTGGTAAACCATTTATATGATTGGTGTAAAATATTTGCATAGATATATGTGTCATTCCTGATTACTATACTATTTCTTGAATAACTCGGTAAACACTACATTCCCTATTTGGTAAATTACCAATGCTCAATGTGTAGGAATGCTCGGTAAACACTAGCTCAGTACTTAGTAAATTATTTGTTAGGCCATTCTCCTGTCAATTCAAATATTCTTTGAAAATGGCCTCTTCCTTACAAAGCTTTGTTTTGTTGTCCTACCAGCCTGCATACACAGTTTTAATTTGCAAAGAAAATCTATTTGGTTTTATGGTGTGCACCCTTAGCCCTGTGTTCTTCATATTGTCACCTTGCTCCAGTCCAAATTACACATGCTGAATCATAAACCCAAGGAGAAATTCAAGTTTCAAGGTCTGCAGGAAACAATTTCAGAATATGCCTCAGTGTCGAAAACCCACAATGTTTTTGAAAACCCATGATGTTTTTGGTCTCCTTGCTACCTTTTGGTTTCCATGAAAACCCTGGATGTTTTCAATCTTTTTCTAAAAACCCTATATGTTTTCGATCTCTCACCGAAAACCCTATGTGTTTTCGACCTAGCACCTTTTCCTCTTTGACAACGTTTCCTATCCGTGCAGCTGCGACCTATTGGTGGGCTCGGGTTTTCAAAAGTTTTAAATTGATTGGTTATCGCATGATCACATGTCAGAGTTTTCTGACATGCGACCATGTGACCGGTTACTTCTTGTGCTAGGGCCCGTTGGCGGGGAGGGAAATGGTCCCACTGGTAGTTATGTGGCATCCTGTGGTTGGCTGTCACATGATCGCATGTCAGAGTTTTCTGACATGCGATCATGCGACTGGTTGACACCTGTTCCTAGGCCCATTGGTGTTGGAAGTATTATGGTCCCACTGTCAGACTGGGAGGATGAGGTGGTAGTCTTGTGGCCTTGTCACATGATCGCAAGGGCCATCTTTCAGCCATGCAATCATGTGACAAGGGTGCCACATTATGTTGGGGCCTGGTGGCAGGTGGTGATGTGGCATTTTTTGATTGGTCGATGTGGCAATGACATGGAAGTTCTTGGTGGGGCCAGTGTTTTCAGTGTCCTAACAAATTCAACGTTTGGTGGTGAATGCTGGCAGTTAGTCGCATGTTCGCATAGCCTTTTTCAAGGCTATGTGATCATGCAACTGATGTTTTGTGTTAACTCACAGTAGTGGAGTTGTGGGCTGATAATGGATTGTAGTGCATCATATGTTCGTATAGCCCATTTCCTGGCTATGCGCTCATGCGACAACCATTGTTTTGCAGTGTTTTCGTAGTTGGCTATTTGCGATGAAAGTGATAGCTCAGAATTGATTTCTATAGGATAGTTGTAGTTGTGAAGTTGATGATGAAGATCTATGTGGCCACTCAAATTAGATTCTCTTGCTTGGGGTACCATGCCTGATGAATGTAAAGGACTTGTATTGGACTGTAGGTGGCTATGGTTTAGTATGTGTCAGAAATCTTGTTGGCCTGTACATGCAAGATCTTATATTGTTGGCTCTGGCATTTAATTTTGTGTTGTCTGTTACAAGAAATCAATTAAAATTGTATCTGCAGTTAGCCTAGAGAATGAAACCAAATATTTGTAAAATCAAATTTGATCTGATTTTCCTGGGTTTCTAGGCTTCTCTGTATTCTTTAATTTCTTGTTGTACTGGGTGGTTGCAGACCTAAATTTTGTGCTCTAAATGATTTGTAGCTTGTTGAAATCCTTGTTCCTATAAAAGGATTTTCATGATCATTTAGAGGGGTTCCTTTTTGGTCCCATTCTAGGGGTTCATTCCCCTGGTCCTATGAATGTTCCTCCTATAATTTTTTCCTTCTTCTCTGCATATAGGGTGTTCCCTCTTTCCTCTCTGGCTATGGGAATATAACGAAGTTGTAACAGATGTCTTATGTATAAAATTTTAGTATATTTGTTTTTGCAATCAGATTGTCTCCATTTGGGTTTTAGACTTATTGATTATAGCATTAAGGGTGTTATAGTTTTTCTACTTGCATTTCCAGTGAGTGTCTACAATAGAGTTGTTTTCACAGAAGCAACTAGGTCTAGGACTGGTTTTCAGATATGTATGGGCAGGGATATCAAGGGTATTTCATGCTTGTCTTCCAGTGGATGTTGGCTAATGTATCATTTGTTTATAGGTCTCTTCTAAGGGGAGAGTTAAAATCCTTTGAATAGGTGATAACACATTTGGGTACATAGATGGTTTGGTAATGTATGATCTAATTCAAGGTGAATGTGTTGTCTTCTTGTTTCATAGCTCTATTGCAATGAGGTATTTGACTCTACTGCCCATTGGATAAGGCACTAGTCTATGAGAGACTTAGGGTACTTCAGGAGTCCATTCGGCCAACATCAATCATTCAAGTGAAATACTTTTCCCTTCATGTTGGTAGTAGCAGTAGGAGGTCCTTTCTAGTTTTTAGACTCATTCCATGCAAAGAAAGTTATTGCATGAGGTCATGGTTTCATTGGGGTATAGGATACCTATAGGGGTCTGAGAACTATTCCACAATAATACATCTGTAGGCCTTTTGTTCATCAAGAAGAGTCATGAGTGTGCAGATGAGGCAATACCTACCTGAGTGATGTGGAGCTCGAAGAAGAAGGAGGATTCCCTTGGTCCTCATCAATTGGAACTTTTTCCCTATTAGACTTTGGAGCAAAGACTAACTAGTTTTTCATCATAGTGTAAACCTGGCACCATGTGGGAAAAAGTGGGAACCAACATTATTGATTGTCGGTCAATTGGCTCAGTCAAACCTGTATCCGATTAACATGAAAATTTGCCTTATCTTTTCTTGGTGTGAAGGCTTTGTATGCTTGACCGACTAACTTGTTTTTATCCTTAATCCAACCTTTACCAATTGAATAACCTATTAATACTAATGACAATCTATTAATGCTCAAATAGAGATAATACAAACTTCCAGGTTGACTGACTGTGATGAATGAACCTGACAGAGGGTCAAAAGGGTATCCAAAACTCCAAAGATCTAGATTATGACATGTGCCTAAATACTCGCCATCCCAGATGTGATATTTCAGAGTTTACCAAATGCAATCCAATACAAACCAGATGTGATATTTCTCCAAGATGTGACCCAAGATTGACCAAATGCGAGCCTTTTTTAACCAAATGTGAGCTTGTATACCAAACATGACTCTAAACACCAAATGCAACCCTTTGATGGATTGGTCTGATTTTGACACTTTGTCTAAAAAATGGGTCAAATTTTTCAAATGCCAGGGATTATCTATCAAATTTAAGGGGGTCTGAATGTTTTAAAATGTCTATGAGGGTTTAAGAGGTTGTAAATTGAGGGTATTTATCTTTTTTTTTAATTCAAACACATTAAACAAGGTTGTTTAGATTCTGAACACACATGATTTCTATTCACTTGGCCAAGTTTGAAAGTACTTGTTCATTAACTTAGGAACACACTAAAAGACTCCTCAAGATATGAGAGTCCAACAACACATAATGGTTGTTGGAGGCCATATTAGCCAAGTAGTAATGTCAATGAGAGCTCAATATGGTGAATCTCTTGGGGAAATTACTATTTTCCTTGCACAAGAATTACCAACCTTTCAGAGGTAGTTTAGGTGGCTTCTAACATAGAGTGTCTAGTTTGGGCATTTGTCCATAGTCATCTCCCATATTCTCACATAAGACAAGATTCAGACCTATAGCCCTATGAGTACCTAAATGTGTGTAGTCTTGCAAGTGAGATTTAAGTGGCTCCGATCTAAAAAATCATCCAAGTATGTCCAAGGAAGGATCAAATCAATGTTCCAAGGAAAAAATCGACCAAGTCTTTTGAGATTTTCATCTCAAGGAAGCATTTTGATGTCCTCACTTGGGTTGTTCCCGGGAGACTTTTTTACCTCAACCAAGAAGCCCTCTAAAGATTAAAGCAATAAAGATGGATTGGATTCAAGAGTTTGAGGTTTTGATTCTCTCAAAGAGAGAAGAGCATACTTCTCTACCTTTTCACCTTTCTCAAAAATGTCAAACAAGTCCAATTACCTAGAATTCAAACTTAAGACTTAAATTCAAACTTAAGACTTAAATTGACTTTTGAGTTTATGATTTTCCCAAAAGGGAAAAGAGCATAATCCTCTAATCAATTTAAGAATCAGCCTTAAATCCTAATTAGGTGCCTAAAAACTTTAATAATGTACAATGTTTAGTTGATAGAAAAAGGTAACCTGTATTTCACTTATTAGTAGTTTGAATTGTGTTTGCATTTTTGCAATGTTTGACCACCATATCTCTGTCAAAATGTCTAGAAAATAATACTTAGGTTGATAAATCAATCAAAAACATCAAAATCACAAATTAGTCATTAGAAAACTAAATTCTACAATTTAAAATGCCAAACGCAACTAAGAAATTGACCCTAAATGTGAGCTTTCCCAGATGCGAGCCAATATTTACCAAATGTGATCAAGGATACTGAATGTGATTAAGGTTTTACTAAATGTGATTCTTCCCATATAGAATTCAGGAAACATAGGATGTGATCCTATTTCAATTGTATATGACTTTCCTTCTCAGATGCGAGCTTGGTTTCTAACTGTGATTCTAAACCTGCAAGACAACGTTATAAAATATTAAAAAATAGTAAGAAATATGGGGCCAGGCCCCACGGTGGGCACTATAAATGTGTGTGTATTTTATTGTACCTATTATCCTACAAATAAAACACTTCTTTAACTCATCAGATCAATTATTAGTACATAGAAATCAATCAAAATATAACAATTGAATTTGAATTATAGATTCTTAGTCATAGAGAGTATGATCTAATTGTTAGTGCTCTCAAAAATATGCATAAGATCAATGACTTGAAGCTATGAAATGGAAGATCCAATCAAATAGGCTGATGAGCCATATTAATGGAATGTTTTATGATGTTTTTATGTGACTTGTTAGGGTATTTTTATATGGTTTAATGCAAACTTGTATGATGTTATATGTATGGTTTTTATCTGTGCAAGTGCATGGTCAATACTTTTAAATACTTTATAGTTTAGCAGGATATGTGATCTAAGTTGGAACTTATGGTTAAAACTTATGAATAGAATATGACAGATGAATTAAGCAAATATATATGTGTGTTATTTAATGTTCATCTCTCCTAAGTTGTTTTGGGTTAGGATTCCTATAGTCGCATATCATGCAAGAGTTAGATATTTGATAATGTCTTTTCTGATTTAAATAATGCAAATATGTGTGTTTCAAATTTGGCATGTGTTACTAACTCCTGCATGCAGAAACAAGTAAATGGTGCATTCATTTGGGCAGCGTGGTGAAATTGACAAGATCAACTCTGCGGCTCAAACAATAAAGACATAACTGCGCATCACTCTTCTTTGCAATGGTCTACTAGTTTTTCATTATACATGGGCACAAATCTAGAAGCACAACATGTTATATTCCTGGAATACTTGTTCCTAAAAGTTATTGATTCTATTGTATAACAATATGAATCTTAATTGATCCTCATTGTTGGAGTGATCATAGTTTTAGGAGTTATTTTCTTAATGTTTTCTTAAAAATAAGTTGTTGACTTAACTTTTAGGAGATTAGAGAAAGTAAGGAAAGTTATTGTAATTCTATAAATAACAAATAGGATTTAGTTCTATTTTACATCAAGTGTACCTTTCAATGAATGAATAGAATGTACTTTGCAAGTTCTATCTTTTTATCTTGATCATATCTTGTTCACTCATCCAAGGGGGCCCACTTGGTGAGTGAATTCTATTGTTAGCTAGGATCTATTTCATGCTTTCCTATATTTAGAGAGAACTATGTTGTTCCTACAGCCGTTGGTAGTAGAACTAACAAGTTGTTCCTGGCACAAAGGCAGATAGAGAAGTACCTATATGTGATTACTATTTTTTTAGTAGATTAAACTTATTCCTTTCTCCTAGTTTAGCATTTCAAGATTTCAAGTATTTTAAATTCAATAGTCTACATAAGTGGAAATTAAGATAGTTTGGAGCATATACTTTGCATACACTATTTCAAGTCTACGTCCCTAGTTGATACTATAAATGAGCTAAATGAGTTAATTAGTTATTGTTTAAGATGTCCAATCTTGAATGAATGAGTTTTATGCTCTAAGTATCTAAGACATTTATTTGGTTGATTATTTTTTGCACTATTTTTGGGGATGGTGTCAATCTAAACTTATCCTAAGGGTCATTTTTCCCAAAGATTTCTTAAATATAGGTCCTAGTTTAATCAATCCTTTTTATGTATAGGAGAAGAGATCATCTTGGAAGATTTCTCCATCAGAATGTTCCCTTGGTTTCTGAAGAAATCTTAACCCTTGAGTAGGAAAATCCCCAAGAATTTGACCGTGAAGAGAATCAACCATTTCAGAATTCATTTGCTAAACTACATCAAGCCATTCCAACACCACCACTTATAGAATGTGAATATCAAGAGAATCCCTAGGCCCTTTTTGTTTTTTGAAGACAATCTATAGCTCCAAATCCTCCAAGGATGACACTTGCCACCTTTCCCTTTCCTATTATTGACATGCATGATAATAACAATCTCAAGAATATTCTCTCTTCAATACTTCCAAATTTCTATGGCTTGATTACTGAAGACCCCAAGTCCTTTCTTTTTGAATTTGATGTCCTTTGTAGTACCTATGACTATAAAATAGATGCCCATAAGTTGAAGTTATTTCCATCTACTTTAAAGGAGGTAGCACTGAGGTGGTTCATGGGTCTGGGATCTAATGTTGTAAGAGATTGGGAAGGAATGAAGAATGCATTCTTGGAAAAATATAATGAGTATTGTCAAGGTAGTGATATGAAATGTGATGATATTTTTAAGATGACACAAAAGGATGATAACATGCTTGAGGATTATATTGCAAGATTCTTGTTTAGCCTCCATAAAAACACTCAGTATACTTTGAAAGAAGAATCCATGAAGCATCTCTTTTTACGAGGTGTTAATGAGTCTTGTATGGAGGCTCTTGACTTGATGGCTGGAGGAGATATCACTCAAAGTACCTAGGATGAAATTAAGAGGATATGTCTTAATTACTATAGAGCTACAGTGAAGAAAGGAAGAGGGATCATACAATCAAGTAGAAAAATTGATGGTGATCATGTTTCAAAGATGGAGATATCCAATCTCTTGTATGATTTAAAGCAAGATATTATCAACAATGTATCTACACAACTAGATACCATGCAAGCCAAGAAGAAGCATGAAGAAGTAGAGGCTATGTTATCTAAATTTTGTTCCCATTTTAAGGAAGAGAAATGAAACTGCAAATGTAAAATAGTTGCAAGCTTGGAGGCTCAGTTGATGCCAACTAAATTCAAGGTTATTAATGAGAATGGAGAGATATTTTCTATTTCTCAAAGGAGACCATGGGCCCAAAGAAAAGCTATGCCTCATGACCTTTCCAAAATTTTGGTTTCAATAATAATTAATGACAAAACCAAAATTCTCAAAATTTTGGTCCCCAAGGTCAAAACTGGAATAACAATTGGTCTTATCAACATCAACCCCAATGGAATAACCAACATTGGAAACATCAACCCCCTCCTAATCCATGGTAGCAACCTAACCGAAATTGGCAACAAAATAACCAATGAAAGCCTCAGCAAGGTAGCTAGCAACAATCACCTCAATGAGGTCCTACTCACCTCAGTCAGCCTAATCAGCAAGTCATCATGCCACCTTCACAACAACAATCTATAATGCCTCCACCTCCTACAACCAATGCCAACCCTCAAAAAAAAATTAGGTGCCTCCTCAGCCTTTACAAAATCCTAGTAATAGGTATCCTAATCAACAACAAACTTATTCCATTAAGGTAGATGATATCAACCTAAGATCATGAGATACGTTACCTACACCACAAGGTCCTGTTATAATTGAAGTTACAACTGAGAATGATATCCCTAAGAAAGAACCTACTACTCCTACACAACCTGTTGTGGTAACTAAGGATCCACAATTTCTTCAAAAGCTCACACAGTCTGTACCCACAAAATAAAGTCTAGTTGCAATTGATATCATCAACTAGCTAAACTGGATGATTTTGAAAATTACTCTATTATATGCCCTCAAGGAAGTCTCATTATATAATAAGGCTATCAATGAAGCTTTCCTTAAACAACCTCATTGAAAGAACAAAGACCCCAATATTGTTCATGTTCTTGTACAACTCTCTGATCTTATGTTGAGAAATGTCATTATACCCAAATATTCTGATCCAAGTAGCCACAACTCTTTGATTTCCATCAAAGATTGTATAATAACATTTAACATTTTTTGAAATAATTTATCTATAATAAATGTTCATCTCATCTTCTATATTTATCACCCTCACAATTCATCATATCATTCCAGTAGCGGATGTTTGCGCAATAGAAAATCTCCTTCAGCAACAATAGGTTTGTAACATATGCTATCGTACATATTATTTCATCCATTTATTTATAGAAAAATTTATTTCTTTTGTTACTACTCTTTCATATGTGGCGCGGTAGGACCCATATCAAAAATTAGCTGCGGGGAATATTTAACCGCATGTATATTCAAAAAAATTCTTGTATTTTAAAATTCTTATTGCAATCCTTTCAAAAAATTTATGTGACCTATCATTAGTTTTGCCATATCCTATTAATGATTAAAGCAAGGGTGATTAAGGTGCCATGTCATAATTAACTCATTAAGTACCTTCACGGCATGCCAAAGGTGACAAACTTTAGCATGTATGAAGGTAATTATGAAATGTTATGGTAAACTTTTTCTCTTTTGGGAAATTAATTCACTGAACTAGCTATATTTTGAGAAGCAAGCTCTACATTTCTTGAATTTTGAACTGCTAGTTTCTATGTGTACAAATTCTTTGTGAATTTTAGCTCTTAATCTGAGATTTTGAGGTTATTTGTTCCTACAATGTGGTATCATGGGTGGTGATTTAGTAAGGCATGAGCCTTCTAACCATACAATGTTGTTAAATAATCTTCCTAGTCAATAATTGTTTGAGCAGAAAGGCTGGCTGGATGCCTTTGATGATGAGGTAGGCTTTGATTTTTTGAATACTCTAAGAGATGGAGTAACAGTAGTTAAATGAGATGGAATTATATTATATAATAAGGCTATTGTGCAACCGCATATACTGCAAGAGTTAGTTATATGAGATAACATCTTTTATGACTTAAATAATACAAATATATGTGTTTAAAATTTGGCATGTGTTACTAACTCTATGCAGGAACAAGTAAATGACACATTCATTTCGGCAATGTGGTGGAATAGAGAAGATCAAATCTGTAGCTGAAACAATAAATACATAACCGCGCATCACTCTTCTTTGCAACGGTCAACCAGTTTTTCACTATACCTCGACTTAGATGTAGAAGCATGACTTGCTATATTCTTGGAAGACTTGTTCCCAATAGTTATTGATTATGTTGTATAACATTATGAATCTTAATTGATCCTCATTGTTGGATTCATCCTAGTTTTAGGAGTTAGTTTCTTAGTGTTTTCTTATAAATAAGTTGTTGACTTAACTTTCAGGATATTAGAGAAAGTTAGGAAAGTTATTGTAATCCTATAAACAACAAATAGAATTTAGATCCATTTTACTTCAAGTGTACCTTTCAATGAATGAATAGAATGTACTTTGCAAGTTCTATCTTTTTATCTTGATCATGTCTTGTTCACTCTTCCAAGGGGGCCCACTTGGTGAATGAATTCTATTGTTACTTAGGATCTATTTTATGCTTTCCTAGATTTAGAGAGAACTCTGCTATTCCTCTAGCCATTGGTAGAAGAACTAATAGGATGTTCCTACAACAAAGGAAAATAGAGTAGTACCTATCTGTGATTACTATTTTTAGTACATTAAACTTATTCATTTCTCCTACTTTAGCATTTCAAGATTTCAAGTATTTTAAATTCAATAGTCTAGATAAGTGGCAATTAAGATAGTTTGGAGCATATACTTTCCAGACACTATTTCAAGTCTATGTCCCTAGTTGATACTATAAATGAGCTAAATGAGTTAATTAGTTGTTGTTTAAGATGTCCAATCTTGAATGCATGAGTGTTATGCTCTAAGTATCTAAGACATTTATTTGGGTGATCATTTTTGGCATCATCATCGGGGATGGTGTCAATATAAACTTATCCTAAGGGTCATTTTTCCCAAAGCTTTCTTAAATATAGGTCCTAGTTTAATCAATCATTTTATGTATAGGAGAAGTGACCATCTTGGAATATTTCTCCCTCAAAATGTTCCCTTATTTTCTAAAGAAATCATACCCCCTGAGCAGGAAAATCCCCAAGAATTTGACCATGAAGAGAATCAACCATTTGAGAATACATTTGCTGACCTAAATCAAACTATTCCAACACCACCACCTGTTGAACGTGAATATCAGGAGAATCCCTAGGCCCTTGTTGTTTTCAAAGGAGGATCTACAGTTCCAAATCCTCCAAGGATGACACTTCCCACCTTTCCCTTTCCTATTATTGATGTGCATGATAATAACAATCTCAAGAATATTCCATCTTTAGTACTTCCAAAGTTATATGGATTGATTACTGAAGACCCCAAGTCCTTCCTTTTCAAATTTGATATCCTTTGTAGAAGCTATGACTATACAACAAAAGCCTACAAGTTGAAGTTGTTTCCATCTACTTTAAAGCAGGTAACACTGAGGTGGTTCATGGGTCTAGGAGCCAATGCTATAAGAGACTGGGATGGAATGAAGAATGCATTCCTGGAAAAATATAAAGAGTATAGTTGGGGTAGTGATATGAAAGGTGATGATATTTTTAAGATGACATAAAAGGATGAGGAAACACTTAAGAATTATGTTGCAAGATTCTTGTTTAACCTCCAAAAAAATAATCATCATACTTTGAAAGAAGAGTCCATGAAGCATCTCTTTTTACGATGCATTAATGAGTCTTGTATGGAGGATCTTGACTTGATGGCTAGAGGAGATATCACTCAAAGTACCTATGATGAAATTAGGAGGATATGTCTTAATTACTCTAGAGCTAAAGTGAAGAAAGGAAGAGGGCTCAAACAATCAAGTGGAAAAACTAATGGTGTTGGTATTTCAAAGATGGATACCTCCAATCTCTTGTCTGATTTCAACCAAGATATTATCAATAATGTAGCTACACATTTGGATACCATGCAATCCAAAAATCAAGCATGAAGAAGGAAAGTCTATCTTAGCTAAATTCTATTCCCATTGTAGGGAAAAGAAATGGAACTACAAATGCAAAATAGTTGCATGCTTGGAGGCCCAACCAATGCCAACTGAATTCAAGGCTATTGATGAGAATGGAGATATCTTTTATCTTTCTCAAAGGAGACCATGGATCCAAAGACAAGGTATGCCTCATGACCCTTTGTAAAATTTTGGTTTCAATAATAATCAATGGAAAAACCAAAATTCTCAAAATTTTGGTCCCCAAGGTCAAAACTAGAATAAAAATTGGTCTTATCAACCTCAGCCCCAATGGAGTAACCAGCATTGGAAACATCAACCCCTCCTAATCCATGGCAACAACCTAACCAAAATTGGCAACAAAATAACCAATAGTAGCCTTAGCAAGGTAACTGACAATAGTTACCTCAATGGGGTCCTAATCACCTCAGTCAGCCTAATCAACAAGCCATCATGCCACCTTCACAACAAGAAAGCTATAATTCCTCAACCTACTACAACTAATGCCAACCCTAGAAAAAAAACTTAGTTTCTTGCTCAGCCTTCACCAAATCCTAATAACAAGTAGCCTAATCAACATCAAACTTATTCCATTATGATAAATGATATCCACCTAAGATTAGGAGTTACATTAACTGCACCAAAAGGTCCCATTATAACTAAAGTTACAACTGAGAATGATATCCCTAAGAAAGAACCTGCTACTCCTACATAGTTTGTTGTAGTAACTAAGGATCCACCATTTCCTCAAAGGCTCACATAGTTAGTGTCCCCAAAAGAAAGTTTGGCTGCAACTGATCTCATCAACCAACTAAAGCAAATGATTGTGCAAGTTCCTTTGTTAGATGTCCTCAAGGAAGTCCCATTATATATTAAGGATATCAAAGAAGCCTATCTTAAACAACCTAGTTGGAAGAAGAAACACCCAAAGACTCTTCATGTTCTTGGACAACTCTCTGATCTTATGTTGAGAAAAATCATTATACCCAAATATTATGATCCGGGTAGCCCTGTTGTTACTATTTATATTAATGGCATTCAGATCTAGAATTTTTTGATTGACTTAGGAGCATACATTAATGTAATGAAAATGGAAGTCCTATTAAGGCTTAATATCATTAGCTTAAGAAAAACTCTTACAATCCTTCAGTTAGCTGACAATTCTACTCTAAGGCCTGATGGCATGGAAGAGGATATAGTTGTAACACTTGATTCATTTGACTATCCCTCAGACTTTGTGATCTTGTCTCCCAAAGCTACTCTAGGTGGTTATCATTTAATCCTAGGAAGACCTTGGTTGGCCACCGCAGATTCTTGCATAGAATGTTGCTATAGAAAGATAACCATATCTGATGGAGTTAGCACTAAAAATTTAACTCTGTATTCTCCTGCTAAACCTTAGATTGAGCTTGATCAAGCTATTTCACCTGACCTTCATGACATTCTGCTAGAGGTAAATTCAATACATCGGTTAATGGTTATAGAGAGGAATCCATTTATGATATCCCAAGAAGAAGATGTCATACTTTTTTCCATTCTTACCAACAAATATAGCATTGAACCATTTTCTTGTACTATTCCTAATTATTCTTTGAAAACCATACTGCCTCCACAAAGTTCACCTCAACTTCCTACAACAATTGTTTACCTTCATACATTGCTACTACATGAGATTAAGTCACATTTATTTGCAGAAATGATCATGTTAAATAAGGTAGTCAAAGTATAAATTGACCCAGGTAGGGAGTTGAATGTTAACATGAACCTTACTCCTGAACATTTAGCAAAAATTCTCAAGCTCCTACAAGATAGCCAACAAGCTTTTGCTTGGGATTACACAAATATGAAGGGATTGGATTCAAGGCTTTATACCCATCAAATTTACATTAGTCCTGATTGTAAAACTGTTAGACAACCTCAAAGAAGAATCAACCCAGCACTAAGAGACACGGTCAAAACTGAATTACAAAAATTACTTGACACGGGTTTTATTTATCTCATTTTTTATAGTCAGTAGGTCTCACCTTTGGTCAAACTTCCTAAGAAAGGAGGAAACTGGGGGGTGTGTGTAGATTGTATGGAGCTTAATACAATAAAAAAGAAGGACCACTTTCCATTGCCTTTTATAGATCAAGTCATTGATAACCTAGCTAGCAAAAAGTACTTATTATTTTTGGATGGGTTTAGTGGATACAACCAAATACAAATAGCGCCTAAAGACCAAGACAAGAAAAAATTTACATGCCCATGGGGAGCTTTTTCCTATTTTGTATTACTTTTTGGATTGTGTAATGCACCTGCTACATTTCAAAGAGTGGTTATTAGTATTTTCTCTGACATATCTATTGATTGTGTTGAAATCTACATGGATGATTTTACTGCATATGGATCCATGATTGACAAGGCTCATGCCAACTTAGAAAAAATCCTTAAAAGATGCTTGGGACATAATCTCTCCCTTAACATCAAGAAGTTCTATATGATGATGGAAGGAGTTTTTTTAGGGCACTACCTTTCATCATTTGGAATTCAGGTTGATCCAGCCAAAATAGAAGTCATTAACACACTTCCAACACCAACAAAGTAGAAGGATGTTAGAAGTTTTCTAGGCCATGCCGATTACTATAAGAGATTCATCAAAGATTTTAGTCAAATTGTAGCTCCATTGTACAATCTCTCAAAGAAAGAATCATACTTTTAATGGATTGAGGACTGTGAACAATCATTCCAATAGTTGAAGGATGTCTTGACTAAAACACCTATCTTGAGAGGACCTGATTGGAAATTTCCATTTCATATCCATACAAGTACTTTAGACTATTCCATAGGAGCAATAATTGGGCAAAAGGAAGGAATAGTTGAGAATTCCATATATTATACAAGCAAGAATCTACATGGTGTTGAACTAAATTACATTCTCACTAAGAAAGAATTACTAGCAGTTATATATACACTCAATAAATTCAGACACTACATTACTAGTTATGAAGTTATTGTGCATACAAATCACTCAGTAATCAAATACCTGATGAAAAAACCTTTTATCTCAAGTAGGTTAGCCATATGGTTACTCCTCATGCAAGAATTTGATATCAAAGTCATTGATAAACCCAAGAAAACTAATGTGACAACTGATTTTCTATCTAGGTTGCATGTTCTTGATGATCCTACAACTATAGATGGAAAATTTCATGATGAAAAATTGTTCTCTATTATCACTCATAATCCATGGTATGTAGATATAGAAAACTACCTTGCTACAAGAAGTACTCCTCCACACTTCTCTCCTAAGAAGCACAAAATCTTAGTTGAGAAAAGTTTTAACTTTTCATGGATTTCAGGATTTATGTTCTACATAGGTACGGATCAAGTCACAAGAAAACATGTTCATGAAGATGAGACATATGACATCCTTCATGCATGTCATGATGAACCATGCAGAGGGCACTTTGCAGTAAAGCAAACAACATTCAAAATTATCACCATTGTTTATTATTGGCCTACCCTACACAAAGATGCTGCTAAATATAGAAGACATTATGATAGATGTCAAAGAATGGGTGACCCAACTAAATTAGATGAAATACCCCTACAGCCATAGGTAGTGGTAACACCATTTAACAAGTGGGGTATTGATTTTGTGGGTTCGATAGAGCCTTCCTCTCATGGTAAGTCCTATATCTTAGTCTGTACTAATTATGCAACCAAATGGGTAGAGGCCAAAGAAATGAAGCATGTTGGGGATAATAAAGTGGCTGAATTTTTGTATGAATTGATATTCACTAGATTTAGTGTACCTAGAGAGCTAGTCACTCACCAAGGTGCTAGGTTTGCCTCAAATCTCATAACAGCCTTGCTAAATGAGTACACAATCTGACATGAGAAATATTCACCATATCATCCTTAGGCTAATGGTCAAGCTAAAATCATGAATAGAGAAATAGAAGCCATTCTGACCAAAATAATTATTGTACACAAAAATGATTGGGCCACTTGACTTCCTAAAGCCATTTGGGCCTATAGGACTACATGGAAAACTACAATTGGTTTCACACCATTTGAGTTAGTTTATGGAAAATTTGTTTCCATGCTTGTCAAGTTTCACCACAAGACCCTTAGGACAACACTTGCTGGATATAGATCTAACCAGGGCCCAACAAGAATGACTTCTCCAAATTAACAGCTTGGATGAAATCAAGAAATCCTCTTTGCATAACAAAGAGATTATTCAGCAGTAGCTAAAGAAATGACATGACAAGATTATTAAGGATAAGAAATTCTCTTTTGGTGATTGGACCTTGTTATATGATTCTTGTTATTAGCACACTCCAGGTAAGTTTCAAACATGATGGTTAAGTATTTATGAAATTGTTTCTATTTTTACTAATGGAGTCGTGCGACTATCAACTATTGATCTGGTATGATTCAAACTTCTAGTCAACGGTCACCGACTCAAGCTCTACCATAAGTCACAGAGTAGAGATGAGTTACTATAGTAGTTCACTCCACATGATGATTCTAGTAGTCCTACAATAGAAGAATCTAGTTCTTCTATGCAGATTGCCACAACTCTTTGATTTCCATTAGAGATTCCATAATAACATTTCACATTTTGTGAAATAATTTCTCCATAATAAATGTTCATCTCATCTTCTATCTTTATCACCCTCACAATTCATCATATCATTCTATCAATGGATGTTTGTGCAACAACAAATCTCCTTCAAGAACAACATGTTAGTAACATATGCCATTGTACATATTATTTCATTCATTTATTTTTGAAAAAAAATATTTGTTTCGTTACTACTCTTGTACATGTGGCATGGTGGGACCCATGCCTAAACTTAGCTGGGGGAAATATTTAACTGTGTGTATATTCAAACTTTTTCTTGTCTCTTAAAAATCTTTTTGCAATCTTTTTGAAAATTTTATGCGACCTAACATTAATTTCGCCATATCCTATTAATGATTAAAGAAAGGGTGATTAAGGTGCCATGTCATAATTAAGTCATTAAATACCTTCATGACATGGTGAAGGTGATAGACTTTGGCACGTGTGAAGGTAATTACAGAATTTTATGGTAACCTTTTTCTCTTTTGAGAAATTAATCTGCTAAACTAGCTATATTTTGAGAAGCGAGTTCTACATTTCTTGAAGTTCAAACTGCTAGTTTCTTTGTGTACAAATTCTCTACGAATTTTAGCTCTTCATTTGAGATTTTGAGGTTATTTGTTCCTACAGTGTGGTAGCATGGGTGGTGATTTAGTAAGGCATGAGACTTCTGACCATACAATGTTGTTAAATGATCTTCCTAGTTGATAATTGTTTGAGTAGAAAGGCTGGTTGGATGCCTTTGATGATGAGGTAGCCTTTGATTTTTTGAATACTCTGAGAGATGGAGTTACAGTAGTTAAAGTTTTTCATGTTGAGTGCACCAAATGAATTATTGCAAAAGTATTTGGGTTGTCACAAGAAGGAGAAAATTAGGATAAATTATTAATAGATTGAAGAAGTATATGGGTTGATCAGCATATCTCTGTCAAAATGTCTGGCAAAAAATAGTTAGGTTGATAGATCAATAAAAAACATCAAAATCAACAATTAGTCATTAGAAAACTGAATTTCACAATTTAAAATATCAAATGCAACCAAGAACTTGACCCTAAATGTGATCTTTCCCACATGCGAGCCAATATTTACCAAATGCAATCAAGGATACCGAATCCAATTAAGGTTTTACCAAATGTGATTCTTCCCATATGGGATTCAGGAAACCTGGGATGTGGTCCTATTTCAATCATATATAACTGTTCTTCCTAGATGCGAGCCTATTTTTTAAATGTGATTCTAAACCTACAAGACAACGTTATAAAATATTAAAAATAGTAAGAAATATGGGTCCAAGACCCACGGTGGGCACCATAAATGTGTGTTTATTTTATTGCACCCGTTATCCTACAAACACAACACTTATATAACTCATCAAATCAATTATTAGTACATAGAAATCAATCGAAATATAATAATTGAATTCAAATTATAGACTCCTAGTCATAGAGAGTATGATCTAATTGTTAGTAGTCTTAAAAATATGCATAAGGTCAATGACTTGAAGCTATGAAATGGAAGATTCAATCAAATAGGCTGATGAACCATATTAATGGCATGTTTTACAAATTTTTTTGTGACTTTTAGGGTTTTTTTATATGGTTTCATGCAAACTTGGATGATGTTATATGTATGGTTTTGATATGTGCAAGTGCATGGTCAATACTTTCAAATACTTTATAGTTCAGCAAGATATGTGATCTAAGTTGGAACTTATGGTTAAAACTTATGAATAGAATATGACAGATGAATTAAGTAGATATATATTTGTGTTATTTAATTTTCATCTCTCCTAATTTTTTTTGGGTCAGGATTCATGCACCCGCATATCATGCAAGAGTTAGTTAATGAGATAATATCTTTTGTGATTTAAATAATGAAAATATATGTGTTTCAAATTTGGCATGTGTTACTAGCTCTGTGTAGGAACAAGTAAATGGCACGTTCATTTGGGCAACATGGTGGAATAGAGAAGATCAAATCTACAACTGAAACAATAAAGACATAACCGCACATCACTCTTCTTTGGAGCGGTCAATTAGTTTTTCATTATACTTGGGCATAGATGTAGAAGTGCGACTGGCTATATTCTTGGAATACTTTTTCCCAAAAGTTATTGATTATGTTGTATAACATTATGAATCTTAATTGATCCTAATTGTTGGATTCATCCTAGTTTTCAGAGTTAGTTTCTTAGTGTTTTCTTATAAATAAGTTGTTGACTTAACTTTCAGGATATTAGAGAAAGTTAGGAAATTTATTGTAATCCTATAAACAACAAATAGAATTTAGATTCATTTTACTTCAAGTGTACCTTTCAATGAATGAATAGAATGTACTTTTCAAGTTCTATCTTTTTATCTTGATCATATCTTGTTCACTCATCCAAGGGGGGCCACTTGGTGAATGAATTCTATTGTTAGTTAGGATCTATTTTATGCTTTCCTAGATTTAGAGAGAACTATGTTAGTCCTACAGCCATTGGTAGCATAACTAATAGGATATTCCTATAGCAAAGGAAAATAGAGTAGTACCTATCTGTGATTACTATTTTTTAGTAGATTAAACTTATTCCTTTCTCCTAGTTTAGCATTTCAAGATTTCAAGTATTTTAAATTCAATAGTCTAGATAAGTGGCAATTAGGATAGTTTGGAGCATATACTTTGTAGACACTATTTCAAGTCTGCATCCCTGGTTGATACTATAAATGAGATAAATGATTTAATTAGTTGTTTAAGATGTCCAATCTTGAATGAATAAGTGTTATGCTCTAAGTATCTAAGACAATTATTTGGGTGATCATTTTTGGCATCGTCGTCGAGGATGGTGTCAATATAAAATTATCCTATGGGTCATTTTTCCCAAAGAATTCTAAAATATAGGTCCTATTTTTATCAATTTTTTTATGTATAGGAGAAGAGACCATCTTAGAAGATTTCTCCCCTAGAATGTTCCCTTAGTTTTTGAAGAAATCTTACACCCTGATTAGGAAAATCTCCAAGAATTTGACCGTGAAGATAATCAACCATGTGATAATACATTTGCTGACCTACATAAAACTATTCCAACACTACCACCTATCGAATGTGAATATTAGGAGAATCCCTAGGCCCTTGTTTTTTATAGAGGAGGATCCACGGTTCCAAATCCTCCAAGGATGACATTTCCCACCTTTCCCTTTCCTATTATTGATGTGCATGATAATAACAATCTCAAGAATATTCCATCTTCAGTACTTCCAAAGTTATATGGATTGATTACTGAAGACCCCAAGTCCTTCCTTTTCAAATTTGATATCCTTTGTAGAAGCTATGACTATACAAAAAATGCCCATAAGTTGAATTTGTTTCCATCTACTTTAAAGGAGGCAGCACTGAGGTGCCTCATGGGTCTAGGAGTCAATGTTGTAAGAGACTGGGATGGAATGAAGAATGCATTCTTAGAAAAATATAGAGAGTATAGTTGGGGTAGTGATATGAAAGGTGATGATATTTTTAAGATGACACAAAAGGATGAGGAAATTCTTGAGGATTATGTTGCAAGATTCTTATTTAACCTCCAAAAAAATAATCATCATACTTTCAAAGAAGAGTCCATGAAGAATCTCTTTTTATGAGGCATTAATGAGTCTTGTATGGAGGCTCTTGACTTGATGGCTAGAGGAGATATCACTCAAAGTACCTGCGATGAAATTAGGAGGATATGTCTTAATTACTCTAGAGCTATAGTGAAGAAAGGAAGAGGCCTCAAACAATCAAGTAGCAAAACTAATGGTGTTGGTGTTTCAAAGATGGATACATCTAATCTCTTGTCTAATTTCAACCAAGATATTATCAAAAATGTAGCTACACAGTTGGATACCATGCAATCCAAAAATTAAGCATGAAGAAGGAAAGGCTATGTTAGTTGAATTATGTTCTCATTCTAGGGAAAAGAAATAGAACTGCAAATGTAAAATAGTTGCATTCTTGGAGGCTCAGCCAATGCCAATTGAATTCAAGGCTATTGATGAGAATGGTGAGATATTTTATGTTTCTCAAAGGAGATTATGAGCCTAAAGACAAGGTATGCCTAATGACCCTTTGCAATATTTTGGTTTCAATAATAATCAATGGAAAAACCAAAATTCTCAAATTTTTGGTCCCCATGGTCAAAATTGGAATAAAAATTGGTCTCATCAACCTCAACCCCAATGGATTAACCAAAATTGGAAACATCAACCCCCTCCTAATCCATGGAAACAACCTAACCAAAATTGGTAACAAAATAACCAATAGCAACCTTAGCAAGGTAACTGCCAATAGTCACCTCAATGGGGTCCTAATCACCTCAACCAGCCTAATCAACAAGCCATCATGCCACCTTCACAACAACAAGCTATAATGCCTCCACCTCCTACAACCAATGCCAACCCTTAAAAAAAACTTATTTTCTTTCTCAGCCTTCACCAAATCCTAATAACAGGTAGCCTAATCAACATCAAACTTATTCCATTATGATAAATAATATTAGAAAGTAAAGTCCACCAAGATAACTGAGAGAGGGGGGGGTGAATCAGTTATCAGATAATTATAACTTTTATCATCTTCAATAGCATTAAACCATGTAAGCAATATAATTACTAGCCATAGAAAGATATTCATACACAATAACACAATGACACAAGATATGTTGATTAGGGAACCTCTTGATCAAAGAGTAAACCCCGGTGGGAATGATGCCCACAAAAAGATGCACTAATATGAATATTCCTTGTGAAAGGATGGATTATGTTACGAGTCTTATTAAATACATTTAGTACATATGAATCCCTATTAGGAGATTTTGAATCCCTGTTAAAAGATTCTAACCCTATTAAGAGTTATGGAAGACAAAAGGACCCACTGCCCAAATAGCTTCAGGGTAAGATCATTGAACACACTATCCAAATAATCTTTGTATTACTCAACAAAATAATATGTTACCTCTTCTCTAATTTTGCTGAACTGCACTCACTATTACACCAGATCTCAATTTGAGATCTATGTACTTCACATGTCTTCCTTCACAAAAATCTCATCATCATGTCAACAACAACTCCAATGTCAAAAGACACTATTAAGAAAAATATATTCACTAGAGTCCTCATGACTCAGCTCAGATACACATACTCCCCCATAGAGGAAGTACCAACATCCAGTCTAGAAGAAAGATAAGGCTCATATACCACTGGACAGATGCAACCAACTGCATCAATTCTCAAAATTAGGTTGGGGCATAACCCCAATCATATCTCTCAGATACTCAAATGTATCCTTAGGCAAAGGCTTTGTAAATATATCTTCTATCTACTCCTTTGTGCTTATGTACTTAAGTCTGACTTCTTTCTCAACAACTTTCTCTCTTACAACATGATACTTAATCTCTATATGCTTTGTCTTAGAATGTAATATAAGATTCTTAGACATACTAACTGTGCTGGTGTTGTCACAATGTATGACAATAGGTTCAAAAAACTTTATTCCAATATCCTTCAGTATTTGCTTCATCCAAATTATTTGGTTACAATTGTTTGTTGCTGCTACATATTCTACTTCTACTGTGCTTTGTGAGATACAATTCTACTTCTTGCTCAACCAAGAAACCAATCTTCCTCCAAGGAAAAATGCTCCACCACTGGTGCTTTTCTTATCATCAACACTGCCTCCCCAATCAGCATTTGTATATGCACATAGGGTAAAATCATCAGATTTTTCATACCATAATCCATAGTCCATTGTGCCTCTTAAATATCTCAATATCCTCTTTACTACTGCATAATGTGATTCTCTAGGTTCAGCTTGAAATCTTGCTACAATTCCAACTAAATGTGCTATACCAGGTCTTCTATGTGTCAAATACTGCAATCCTCCAATCATAGATTTGTATTTCTTCTATTCAATTGTTGGTATTTCATCTGTGCTAGATAATTTATGTCTAGTTACCATAGGTGTTCCAACTGGTTTACAATTCTCCATTCCAAATCTTTTCAACAAGTCATTCAAGTACTTTTTCTGACTTATAAACATACCATCATTGTTTTGTGTTATTTGCAATCCCAAAAAGTATTTCATTTCACCAATCATACTCATTTCAAATTTAGTCTTCATTTCATCAGAAAATTTGTCACTAGCTTCATCTTCTCCTCCAAAAATAATGTCATCAACAAAAATAACTATAACCAACAAAGCATTTTCAATTTCTTTTGTGTACAGATTGCTATCAGTTGTTCCTTTTGTAAATCCCAACTTTAACAAATACTTGTCCAATCTTGCATACCAAGTTCTAGGTGCTTATTTTAGTCCATACAAAGCTTTCTTCAGTTTACATACCATGTCTCCTTCTTGAGTCAAAGGAAAACCTTCAAGTTGCTCAATGTAGACTTCTTCTTCCAATTCTCCATTTAGAAATGCTGACTTTACATCCATCTGATATACATTGAATTTCTTGTAAGCTACATAAGCCAAAAACATTCTTACTACTTCAATTCTTGCAACAGGTGCAAAGGTTTCTTCATAGTCAATTCCTTCTTGCTATGAGTATCCCTTACATACCAATCTTGCTTTGTTTCTTACTACTTCTCCTTGTTCATTCATCTTGTTTATGAATACCCATTTAGTTCCATTAACATTCTTGTCTTTAGGTCTAGGGACCAATTCCCATGTCTTGTTCTTTTCAATCTGATCTAGTTCTTCTTTCATAGCATTAGTCCAACTTTCATCTTCACAAGCTTCACTAGTAGTTTTAGGTTCAATTTGAGAAATCAAACAAAAATGTTCTTGTACCTTATTCTGAGTTAGAACTCCTCATTTGATGCTTCCAATAATTTCTCCAATAGGATGATTTCTTGACAAACTCTTGTTAGGTGTCACTGTCTTAGATCTCACTTCAAGTGTAGGTTCTTCAATGACTTCAATGTGGCTTTCATTCAACAAATCACTGTCAGTCTCATAAAATAATTCAGTAGATCTAGTGTTAGGTTTAGGATGAGCTTCTTCATTTGATTCATAATCAAGCATTATTTTCTAAATTTTGAACTTTTCATCAACTTTAACATTTGCGCTTTCAACAATAGTCTTAGTTATTTTATTGTAACATCTATAGGCTTTTCTTTTCAAAGAATATCCAAAAATGTACCTTCATCACTTCTAGGATCAAACTTTCCAATATCATCATCTCTTTTTATATAACATTTTCTTCCAAAAATTTTAAAATACTTAACTGAGGGTGCATGTCCAAACCATAATTCATAGGGTGTCTTGTCTGTGTCTGCTCTGATTTGTACTCTATTCATAGTATACATTGTTGTGTTCACTGCTTCTCTCTAGAATATCTTTGCCAAATCATTCTCAAATAACATAGCTCTTGTTGCTTCAGTCACTGATCTATTCCTTCTTTCTGCAATACCATTTTGTTTAGGTGTTCTAGGGGCTGAAAATTGTCTCTTAATGCCATTTTCTTCACAAAAGGTGTTAAACTCTCTAGAAATAAATTCTCCACCTCTATCAGATCTCAAAAATTTAATCTTCATTCCAGATTCATTCTCAACTTTATTCTTAACGGTCTTAAACTTATCAAATGCTTTAGACTTTTCTTTAAGAAATGCAATCCACATCATTCTTGTAAAATCATCAACAAGAATCATAAAATACCTTTCTCCATAGAATCCTCTAGTCCTAGTAGGACCGCTCAAATCTGTATGAACAATCTCCAACTTTTTTGCAGATGTAAACTTCTTACTGGGAAAAGAACTTATCTTCTATTTAGCCATCACACATTCTTTGCAAATCATGTTAGTAGGCTTCATAATTTTAGGCAAATCTCTTACTGCAAGTGTAGTACTCACTTTCACAATATTGTTAAAGTTTATATGACAAAACCTTCTATGCCATAACCAAATGTCATCAATCTTAGTAATCAAACATTTCATCTCAGTAGGATTCAATTGAAATACATTACCTCTAGTTCTAGATTCAGTTCCAATCAGATTTCCATCTTTATCCTTAATCACACAAGTTTTCTCAGTAAACCAAACTTGATATCCCTTATCAACTAACTATCCAACACTCAAGAGATTATGTTTCAATCCATCCATAAAATAAACATCATCAGTATTAGTCTTTCCATCAAGAGTAATAGATCCTATACCTTTAATCAAGCAAGGTGCATTGTTTCCAACTCTAACAACTCCTCCATCATACTCGTTAAACTTTATGAACTTTTTCATGTCTCCAGTCATATGATGTGAACAACCACTATCTATAATCCAATCAACTTTCTTTTCAACTTGAGAAACTAAGGCTTTTCCTTCCTTAACATTAGTTTTAGAATTTTCTTCTTTAATTGCTACAAATCCTATGTCTTCATTATTCTCATTATCACTTTCACTTAAAGTTCTCTCTATACTAGCTTCAAGATCTTCATCATTAGCATAATAACATTCCTTAGATCTTCTAGGCTTGAAATTGTTTCTATACTTTTTAACTCTCTTAGGACATTTAGATGCAAAATGACCATATTCTTGACAAGTCCAACATTTAAAAATTTTCTTACCATCTGGTTCTCTCTTCACAAGAAAGGCAATACCTTCTTCAATCTTCTTGTCTTCTTCATTTCTAGATCTACTACTGCCAAAATAATCTCCGCTCACACTGATGCTTCTTGACAAAGTAGGGCGAACACTAAGAGCACTGAATGTTGTCTCCATTCTAGGTAAGTCTCCTGATAACCTCAAGTTCATTTCTATTGATTCCAATCTTCCAAGAAGAGTCTCTCTTGTAAAATTTTTAGTACAAGGTATAACTTGTTCAATCATCTATGTTGTCTGCTTAAATACAGGAGTCAATGTCCTCAAAATTTTTCATATCACTTCATTCTCTGTCTTTGTTCCTCCATAAGATTTTATGCCTGTAACAATCTCTAACATTATACCAATATAGCTTCTAACAGATTCATCTTCCAACATTCTTATATCTTCAAATGCACATATCCAATTATGTAATCTAACTCTTTTTGCATGTTCATCACATTCAAAAGTAGAGTGTAAAGCTTTCCAAATTTCATGATATTTTTTCAAACATTTTACCTGACTGTACTCATTCTCTGGAAGGGCTATCAAAAGTGCTTCTCTTGCAAGTATGTTACACATGAATAGATCTCTCTCATCAGCAGTACATGTTTTTGTTACTCAAAAATATAGCATACAATACAATAAGCATAAGTAGGAAAAGGTTGCATTTGTTTGTCTAATTAACACTACCTTGCAGTTTTTGTTAGTTTACATGTCCTCATTGCATTCATTCTAGATGTCATTATTGTACTCTAAGTATTGATTATCATTCCAAAAAAATTCCAAAATTCATAAGTAATCATTACATTGTGCTTCCAAACTGAATGTGATATACAAATGTCCTTTCTTTTTTCATGTTTCATCAAAAAATAGAGTACATTGCAGAATTAAAAGAAAGACTGAAGTATGCAATAGGGGTCCCATGCATTGCCTTTTTTATTGGTTTGTGTCAGCTAGTTGTCTACTAGGTCTTTGTATTTAGGTCTTCAAACTCTGAGTCTCCATCTACATCTAGGTCTTTAGGGTTTCATATCTGCATAAGAAAGAAAAATATGGTTAGATCCTGTTGGATCTAAGCAATACATGAGAAATGAATAACATACTGTAGCAATCAAGTTTTCACTAATGCATATCAATCTAGAAAATTAAATGAAATAAGGAAATGTACACTGACACTCACTGCAATGTAGTGTTAAAGGTACTTGTTTCTAACATGAAACCTTTTACTACTAATGATCATTGTGGTGTATGTTGTCCTTTTATTAACCAGAGGTCTGAATTAAAGGGACTTAGTATGTTTCAAACTGAGAAACCTTTTTCAAATAATGTCTTTCATAATGATGTTATTTTAGAGCTTAACAGGTTATCTTGCAGATATAAGCTGACTGGTTTTCACATTTAGTCATTGTCAAAGATGCAAATCAAGCTGGTTTCCATGATAAGAGTGCTACAGGAAATGCCAATGATTGCCAATTTTCTAGTTCAAGATACAAATGGTGCTACATAAATACTGGTACAAATATGTCCTTACTATTCCAAGGTACATTTTCAAATCATAAACATATTTGTTGCTGAATACAAAAGAGTGCTTCAAGATTAAGCCATAAAATCATAAAATGTCTACAGTTTTGTTTTTTTTAGTGTCACGAACCCATGTTCAAACCTCATTAGTTAACATTATGATGTTTTTGAATGTCATGAGCCCATGCTCAAACTTCATTAATAGTGAACAAACATTTTCATGTTGTTGTACTTATCATATTAAGTGCAGACTCAGCATCAATGAGGATTGTATACAGTGGAGAAAGCTATAGGATGCAAGTTAAATAGAAAGTGTAAAATATGTATAAACTAGAACAGAGTATTTGCAGCCAACAGTGGAATATCATAAAGGAGAAAGCTACTTATCTTCTATGGAAATAATGATAGTTATGTGTTGAACATCTCTCAGTCATAATCACCTTCTAAGGTTTGTGAAGGTTATGAGTGGAAAATGTGATAGTTTTGTTTATAATTGATTATATCTTTAACATTTTTCACTCATAACCTTGCAACTTTAGTAAATCGTTAGAGATGTTTTCATGTTTTCCTGGAGCAACTGTCCATCATTGTTGAGTTCATATTCAAGTTCACAAGTTGAATTCATCAAATGAAGGTGATCTACAGTTAGAACTTGTAACTGTTGCTAGTTTACAAATATGAAGCTCATAGTTTTACAATAGTCACAAGTGGTTGTACATGGTAGAGATGATTCATATTTGAAAATAAAAAGTGTTTTGAACAATTTTGGGTTCATTAGATTCGAACCCATATATGGTTTGCAAAAAAAAAATAAACCAATAGTTGAGCCCAGGTGTGAAATGTGTGGAGCCCATGGAAATAAAATACAAATCAATAGTATGAACAAAAAATCAAATCCATGAAGCCATGGATAAGTCACAGTCCGAAAAAATACAAGTGCAAACAAATAAAAGCTCTCAGGAAGGCATGTCCAAGTTTTACAAAATGAAGCAAGATACATATAAAGTCACGACTGTGACTTATTCGTGGCTTCATAGTTAAACAACAGTCATCTATTGAAAACATCAGTATATATATATATATATATATATATATATATATATATATATATATATATATATATATATATATATATATATATATATATATATATATATATATATATATATATATATATATATATATATATATATATATATATATATATATATATATATATATATATATATAATAGAAAAAGAGGTTGTAACTTATGCTATGTTAAAGTTATAACTTCATTATATTTATGCTAGCAAATGAGCTTCGTATGATAAATAGAGAGTTCTTAAGTAAATTTACAGTTCGTTGAACTTGAGTTAGAAATTCAATGCCGAGTTCCCTATTTGAGATATAGTCAGTGAAGAAGTAGCAATGATCTTCAGTATAGAAAGGCTCAAGTTCAACAATGGAGTCCTTTCACAGTCAAACAAAGTTCCTTCAAGCAATTTTTGAAGGCTTCTGCATATTAGGGTTTCATTTCCCTTAAGCTTCTTTGTGAAGAATGAAGAAAACACAAGTGCCGAGATCAAAATGTGAATAACTGTTTGGAATCCACCAAGTAATTCAATGCTTTCAATGCATGTTAGTTCCTTCCAGAGCCTCGAAAAATGCTCATAGTGCCACCTTGCATTCTTATTTCCTTGATTTTTGCATCGCATTGCAAGTGGATGAGAAGTCATGTTGATTTTCCCACATTGCATATAGTTTACACTTAGAGTCCTTTATCTAAGTTAGGAGATGAGGGTAGGCTAGTTAATATTAGATTTTTATTTAATATTAATTTCTTTTCTTAATTTTGGCAATTTTCTTTGTAAAAGGATTTAATTCCTTATATTAAGCCAAGATTTAGCGAGGGGGCATTTAGAGGTAGTTTGTAAAAGGCTTAGTTAGTGGCACATTTTTTGCCTAAAAATTTGGGATTTTGGAATGACTTAGGGTTTTTAGATTTGAGGCATAGAGAGGATATAAAATTGATTTTTGAGGATCAATTAAGGGTTGCAGATTTTGGAGAGAGGGCATATAGTGAACATATCATTCCTAAGTGCTTTGAAGGCCATTTTTGTAATCATTTTGTCAGATTTTTGAAGGAATGAACTAGATATTTTGACTCATGTTTGTGAATTTGTTTCGATATTGGATCTTGTTTTCATCTTTTATAACAAGTGTCAAATAATTTATTATCTAAAGGAAGTGAGTAGATTCCTATTCCTTCTCAAGATAATCAATTTCTCCAAGGCCTTGTATGAGAAACGTATGTTTGTTAATTATCCAAGCTGTTTGTGGTAAAACCCTAATAGCATGCATTTATTAAGTTATATGTTGAGCAGAGATTCAGAGTGTTAAGATCTTCATTTGTGAGTTAGGATTGAAGTTTCATGTTTTTGTGAAGTCTGAAGTATTCATTGGTGTATCACCCTAATCTTTTTAGTTATAGTATTCTTTTCCCTTTTTCCAACAATTTGTAGAGTAGGAAAGTGATATTCCATATTTTATAGGAACCAGCCTAGAAACCGGAGATTCCTCTTCATTCATAGTCTACCCATAGCTAGGAGAGGTTTCCATTGTCAGGATAGAATTGTTGTTTTTCCTTAATGCCTAATTTAAGGTAACAATTCTAAGCCTGAACAGTTTCAAGATTTTCCTCTTCAATGATAGTCTTATCATTCTTTGTAATCAACCAATAACCTGGTCCTAAACACAGTAGGTGTGTCTTCATCTTTTCTTTCCAGCTATCAAAATTTACTCCATCACACTTAGGGCTTTCTTTCTTGAAATTCACCACGGATCTCCTTAAGTTGTTAAACTTCTTTTTCAAGGACCTGTCGCTCTGATACCAATTGTTAGAAAGTAAAGTCCACCAAGATAACTGAGAGGGGGTGTGAATCAATTATCAAATAATTATAACTTTTATCATCTTCAATAGCATTAGACCATGTAAGCAATATAATTACCAACCATAGAAAGATATTCACACACAATAACACAATGACATAAGATATGTTGACTAGGGAACCTCTTGATCAAAGAGTAAACCCCGGTGGGAATGATGCCCACAAAAAGATGCACTAATATGAATATTCCTTATGAAAGGATGGACTCTGTTAGGAGTCTTATGAAATACATTCAGTACATATGAATACCTGTTAGGAGATTTTGTATCCCTGTTAAAAGATTCTAACCCTGTTAAGAGGTATGGAAGACAGAAGGACCCACTGCCCAAATAGCTTTAGGGTAAGATCACTGAATACACTATCCAAATAATCTTTGTATTACTCAATAGAATAATATGTTACCTCTTCTCTGACATTGCTAAACCGCACTCACTGTTACACCAAATCTCAATTTCAGATCTCTGTACTTCGCATGTCTTCCTTCACAAATTCGCTTTCACATTTAGCTCTTTTCTTCACTTCATATCCATCCACTCATGCAACAATAAGGAAAAAAATTCCTTCCTTTATACCACACTCAAATAATTACAAATGATTTGGCATACAATTACAAAATAAAAGTTTCCACACGCTACATCAAAATTACACAAAACTGTCAGCTTCCAACTAAAATAATTCTCCACTCATGCGACCTCAAAGTTTGCACTATCATCCACATCACTATCAATGTGTCTTCAACTTCCCTTTAACTATACAAAACTAGATTCCATCCTGATTAGGAGATATCATTTGATTTCCACAAACCGCTACTGAGGAACACTGCCTGAATACTGCTTCCACCAAAATGCTCATAACTTCCATGAATAAATGAATTACTATTTGTGCTCTTAACCATAGACATATAACATATCAAAGAGTACATCATCAACATCGCATAGCTCCAACTACAATATCCCACATGCACTAATTCAAACTCTATCTACTTCTTTGCAAGTCTCTAGAAGATCACTGTGTTGACATCAATGACAATGATAGTCATAAATGCAACAACTACTACTACAGAATGACTACCAAACATTCAACATTCATTCCTAACAATATCCACCTAAGATCAGGAGTTAGATTAACTGCACCAAAAGGTCCCAGTATAACTAAAGTTACAACTAAGAATGATATGCCTGAGAAAGAACCTACTACTCCTACACAACCGTCTATAGTAACTAAGGATCCACCATTTCCTCAAAGGCTCACATAGTCTGTGTCCCCAAAAGAAATTTAGGTTTTGACTGATCTCATCAACCAGCTGAAGCAAATAATTGTGTAAGTTCCTTTGTTATATGTCCTCAAGGTAGTCCCATTATGTAATAAGGCTATCAAAGAAGCTTGTCTTAAACAACCTAGTCGGAAGAAGAAAGACCCCAAGACTAGTCATGTTCTTGGACAACTCTCTGATCTTATGTTGAGAAAATTCATTATACCCAAATATTATGATCTAGGTAGCCCTGTTGTTACTATTTATATTGATGGCATTCAGATCTAGAATGTTTTGATTGACTTAGGAGCATCCATTAATGTAATGACAATGGAAGTCCTTTTAAGGCTTAATATCATTGGCTTAAGAAAAACTACTACAATCCTTCAGTTAGCTCACAATTCTACTCTAAGGCCTGATGGCATGGTAGACAATATAGTTGTATTACTTGATTCATTCAACTATCCCTCAAACTTTGTGATCTTATCTCCCAAAGCTACTATAGGTGGTTATCCTCTAATCCTAGGAAGACCTTGGTTATCTAATGGAGTTAGTAATAAAAATTTAACTATGTATTCTCTTGGTAAACCTCAGATTGAGCTAGATCAAGCTATTTGGCCTGACCTTGGTGACATTCTACTAGAAATAAATTCAGTACATCAATTAATGGTTATAGAGAGGAATCCATTTATGATATCCCAAGAAGAAGATGCCATACTTTTTTCCATTCTTACCAACAAATATAGTGTTGAACCATTTTCCTGTACTGTTCCTAATTATTCTTTGAAAACCATACTACCTCCACAAAGTTCACCTCAACTTCCTATTGACAATCAGGAACGTGCCTCTAGCTTGATTGAAAATCTAGCCTTCCTATTGAAACATGGAAACAAACTCTTTTTGGGAAAGAGAATAAATCTCTGGATTCTAGGCCGGTTCCTATAGATTTCAAATATCACCTAAACTGACTTTGAAGCTTTTGGGAAAAGGGATAAAATGACTAAAAATAAATGCTAACTAAGGGGTGATAAACCAAAATGGATCCAAATTTATCAGAATAGTAAACTTGTACCTACCGGACACATACGACTAAATTCTATAATTAAATTCACTTCTCAATACCTAGGATGGTTTAAAAGTCATAATTAGGGTTTGGTACCACTAATGATAAGAATTCAACCCGAAAATAGGTAACTTCTACAAAAGGTTAATTTTTTACGTTAAGAAAAGTAATTTGGAACAATTCACTAATCTATGCTTGAAAGAGACAAACACTTAAAAGCGATTGATGACAGAACTCAAAAAAGATATGCCAATAATAAGGCTAGCTTTATTATCTTCAAAATCTACAAAAATGGCTACAAAACACAAGGAAAAGGGAAAAGGAATAATATGATAACTAATACCTCTCTTTCCTCCAATTCTAAACCCTTACAAATGAGGTGAAAATACAATAAATAGAGTCACCAAAAACCTAACTTGGATGCATGAGAAATCCTTATGAAATAAGGAGTCAAACTATCAAAAAATGTAGTCTAAGTGATCCTTGAACTCCTCCAAGCCATGCGTAACTAAAGTGCCACTCAAAA
Organism: Chamaecyparis obtusa; assembly: GCA_027943335.1. Classification (NCBI taxonomy): domain Eukaryota; kingdom Viridiplantae; phylum Streptophyta; class Pinopsida; order Cupressales; family Cupressaceae; genus Chamaecyparis; species Chamaecyparis obtusa. Next base: position 57,673 of record BSBK01001909.1, read on the forward strand.
TCCCCTCAAAACTACTCCAAATCTTCATAAAACATGCATACTTTATGGGGGTCGGATATGAAGAAAAAACCCACCAAATCAGGGGCCTAATTGCCAGAATCTGCAAGCAAACTGCTCCAAAAGACTCCTCAACTGATAGTAACTGATTGAGAACTCAAAAATCACCACCAAAGAGTTCCAAGATGCCTATAGTGCCCCATTAACTTATTCAAAACTGAAAGAACTCCTTCTTGACTCGAAATCAAAGTTACATATTTAATCACTTAAAGAAGATATGCCAAAAAGCTTATTTATAATTCCCCAATTATATTTAATATTTTTAATATTTTGTAAATAATAAAATTTTCTTAATATTAAATAAATTAAATATAACTCAAAATCCTATTTGATATATTTAATATTAAGTAAATTAGTAAAATTTACAAAATATTAAAAATATCAAATAAATCTAACTCAATCTAAATTTTCATAATATATTTTATACTTAATATATAGCTTAAATATAATAGATAAGTGGAACCTATCTATTAGATTTAATTTTATATAAAGGATAAAATATATTATTAAAACTTAGACCAAGAGAAATTACTAAATTATCTTTTGTATATAAAAATGAAGTGAAAAATATGTAACCAAGACTTCCTTTGAGATATTAACTTGATTTGAAAAGAAGTTTCAAATTCGGAGCATATCATTAGGAATTGAAACCTAATCTCAACTTAAAATCATTTTGGTCTTTTGCTTCTCTTCTTGCCACTACTTTGCTCCAGCCGCCAAGGGTTTGGAAATATTTTTTCCTGTGACTGGGTTTACTTGTTGCAACTGCTCTCTAATGATGAACATGAGCTATCTGGAAACCCTCGATTTGAACTATTGGAGACTTACTATTGTTGAGCCCTTAATTGTTGCTAGAACTCGGCTTAGGCTTGTGGCTGGGCTATTGATTCTTGAACTCGACTTCCAGCTGAAACTCTACTTTGATCTTGAAGCTCAAACTATGACTTTGGCTGGAGACTTACTATTGTTTATAATTCCAACTTATGCTTGAGATAAGTATCATCACTCCTTTTATATTGCACTAATTTAGTGCTTTCCTTTCTGCAAATCTTGTAATAAACTTGGGGCTTTTCCTTGCAAGTCACGGTTTAGTTGAAGCTCGAGCCTCAGTCTCCTATGTTTATTGAACTTGATTTGGCTCTTTATACTATTTTTAAAAGTGAACTTGGTTTTATTATTGAACTCACATTTTTATATAAACTGTAAACTTACGATTGTTTAACTTGTATTGGTGTGAGTTGTGATTACTTGAGCTTTTGACTTTGCTAAATTCAAGTTTTTATGAAATGCTTCCTTTGATAAAGTTGAGAATACTCTACTCATTGCGCAAAACCTTGGGGTTTCTCTTTTGGTTGTTGCCGACTATTGCTTGCTACAAAAAAAAATTGATTGCTATCTCTCATTGCATTTAATTGATGCTCTTTTGTGTTTTTGTTAACTCTGAACATATTAATGGAAATCAAAACTACTCTTCTCCATTGCATAGATTTAGAGCTCGTTATCTCTACTTTCTTACTTAGTTGTATTTGGCTTGTTGTTTGAAATCCATCTCTCATTAGTCTTTACTAGTTTGAAACTTGCACTGGCTTATGTTACTGTGAATAATATCCAAAAACTTAAACTTCTTAAATATCTTTAACTTGGCCTATTTGGAAAGTCTCAATTTATTCTATATGAGTGAAAGCTTTGAGCTGTAAGCTTTGGCTGTTTGAAAACTTCACTTACACTTTACCAGCATGTTGATTAATACTCCAGCTTTAGTCTTATTATGTGTTCTCAGCTAGTGTTTAACCATTGCATATGCTTGACTTCATGTTGAATGTTGGTTATTTCATGTCTGCATCATTTCTTTTGATGTACCTAGTAGCTAGCATCACAATGTGTGATTACATATCACTTGATCTTCTATTATAGATCAAATTTAAGATATGCACATAAAAAATCAAGATTTATAATACATATTTTCACTAGCATTGAAATCTGAAAAGAAATCTGATTATGGGGTTCGAGCACGGACTCGTGACACCTATAATCAGATTTCATATGACCTTAATCTTGATATTTAGCATATACTCAGCATATGAACAATAACTGATTAGCACTATGTATCCTCATCTTGACATGATGTAGCTATTTTCTGTAAATGCACACTTTATGACAGCAAAAATAACATGCTTTGCATATTTTTTCCTTCTTATTTCAATCAAAAAGTCTTACGCCTATAAGGATTGTATGTCCTTGCAGAAAAATGCTTAGTCTTCAATCTACACATGAAGCAAATAGTATTAGTATAAAAAATGATCTCCTTTTCTGTCTTCTTCCTTCTTTGTATTCTTGTGAACTTCTTGCACTATGTTCCTTTTTGCATTCTACTTTTGTTTTTCTTGCTCTTGCATTGATCTTTTCATTAAAGTAAAGCTCTGAAAGTGAATGTAGCATGTTGTTTTAGGTATCCATGTATTGCTTAGATCCAATTTGGATCTAATTATTTTCTCTCTCTATGATGTAAGACAAAAATAGAAGAAAACTCAGGATGCATGACAAACAGGGACAAAGCTAAAGACATGAAGATTCAACCAATCAGCCTCAACATGCAGAAGACCTCTTAAAGGCAATGTATGGACCCTTAAACCTTCTGAATCTCTAGTCTTACTTTCAACATTGTACATCTTCTATATGTTTACAATTGAAATATGTAACCTATGAAGGAAATACTTGTTTATTACATTCACTTTGAATGTTCCATGTAATTATCATTTATGAAATTGAAAGTTTTACATCTGATCAATACTTAGAGAACAACATCAGTGTTAATATGAATGCAAAAAGTAATGTACTTTATCTTCAAAATCTGAATAGTAGTATCAAATAGGTGTACCTTAATGCAAGTTCTCTGATGTTTATAGTTGTAATGTTGCATATGTACTTTTATCTTCACAATTTTTAAAAATTTTACACTTAGGAAAGCAACTATCAAATCCATATTTCAATGTAAAACAATTGTCAATTTACCAATTTAGTGTGCAACTAAAATGATAACATTTTCTAGTGACCTCTTAGGGGTGTTTTCCTACTGAAAAAAATAGACCAGCTGCCCTTTGCATTCCATTGGGCATAGAGTCTTGAATTTTTACAAAACTAAACCTTATTAAACCTTGGAAAAACTTAGAAAAATCTAAAATCTCAAACACACCACTCAACTACAAAACTGAAACTGAAACTAACTTTAAAGACCTCATGCAAGTTGTTAGGAAATTTGCATTTATCTTCCTTCAACATCATCATATTGGTGCTATACCAGTTATGTGAGTGACTTTACCTCATTCTGAGGTATAAATCTGTATGATGATGCTAATGGGATACAGTTATTGATTTGTAAACAGCTAGCTTGAGGTAGAAAATAAATTTGAGTCCATTTTCTGAATTATATCAAGTACCCTCTCCTGAAAAATATACCTTCTTTTTGAAGTCTGCAAGCTGATAGGAAAGGTCATGGATGACCTATTTTGGAGTGTGGCCATTGTACCTAATTTGAAACCTTGGAATATCCAATGTTTCTCTTTAGGATTAATGTATACATTTCTGAATAGTTTTTCCATGAAGTTGTCTAACTTGCAGCCTTCAAAAAACTACCAACTGAAAACTAAAACTAAAACTGAAACTACTGACTGAAAGTTGAAACTATTGTGTCCAACACTTGGAGAAAACAAACTAAAACTAAAAATTTCTAACCTACCCTAAGCTAACCAATCATCCAAGCTTCAGATACATCCATTAATAGACTGATTGAAATAGCTTCCTTTTTCCACCAATAATGGATGAGATACATGCATACATGCAACTGAAAAGATATGCAATATAACTTGAAGAATCTAAAACTCTTGAAGAATATCTTTAAAATAGTAGACCCGATCACATACCTCTTGAATTTGATCAAAATCAATGCATAATTGAGGTGAATAAATGTGTTGGTCCTTCTCTTTAATTTTTGAAACTTCATACTTAGGCTCCATTCTAGAAATATGCCTGATTGGGTAGCCCTTGGAAATAATAAATTCTTGAATACTATTGATTTCTATTACTTGCTCCATCTTTTCAACCACCATATCATTCTGATTAAAGATTTCAAGATCAAGAAAATTAGGAGAAAGAATAATTGGTTCATCTACCTGATTTTGTTGATTGCAAACCTCTTGATCATTAATGATCTACTAATTTTCTTGTACCGCTTGAACCAAATCAGACTCCTAAAGCCTCCTTTCAATGTTGCCTACACTTGTCTCCTTTTGGACCAACATCTTATCAAGATCATTCTCATGGTCTTGCTGAGATTCAGTCACCATTATGTGTTCAACAGCTTGCTAAACATGTTCTTGATGAGAAGATGAATGAAAATTATCTAATTCTATCATAAATACCTCCAGATCATCCCAAAAAATATACTCATCATCTTGATTTTCATCTTTGCATGGAAGAGGATTTATATTTACCTTGTTGTCACTATCATGCATGGTCAAAACATCAATATCTTGAGGCTCCTCTTGCTATCCTAAGACTGGTGCTTCTACCCTCTGATTTTCATCATCTTCTTCATGCTCTTGCATGAGGATAGGCTTCAATTCTACATTTACTTGGCCAGAACTTGATAATGGTGTTTGTTCATGCACGATGTCCTCTTCAACAAAATTAGGTAGCTCATCAAATAAAACCCTTTTCTCAATATCTTCTTTATACTTTTGGGCTTCTTCATAATATATTTTACTAGCCTCTCTATACTTAATTGTTGTATTAATCAGAAGCCTTATTTTCTCTTTGTGCTCATGTAGCTCTTTTTCATGAAACTCATCATGAGCTGCTAATTTCCTTTGGAAATTTTCCTCACATTTTACACTTGTAGAAAACATGATAGCTATTAATTCTTTATGACTCACCAACTCTTTCTCATGAACTTTCTTCTATGCTTCCAGCTTATCAGCAAGGACTTGAACATATTGTCTTTGTTTGGCATCAAACTGCTCTTTTGCTTGAGTCTGCATATGCTACTTTATTTTTGTTGTATCTTCAGAATATTTCATCTTCCATATCAGCATGATCATTTGAAAAATTTTGTAAGTTGAATCTTCTATCTACATATCAAATCCTTGTTGCTCTTTATTTTCTTGCATCTGGTGAGCCCAAGCCCCCAAAAGGAGTTGTAACTCATGATATCCGAACTCATCCTTATGTGAGGGCAAAGATTGATCTCCTTTAAAATCCACATCAAGGTCAACAAGCTTCTTACTGAGAGCCATAACCTGATCTCTAATTCCATTAATATCCATTTTATACAAGATGTGCAAAGGAATTAGAGGCTCACGGATAGGTAGAACATGTTAATAATCTACTGTTACAAAATCATTCTAAATAAAATTGGTAGAACCCTCAAAATGATACGACTGATTAGAAACTTCATGGACATTTATTTCATAATATGGTGGCAAGTATTCTTTCTGCCCACGATAATTTGAAATTTCTATTCATGTAATAAACTAGAAATCTGAATATAAAAATGATTTGAAAAAAAAATACCAGCACTTGATCTCTTGAAACCAGTAGATTTTTCCTCGTAGAGCCGTAAGGTGCTAAAACCAATGCCTTCTTTAAGGCTAAAAACTACTGCTCACACCAAAACAACAATAAAAACTTGTAATTCAGGGAACTGAGAAGCAGTTCATGTCCCACCGAGCGTGCCAAAAACTATAGTCAATTAGGAATGCACCTCTAGCTTGATTGAAAATCTAGCCTTCCTGTTGAAACATGGAAATGAACTCTTTGTGGGAAAGAGAATGAATCTCCAGATTCTAGGCCAGTTCCTATAGATTTGGAATATCACCTAATACTGACTTTTAAGCTTTTGGGAAAAGGGAGAAAAATGACTAAAAATGAATGCTAACTAAGGGGTGATAAACCAAAATGGATCTAGATTTATCAAAATTGTAAACTTGTACCTACCATACACATACTACTAAATTCTGCAATTAAATTCACTTCTCAATACCTAGGATGGTTTAAAACTCACAATTAGAGTTTGGTACCACTAATGATAAGAATTCAACTAGCAAACAGGTAACTTCTGCAAAAGGTTAATTCTTTACAATTAAGAAAAGGAATTTGGAACAATTCACTAATCTATGCTTGAAAGAGACAAACACTTAAATATAGAAAAAATGGAAAGGATTGATGACAAAACTCATAAAAGATATGCGAATAATAAGGCCAGCTTTATTATGTTCAAACTCTACAAAAATGGCTACAAAACACAAGGAAAAGGGAAAAGGAACAATATGCTCACTAATACCTCTTTTTTCTCCAGTTTTGAACCCTTACAAATGAGGTGAAAATACAATAAATAGAGTCCCCAAAAACCTAATTCAGATGCATGAGAAATCCTTATGAAATAAGGATTCAAACTATCAAAAAATGCAATCTAAGTGATCCTTGAACTCCTCCAAGCCATGTGTAACTGAAGTGCCACTCAAAATCCCCTCAAAACTACTCCAAATCTTCATAAAACATGCATACTTTATGGGGGTCGGATATGAAGAAAAAACCCACCAAATCAGGGGCCTAATTGCCAGAATCTGCAAGCAAACTGCTCCAAAAGACTCCTCAACTGATAGTAACTGATTGAGAACTCAAAAATCACCACCAAAGAGTTCCAAGATGCCTATAGTGCCCCATTAACTTATTCAAAACTGAAAGAACTCCTTCTTGACTCGAAATCAAAGTTACATATTTAATCACTTAAAGAAGATATGCCAAAAAGCTTATTTATAATTCCCCAATTATATTTAATATTTTTAATATTTTGTAAATAATAAAATTTTCTTAATATTAAATAAATTAAATATAACTCAAAATCCTATTTGATATATTTAATATTAAGTAAATTAGTAAAATTTACAAAATATTAAAAATATCAAATAAATCTAACTCAATCTAAATTTTAATAATATATTTTATACTTAATATATAACTTAAATATAATAGATAAGTGGAACCTATCTATTAGATTTAATTTTATATAAAGGATAAAATATATTATTAAAACTTAGACTAAGGGGAATTACTAAATTGTCTTTTGTATATAAAAATGAAGTGAAAAGTATGTAACCGAGACTTCCTTTGAGATATTAACTTGGTTTGAAAAGAAGTTTCAAATCTGAAGCATATCATCAGGAATTGAAACCTAATCTCAACCTAAAATCATTTTGGTCTTTTGCTTCTCTTCTTGCCACTACTTTGCTCCAGCAGCCAAGGGTTTGGAAATATTTTTTCCTGTCACTAGGTTTACTTGTTGTGACTGGGTTTACTTGTTGCGACTGCTCTCTAATGATGAACATGAGCTGTCTGGAAACCCTCAGTTTGAACTATTGGAGACTTGATGTTGTTGAGCCCTTAATTGTTGCTAGAACTCAGCTTAGGCTTGTGGCTGGGCTATTGATTCTTGAACTTGACTTCCAGCTGGAACTCTGCTTTGATCTTCAAGCTCGAACTGTGACTTTGGCTGGAGACTTACTATTGTTTATCATTCCAACTTATGCCTGAGATAAGTATCATCACTCCTTTTATATTGCACTAATTTAGAGCTTTCCTTTCCGCAAATCTTGCAATAAACTTGGGGCTTTTCCTTACGAGTCGTGGTTTAGTTGAAGCTCAAGCCTCAGTCTCCTGTGTTTTTTGAACTTGATTTGGCTCTTTATACTATTTTTAAAAGTGAACTCGGTTGTATTATTGAACTCACATTTTTATATAAACTGTAAACTTACGTATGTTTGACTTGTATTGGCGTGAGTTGTGATTACTTGAGCTTTTAACTTTTCTGAATTCAAGTTTTGATGAAATGCTTCCTTTGATAAAGTCGAGAACACTCTAATCATTGTGTAAAACCTTGGGGTTTCTCTTTTGGCTATTGTCGGTTATTTCTTCCTACAAAAAAAATTGATTTCTATCTCTCATTGCATTTAATTGATGCTCTTTTGTGTTGTTGTTAACTCTGAACATATTAATGGAAATCAAAACTACTCTTCTCCATTGCGTAGATTTAGAGCTCTTTATCTCTTCTTACTTACTTAGCTATATTTGGCTTGTTGTTTGAAATCCATCTCTCATTAGTCTTTACTGGTTTGAAACTCACACTAGCTTTTGTTACTATGAAGAATATCTGAAAAGTTAAACTTCTTAAATATCTTCAACTCGGCCTATTTGGAAAGTCTCAATTTGGTCTATATGAGTGAAAGCTTTGAGTTGTAAGCTTTGGCTGTTTGAAAACTTCACTTACACTTTACCAGCATGTTGATTAATACTCTAGCTTTAGTCTTATTGTGTGTTCCCAACTAGTATTTAACCATTGCATATGCTTGACTTCATGTTGAATGCTGGTTATTTCATGCCTACAACATTTCTTTTGATGTACCTAGCAGCTAGCATCACAATGTGTGATTGCATATCACTTGATATTCTATTATAGATCAAATTTCAGATATGCACATAAAAATCAAGATTTATAATACATATTTTCACTGGCATTAAAATCTGAAAAGAAATCTGATTATGGGGTTCAAGCATGGGCTTGTGACACCCATAATTGGATTCCATGTGACCTTAATCTTGTTATTTAGCATATATTCAACATATGAACAATAATTGATTAGCACTTTGTATCCTCATCTTGACATGATGTTGCTATTTTTTGTAAATGCACACTTTATGAAAGCAAATAAATACATTCATTGCATATTTTTTCCTTCGTATTTCAGTTAAAAAGTCTTACGCCTGTAATGATTGTATGTCCTTGTAGCAAAATGCTTAGTCTTTAATCTGCACATGAAGCAAATAGTATTAGTATAAAAAATGATCTCCTTTTCTATCTTTTTCCTTCTTCTTTGTATTCTTGTGAACTTCTTGCACTATGTTCCTTTCTGCATTCTACTTTTGTTTTTCTTTCTCTTTTATTGATCTTTTCAATGAAGTACAGCTCTGAAAGTGAATGTATCATATTGTTTTAGGTATCCATGTATTGCTTAGATCTAATTTGGATCTAATTATTTTATCTCTCTATGATGCACGACAAAAATGAAAGAAAACTCAAGATGCGTGACAAACAGGGACAAAGCTAAAGACATGAAGATTCAACCAATCAGCCTCAACATGCAGAAGACCTCTTAAAGGCAATGCATGGACCCCTAAACCTTCTGATGCTCCTATCTTACTTTCAACATTGTACATCTTCTATATGTTTACAATTGAAAGATGTAAGCTATGAAGGAAATACTTGTTTATTACATTCACTTTGAATGTTCCTTGTAATGATCATTTATGAAATTTAAAGTTTAAATTTCATCAATACTTAGAGAACAACATCAGTGTTAATATGAATGCAAAAAGCAATGTACTCTATCTTCAAAATCTGAATAGTAGTATCAAATAGGTGTACCTTGATGCAAGTTCTCTGATGTTTATAGTTGTAATGTTGTATATGTACTTTTATCTTCTCAATTTTTACCAATTCTGCACTTAGGACAACAATTATCAAATCCATATTTCAATGTAAAATAATTATCAATTTACCAATTTAGTGTGCAACTAAAATGATAATACTTTCTACAACAATTGTTTACCTTCATACATTGCTACTGAATGAGATGAAGTCACCTTCATTTGTAGAAATCATCATGTTAGATAAGGTAGTCAAAGTAGAAATTGACCTAGGCAGGGAGTTGAATGTTAAAACAAACCTTATTCTTGAACATTTAGCAAAAATTATCAAGCTCCTACAAGAGAGCCAACAAGATTTTTCTTGGGATTAAACAAATATGAAGGGATTGGATTCAAGGCTCTGTACCCATCAAATTTACATTAGTCCTTATTGTGAACCTGTTAGACAACCTCAAAGAAGAATCAACCCAACACTAAGAGACACAGTCAAAACTAAATTATAGAAATTACTTCACACTAGTTTTATTTATCCCATTTTCGATAGTCAGTGGATCTCACCTTTGGTGATATATAGTTCCTAAGAAAGGAGGAAACTAGGGGGTATGTGTAGATTGTATGGAGCTGAATACAACAACAAAGAAGGACCACTTTCCATTTCCTTTTATAGATCAAGTTGTTGATAACCTAGCTAGCAAAAAGTACTTTTTATTTTTTGATGGGTTTAGTTGATACAACCAAATACAAATAGCACCTGAAGACCAAGACAAGATAACATTTACATGCCCATGGGGAGATTTTGCCTATTCTGTCTTACCTTTTGGATTGTGTAATATACCTGCTACATGCTATTAAAAAATACAACATACAATACAATAAGCATAATTAGGAAAAGGTTGCATTTGTTTGTCTAATTAACACTACCTTGTAGGTTTTGTTAGTTTACATGTCATTATTGCATTCATTCTAGATGTCATCATTGTACTCTAAGTATTGATTATTATTCCAAATATTCCAAAATTAATAAATAATCATTACATTGTGCATTCAAAGTGAATGTAATATACAAATGTCCTTTCTTGTTTCATATTTCATATCAATAAGTAGAGTACATTGCAGAATTGAAAGAAAGATTGAAGTATGGAATAGGGGTCCATGCATTGCCTTTGTATTGGTTTGTGTTAGCTGGTTGTCTGCTAGGTCTCTGCATTTAGGTCTTCATAGTTTGACTCTCCATCTGCATCTAGGTCTTTAGGGTTTCATATCTGCATGAGAGAGGAAATGTGGTTAGATCTTGTTCAATCTAAGCAATACATGAGAAACAAATAACATACTATAGCAATCAAGTTTTCAATACTGCATATCAATCTAGAAAATTAAGTGTGATAAGGAAATGTACACTGACACTCACTGCAATGTAGTGTTAAAGGGACTTGTTTCTGACATGAAACCTTTTACTACTTATGATCATTGTGGTGTATGTTGTCCTTTTTATTAAATAGGTGTTTGATTTAAAGGGACTTAGTATGTTTCAAACTGAGAAACCATTTTCAAGTAATCTAGTTCATAATGGTGTTATTTGAGAGCTTAACAAATTATTTTGTAGAAAATAGTTGACTGGTTTTCACATTCAGTCATTGTCAAAGATGTAGATCAAGTTGGATTTCCATGATAAAAGTGCTACATAAATTGCCAATGATTGCCAATATTCAAAGTTCAAATTACAATTGCAGCTACATAAATACTGGTATAATATGTCCTTGCTATTTCAAAGGTACATTTTCAAGCTATAACATTATTGTTGCTGAATACAAAAAGAGTGCTTCAACATTGAGCCATAAAAATATAAAATGTTTACAATTTGGTGTTTTTGAGTGTCATGAACCCGTGTTCAAACCTCATTAATTAACATTCTGGTGTTTTTGAGTGTCACGAGCCTGTGCTCAAACTTCATTAACAGTGAACAAACATTTTCATCTTGTTGTACTTCTCATATACGAAGTGCAAATTCAGAATCAATGAGAATTATATATAGTGGACAATGCTACAAGAGCTATAATGCTAAAAGCTAAAATTTCAAGTTACAAAATCCAACAGGATGCAAGCTGAATAGAAAGTATAAAATATGTATAAACTGGAACAAAGTATGTACAGCTAATAGAGGAATATCATAAAGGAGAAAGGTACTTATCTATTGTGGAATAAATGATGTTATTATTGAGTATCTCTTAGTCATGTTTTTAATCACCTTCTAAGGTTTGCAAAGGTTATGACTGAAAGATATTATAGTTTTGTGTATAACTGAATATATCTTTTAACATTTTTAAGTCATAACCTTGTAACTTTCATAAGTTATTAGAGGTGTTTCATGATTTCCTGGAGCAACTGTCTATCATTAATGAGCTCATAGTATATGATTTTGTTTTCTGGTTTCAATAATGAGTTCACTAGCTCATCAAATTCACTGCCGATATTTCAAATTCACTGCCAATAATACACAGATTCATTCATGTCAGCAAAATGAAATAGTTTGAATGCTATACGCTATAATCATAGTTTATCTACAAATTGTAGAAAGCTTTTGCAATCAATTTCTAGTAGCTTCTTATTTATACAAAGTGTTTTTATGAAGCTAATCAGAAAAGAGCAATTATCTACTTATGTTCAAAATTTCCCAGTCAAGGTATTCGGGTTTCATTTTATGTTATCACGGTCATATGCTGAAAAAAGAGACTGAATTCAATGAAGTCACCACTGATAGTAAATTTCAAATGTCCATGCAAGTGTGGAATAAGTGAAAAAATGTGCAAAGAAAGCTTCATGTTACAGCAGAGAAAATGAAATGTCTATCAGTCAAAGGGCTCAAGCAAGGTCGAGAAAAGTACGAATGTTCAAAATAAGCTGAGTTCATTCTCAATCAAAAATATGCAAAGCAAACTTTAGTTAAAAACAATGATTCATAGAATTGGCACACAGAATGAAAAGAGTAATAGTTAACTTCATTAGACCCACAAGCTAAGAATCAATCACCAGTTTCAGTCATGCATATACAACCCAAGTAAATCTATAGTTACAAGTTGTGACTGTTGCAGAATAAATGAAAAATGAACACTTCTCATGACTAGATCCAATAGAGCCGAAGCTATATAAGTATTTTATGAACCATTGATAGCCATAGATAGTCACAGTGAAAGTAATGAATAGAAAGTAAATGCCATTCTTGGTGTATTCACAGCATATCATAACCCACATTGAATGTGACTCATAAACTGGTGTTTGCATAAATTTCAGCTAGTTCCATTATTAAAGAAACTCATAAAAGTCATGGCTTATGTAGTCACAAACCATGGTGTATGGCAAATAAAGAAAGTGCTCTTTTCATTGTCAAAGAGTTAAAGCTGAGAGTTCCAGTTCGAGGCTCATTTTCAAAACAAAGTGAGAGTTCAAGAGATACAACAAAAGCAAAGGGACCTGAGCTTTTGCAAATAAAGGAGATGAGTTATCTAAAAAATAAATAGCTTGATTCATGAAAATACAAAGAGAGAAATAGATCACTTATCTCTAAGTGTCAAGCCTAGCTTGAGTTTGTAGCTATGAGTTTCTTTTCTATTGGTGTCGAACTCCAGTTGAGACAAAAGTTCACTGCCAATCATAGGCCGAGCTTGCCATCAATTGCAAACCGAGCTTCAATCAACAACATAGTCATAGTTATAACAAAGGCAAACACCAATCAGAACTAAAAGCTGAATAAGATGGATACACACTGAGCATATGATTAAGAAAATACCAGTCGACTGGGTGAGACAATGGGATTAAAATATTCATCTACAGATAGCTAAAGCTTCACTCCTTCTATTAGGGTTTTTGTTTTCCCAATTCTTCTCTATGAAGAATAAGATCAATGCAAGTCTCGAAAAAAAACAAAATGAGCATAAGTCTTTGGAGTCCGCTAGCAAGATGCATTGAATGCCTTCATGGCAGATGTCTTTTCCTGTAGTTTTGAAATTTGCAAAAATGCCACCTCATTCCTTATCTTTCGAAACTTGTGCAAGTGGGTTGAGTTTGTTAATTCCCCACTTAGCACTTGTTTACACTTGGTGCTTTTAGGGATAGGGTATTTATTTGATATTAGGTTTTTATCTAATGTTAAATTTTTATAATTTTGGCAATTATTTTTTGTAAAAGGATTTTTTTTAAAATCCTTATTATGAGCCAAAATTTTATGCATTTAGAGGGGAAAACATAGATAGATTATTGGCATGATTGTTGGCCAATTTTAGGGCATTTTTTGTTGGGATTAGATTTTCAGATTTGAGGCATAAGCAGGCTATAAAATTGATTTTGGATGATCAATTAGGGGTTGGAGATTTTGGAGAGAGGTCATATAGTGAACTCATTGTTCCTAGGTGCTTTATAGGCCATTTTTATAATCGCTTTTGTTAGGATTTTGGTGGAAATAAAGCAGAGATTTCAATCCATATTTGTGGAGTTGTTTTTGATATTGAATCCTATCTTCATCTTTTCTAACAAGTGCTAAATTCATTTTTGTCCAAAGGAAGTGAGTAGATTTATGTTCCTTCTTAAGGCAATCAATTACTTCAAGGCCTTGTGTGAGAAACGTATGTCTACTGACTATCCAAGCTATTCATGGTAAAACCCTAATAGTAAGTTTTGTCAACCTATATGTTGAGCAGAGATTCATAGTGTTGAGATCTTCATTTATGAGTTAGTATTGATGTTTTATCTTTTCTGCAAAGTCTGAAATATTTCTTGGTGTATCACCCTAATATTTTTAGTTATAAGTATTCTTTTACCTTTTCCCAACAAGTTATAGATCAGGAAAGTGATATTCTATATTTAATAGGAATCGGCCTAGAATCTCGAGATTCCTCCTTATTTAAAGTCTACCCACAACTCGAGGAGGTTTCCATTGTTAGGATAGAATTGTTCTATAGCCCTAATGCCTGAGTTAGGGTGACAATTCTAAACCTGAACATTTTTTGGCATGCCTGATGAGACCATGAATTGATTCTCAGTTCTAAGCTGCTAGATCTATGGTTGTTTCAAATTTCAGTTGCACCTCTCAGTGTGGATTTTAATGAGTAGAACTCCAACGAGATCAAATAAGGAGGGTTTTGTGTATCAAGAATTACAGCCAAGCAAAAGGGGAGGAAGATCATCTAGAGGTTGAGACAAGTATGAATGTTCAGAATAAGCTGAGTTCTTTCTCAGTCAAAAATATGCAAAGCAAGCTTCAGTTACAAATAATGATTCATAGAATTGGCACACAGAATGAAAAGAGTAACAGTTAACTTCATTAGACCCAAAGCTGAGAATCAATCACCAGTTTTAGTCATGCATATATAGCCCAGGTAAAGCTATAGTTACAAGTTGTGATTGTTGCAGAATAAATGAAAAATGAACACTTCTCATGACTAGATCCAACAGAGCTGAAGCTATATAAGTAGTTTATGAACTGTTGACAACCATAGGTAGTCATAGTGAAACTAATGAATAGAAAGTAAATTCCATTCTCTGTGTATTCATGACATATCATAACCCACATTGAACGTGACTCATAAACTAGTGTCTACATAAGTTTCAGCTGGTTCCATTAATAAAGAAACTCATAAAAGTCATGACTTATGTAGTCACAAACCGTGGTGTATGGAAAATAAAGAAAGTGCTCTTTTCATTGTCAAAGAGTTAAAGCTGAGAGTTCTAGTTCGAGGCTCATTTTCAAAACAAAGTGAGTGTTTGAGAGATACAACAAAAGCAAAGGATTCTAAGCTTTCACAAATAAAGGAGATGAGTTATCTAAAAAATAAATAGCTTGATTCATGAAAATACAAAGAGAGAAACATATCACTTATCTCTAAGTGTCGAGCCTAGCTCGAGTTTGTAGCTGAGTTTCTTTTCTATTGGTGTCGAACTCTAATTGAGACAAAATTTCACTACCAATCATAGGTCGAGCTTGCCATCAATTGCAAACTAAGCTTCAATCAATAGCATAGTCATAGTTATAACAGAGGCAAACACCAGTTAGAACTAAAAGCCAAATAAGATGGATACACACTAAGCATATGAATGAGAAAATACTAGTTGACTGGGTGAGACAATGGGATTAAAATCTTCATCTACAGATAGCTAAAGCTTCACTCCTTCTGTTAGGGTTTTTTTTGTCCCTAATTCTTCTCTATGAAGAATAAGATCAATGCAAGTCTCAAAAAAAAACAAAATGAGTATAAGTCTTTGGAGTCCACCAGCAAGATGCATTGAATGCCTTCATGGCAGATGTCTTTTCCTACAGTTTTGAAATTTTCAAAATGCCACCTCATTCTTTATCTTTTGAAACTTGTGCAAGTGGGTTGAGGTTGTTAATTCCCCACTTAACACTTGTTTACACTTAATGCTTTTATGGACAAGGTATTTATTTGATATTAGGTTTTTATCTAATGTTAAATTTTTAGAATTTCAGCAATTATTTTTTGTAAAAGGATTTTTTTTTAAATCCTTATTATGAGCCAAAATTTTAGGCATTTAGAGGGGAAAACATAGACAAATTATTGGCATGATTTTGGCCAATTTTAGGGCATTTTTTGTGGGGATTAGATTTTCAGATTTGAGGCATAGGCAGGCTATAAAATTGATTTTGGATGATCAATTAGGGGTTGCAAATTTTGGAGAGAGGGCATATAGTGAACTCATTGTTCCTAGGTGCTTTATAGGTCATTTTTGTAATTGCTTGTGTCAAGATTTTGGAAGAAATAAAGCAGAGATTTTGATTCATATTTGTGGAGTTGTTTTTGATATTGGATCATGTCTTCATCTTTTCTAACAAGTGCTAAATTTATTTTTGTCCAAAGGAAGTGAGTAGATCTCTGTTCCTTCTTAATGTAATCAATTGCTTCAAGGCCTTGTCATAGAAACGTATGTTTGTTGACTATCCAAGCTATTCGTGGTAAGACCCTAATAGTAAGTTTTGTCAACCTATATGTTGAGCAGAGATTCATAGTGTTGAGGTCTTCATTTATGAGTTAGTATTGATGTTTTATCTTTTCTGCAAAGTCTAAAATATTTCTTGGTGTATCACCCTAATCTTTTTAGTTATAAGTATTCTTTTCCCTTTTCCCAACAAGTTATAGATCAAGAAAGTGATATTCCATATTTAATAGGAACCGGCCTAGAATCTCGAGATTCCTCCTTATTCAGAGTCTACCCATAGCTCGAGGAGGTTTCCATTGTTAGGATAGAATTGTTTCATAGCCCTAATGCCTGAGTTAGGGTGACAATTCTAAACTTGAACACTACATTTAAAAAGAGCAGTTATTAGTATTTTCTCTTACATATCTACTGATTGTGTTGAAATCTACATGGATGACTTTACTGCATATGGATCCATGTTTGACGAGGCTCATGCCAACTTAGAAAAAATCCTTAAAAGATGCCAGGAACATAATCTCTCCCTTAACATTAAGAAGTGTTATATGATGATGGAAGAATTTTTTTTGAGGTACTACCTTTCATCATTTGGAATTCAAGTTGATCCAGCCAAAATAGAAGTCATTAATACAGTTCCAACACCAACAAAGCAGAAGGATGTTAGAATTTTTCTAGGCCATGTCAGTTACTACAGGAGATTCATCAAAGATTTAAGTCAAATTGTAGCTCCATTGTACAATCTCTCAAAGAAAGAATCATACTTTGAATGGACTGAGGACTGTGAACAATCATTCCAATATCTGAAGGATGTCTTGACTAAAAGACCTATCTTGAGAGGACCTGATTGGAATTTTCCATTTTGTATCCATACAGATGCCTCATACTATGCCATAGGAGCAGAGATTGGGCAAAAAGAAGGAATAGTTGAGCATGCCATATATTATATAAGAAAGAATCTATATGGTGTTGAACTAAATTACATTATCACTAAGAAAGAATTACTAGTAGTTATATATACACTCAATAAATTCAAATACTACATTACTAGTTATGAAGTATTTGTGTATACACATCACCCAATAATCAAATACCTGATGAAAAAACCTTCTATCTCAAGCAGGTTAGCCATATGGTTACTCCTCATGCAGGAATTTGATATCAAAGCCATTGATAAACCCAAGAAAACTAATGTGGTAGCTGATTTTCTATCTAGGTTGCATGTTCTTGATGATCCTACAACTGTAGATGACAACTTTCATGATGAAAATTTGTTCTCTATTATCACTCATAATCCATGGTATGCAGATATAGCAAACTACCTTGCTACAAGAAGTACTCCTCCACACTTCTCTCCAAAGGAGCACAAAATCTTAGTTGAGAAAAGTTTTAACTTTTCATGGATTTCAAGATTTATGTTGTACACAGGTATAGATCAAGTCACAAGAAGATGTGTTCGTGAAGATGAGATATATGGAATCCTTCATGCATGTCATGATGAACCATGTAGAGGGCATTTTGCAGCAAAGTGAACAACATTCAAAATTATCACCATTGGTTATTACTGGCCTACCCTACATAAAGATGTTGCTAAATATATAAGACATTGTGATAAATGTCAAAGAATGGCTGACCCAACTAAATCACATGAAATTCCCCTACAGCCATAGGTAGTGGTAACACCATTTAACAAGTGGGGTATTGATTTTGTGGGTCCTATAGAAACTTCCTCTCATGGTAAGTCCTATATCTTAGTCCATACTGATTATGCAACCAAATGGGCATAGGCCAAAGAAATGAAGCATGCTAGGGATAATAAAGTGGTTGAATTTCTATATGAATCAATATTCACTAGATTTGGTGTACCTAGAGAACTTGTCACTCACCAAGGTGCTTAGTTCACCTCAAATCTCATAACAACCTTGGTGAATGAGTACACAATCCAACATGAGAAACCTTCACCATATCATCCTCAAGGTAATGGTCAAGCTAAAATCATAATTAGAGAAATAGAAGCCATTCTGACCAAAACAATTATTGTACACAAAAAGGATTTGGCCACTCGACTTCCTAAAGCCATTTGAGCATATAGGACTGCATGGAAAACTACAACTAGTTTCACACCATTTGAGTTAGTTTATGGAAAATTTGTTGCCATGCTTGTCAAGTTTCACCATAAGACCCTTAGGACAACACTTGAGCTAGATATAGACCTAACTAGGGCCCAACAAGAATGACTTCTCCAACTTAACAAATTGGATGAAATTAAGAAATCCTCTTTGCATAACAAAGAGATTATTCAGCAGTAGCAGAAGAAATGGCATTACAAGTTTATTAAGGATAAGAAATTATCTTTTGGTGATTGGACCTTGTTATATGATTCCCGTTATCAACACACTCCAGGCAAGTTTCAAACATGTTGGTTAGGTCTATATGAAATTGTTTCTATTTTTACTAATGGATTCATGCAACTGTCAACTATTGATCTGGTACGATTCAAACTTCTATTCAACGGTCACCGACTCAAGCTCTACCATAAGTCATATAGTAGAGATGAGTTACTATAGCAGTTCACCACATAGGAAGATTCCAATGGTCCTACAATAGAAGAATCTGGGTCTTCTACCCAGATTTCCACAACTCTTTGATTTCCATTAGAGATTCCATAATAACATTTCTTATTTTGTGAAATAATTTATCCATAATAAATGTTCATAAAATCTTCTATCTTTATCACCCTTAGAATTCATCATATCATTTCAGCAGCGGGTGTTCATGCAACAACAAATCTCCTTCAAGAACAACATGTTAGTAACAAATGCTATTGTACATATTATTTCATTCATTTATTTTTGAAAAAAAATATTTGTTTCGTGACTACTCTTGCATGTGTGGCATGGTGGGACCCATGCCTAAACTTAGTTGGGGGGAATATTTAACCACATGTATATTCAAACTTTTTCTTGTCTTTTAAAAATCTTTTTCCAATCTTTTTGAAAATTTTATGTGACCTTTCATTAATTTCACCATATCCTATTAATGATTAAAGCAAGGGTGATTAAGGTGCCATATCATAATTAAGTCATTAAGTACCTTCACAATGTGGTGAAGGTGACAGACTTTGGCATGTGTGAAGGTAATTATAGAATGTTATGGTAACCTTTGTCTCTTTTGAGAAATTACTACACTGAACTAGCTGTATTTTGAGAAGCAAGTTCTACATTTCTTGAAGTTCAAACTGTTAGTTTCTATGTGTAGAAATTCTCTATGAATTTTAGTTCTTCATCTGAGATTTTGAGGTTATTTATTCCTATAGTGTGGTAGCATGGGTGGTGATTCAGTATGGCATGAACCTTCTGACCATACAATGTTGTAAAATGATCTTCTTAGTCGATAATTGTTTGAGCAGAAAGGCTGGCTAGATTATTGTTTAAAGTTGGATGCCTTTGATGATGAGGTAGCCTTTGATTTTTTAAATACTTTGAGAGATGGAGTTACAATAGTTAAAGGTCTTCATGTTGAGTGCAACAAAGGAATAATTATAGAAGTATCTGGGTTACTGCAAGAAGGAAAAAATTAGGTCAAATTATTGATAAATTGAAGAAGTATCTGGGTTGACCAACATATCTTTGTCAAAATGTTTGGAAAAAAATAGCTAGGCTGATAGATAAATCAAAAACATGAAAATCACCAATTATCATTAGAAAACTAAATTTTGTAATTTAAAATGCCAAAGGCGACTAAGAAAATGACCCTAAATGCGAGCTTTCCCAGATGTGAGCCAATATTTACCAAATGCAATCAAGGATAATGTGATTAAGGTTTTACCAAATGTGATTCTTCCCATATGGGATTTAGGAAACCCAGGATGCGATCCTATTTCAATCGTATACGACTATTCTTCCCAGATGCGATCCTATTTTCTAAATGCAATTTTGAACCTGCAAGACAACGTGATAAAATGTTAAAAATAGTAAGAAATCTAGGTCCAGGCCCCACTATGGGCACCATAAATGTGTGTGTATTTTATTATACCTATTATCCTACAAACACAACACTTCTATAACTCATTAGATCAATTATTAGTACATAGAAATCAATCAAAATATAACAATTGAATTCAAATTATAGATTCCTAGTCATAGAGAGTATGTTCTAATTGGTAGTGCTCTAAAAAATATGCATAAGATAAGTGAATTGAAGCTATGAAATGGAAGATTCAATCAAATAGGTTGATGATCCATATTAATGGCATGTTTTATGATATTTTTCTGTGACTTATTAGGGTATTTTTATATGGTTTTATGCAAACTTGGATGATGATATTATTTAGGTTTAGAATTGTCGCCCTAACTCAGGCATTAGGGCTACACAACAATTCTATCTTGATAATGGAAACCTCCTCGAGTTGTGGGTAGACTCTGAATAAGGAGGAATCTTTAGATTCTAGGCCAATTCCTATTAAATATTGAATACCACTTCCTGATCTGTAACTTGTTGGGAAAAGGGAAAAGAATACTTATAACTGAAAATAGATTAGGGTGATACACCAAGAATTGTTTTCAAACTTAACAAAAAAGAAAAAACATCAATCCTAACTCATAAATGAAGATCTCAACACTCTGAATCTCTACTCAACATATAGGTTCACAAAACTTACTACCAGGGTTTTACCACGAATAGCTTGGATAGTCAACAGACATACATTTCTCATACAAGGCCTTGAAGCAATTGATTATCCTAAGAAGGAATAGAAATCTACTCACTTCCTTTGGATAATAAATAATTTAGCACTTGTTAGAAAAGATGAAAACATGATCCAATATCAAAACAACTCCACAAATATGAATCAAAAATCTCTAGTTCGTTCCCTCCAAAATCTAACAAAAGTGATTACAAAAATGGCTTACCAAGCATCTAGGAACAATAAGTTCTCTATATTCCCTCTCTCCAAAATCTGCAACCCCTAATTGATCATAAAAAATCAATCTTATAGCCTGCCTATGCTTCAAATCCAAAAATTTAAACCTCACAAATTACCCTAAAATTGGCCCAAAAACATGCCAATAACTAAGCCTATGAAAGCTCGAGTCTAAGTGCCCCTAAATATTGGATTATAATAAGGACTTAATCCTTTTACAATTCATAACCAATATTTATATTTACTTAATATTAGATAAAATCTAATATCAAATAATCTAATCTTTCAACTCCTAACTTAGATAAAAAGATTTTAAGTGTAAAAATATGCAAAGTGCAGAAAGTCAACATGACTGCTCCATCCACTTGCAATATAATTCAAAAATAATGAGATGAAAGTGTGAGGTAGCATTGTACGATTTTCAAGACTCTACAGGAATGTGACATCTGCATTAATGGTATTGAATTTCATTCTTCTTGCGGACTCCAAATTGTTATGTTCATTTTTCACTCTCGGCACTTGTGGTTATCTCATTCTTCCTGCAGAAGAATAGGGAAGATTAAACCCTAACTTGTAAGAAAGCTTCAAAAATTTGTCATGAAGCTTTGTGAATGCATCCTTCTATTAAACTCAAGCTTACTATTACTAGTGATCACTCCTATTCCTCATTGACTGTGCATCTCAAATAGATAACTTGGCATTTGGAAAACTCAGGTTGGCATGCAACTGTAAGTTATCTTCGAGCTCGGTTTCTCTTAGAGATTTATTTTTTGGAAATGAATCCTGTGAAATTGTAACATTTCTTTAGCATAAGTTTCAGCCTCTCATTCTGTTATCTATATCTTCACTGGTGCTTTCAAAATATGACTGTTGTTTTGATAATATGAGGCTA
Source organism: Chamaecyparis obtusa (assembly GCA_027943335.1). NCBI lineage: Eukaryota > Viridiplantae > Streptophyta > Pinopsida > Cupressales > Cupressaceae > Chamaecyparis > Chamaecyparis obtusa. Next base: position 79,956 of record BSBK01001909.1, read on the forward strand.
TGAATATGGGTCACAGTTGACTGGTGTATACCATGCACAAACTCGGTCATGCTGAGAGTTCTCTTTGATTTGTTTGCAAGCCACAAGCTTCATTATGACTTTGTGTTGATATTCATATGACTGGTGTTATCTTGTAGTTTATTTCCATTTGTAAATCATGAGCTGTGACTTGAACCTTGCATCATATATTTGATTCATTGTTTATGTTATTGAAATGTAACTGCTCTTTTTTTTTGTGAGCTCTAAATGATTCGTGGCATCTACTGTTGTTTCATTTACTTCTCTTACGAGTTCAAAGCTTATGAGCCTAAAACTATTCAATCCACTTTTGATAGCAGTCACGACTTTGTATGAGGAAATATGGCTATGCCAAATTGAGACTGATGCTTACCTTTTGTTTACAGCTATGAATACATCCTATGATCCATGACCATTTGTGACTAGCATAGAACCGTGAGCTTCACATCGTGACCTAGTAACAAGCATGGCTTGTTTGACTGTTGATTCCCTTCATTTTGAATATAAAGCCATGATTGGTACAGATATCAGGTTCTTGGATTTTATCAAAGAAAATAAACCCTTCATATCGTCTGATAACTTACAGTCCAAAGTGAAGTTAATTATTTTCCTTTCATTTCATGTGCCCATTCTATGAATCATTGTTTGTAAATGAAGCTTGCTTTGCACATTTTGACTGAGAATGAACTCAGCTTGACTGAGAATGAACTCGACTTGTATTGTGTATTGAAAATTGACATGTTCTGATCATTTGTGCTTGTCTCAACCTAGGTCGAACCTTTGACTGGTAGACATTTCATGATTTTCTGCAGTGACATGAAGCTCTTTTTAACATTTTGTCTCACATTCCACACTTACGTGGACATTTACTATCAACAGTGATTCTACTAAATTAAATCTCTTTATTCAGCACATGACTGTGACAATAATGAAAACCAGAATACTTTGACTGGGAAATTTTGAACATAAGCAGATAATTGCTCTTTTTTTATTAGCTTCATAAAAACACTTTTTATAAACAAATAGTTACTAGAAATTGATTTCAAAAGCTTTCTACAATTTGTACATAAACTATGATTATAGCATATAGCATTCAAACTGTTTCATTCTGCTGACATGAATGAATCTCTATAATATCGACAGTGAACTTGATGAACTGGTGAACTCATTCTTGAAACCAGAAAACAAAATCATATACTATGAACTCGGCAATGATAGATAGTTGCTCCAGGAAACCATGAAACACCTCTAATGACTTACTGAAGTTGCAAGGTTATGACTGAAAAATGTTAAAAGATATATTCAGTTATAAACAAAACTATAACATCTTTTAGTCATAACCTTCACAAACCTTAGAAGGTGATTAAAAACATGACTAAGAGATGCTCAAGAATAACAATCATTTATTCTACAATAGATAAGTACCACTCTCCTTTATGATATTCCTCTATTAGTTGTACATACTCTACTCTAGTTTATACATATTTTGTACTTTCTACACAACTTGCATCCTATTTGATTCTTGTAACTCTGAAATTTTAACTTTTAGCATTATAGCTCCTGCAACATGTCCACTGTTAACAATTCTTTTTGATGTTGATTCTACACTTAAAATATGAGAAGTACAGCAAGATGAAATGTTTGTTCATTGTTAATGAAGTTCGAGCATGGGCTCATGACACTCAAAAACACTAGAATGTTACTTAATGAGGTTCGAACATAGGTTTGTGACACTCAATAAAAACAAACTATAGACATTTTGTAACTTTATGGCTCAATCTTGAAGCACTCTTTTTGTAGTCAACAACAATAATGTCATTAGTTGAAAATGTACCTTTGAAACAGCAAGGACATATTATACTAGTATTTATGTAGCTTCATTTGTAAATTGAACTCTGAATATTGGCTATCATTGGCACTTCCTATAGCACTTTTATCTTGGAAATTCAGCTTGATCTGCATCTTTGATAATGACTGAATGTGAAAACTAGTCATCTGTTATCTGCAAAATAATTTGTTAAGCTCTCAAATAACATCATTATGAAATGCATTATCTGAAAAAGGTTTCTCAGTCTAAAACATACTAAGTCCCTTTAATTCAGACACTTGGTTATTACAAAGGACAACATACACCAGAATGATCATAAGTAGGAAATGGTTTCATGTTAGAAACAAGTCCCTTTAACACTACATTACAGTGAGTGTCAGTGTACATTTTGTTAATATGATTTAGAACAACAAAGAGGGGGGGTGAATCAGTTGTTCTCAAGTCCTAATGTATAAAACATTCTCTAAAACTTATCCTTAAATCAGATCCAATAACCAAAATAAACTCAGTCATCATTGATTCAATAATAGAAACATCTAACAATGCAGACCACTACCTAGTTGTAACTTAACTTGCAAAACATAGTAATGTTCAAACCAAAACATTCACACAAGTATTAACACTAGGATTTATAGTGGAAACCCAATTTGGGAAAAACCACTTTGTAACATGCTACTATTATTTTCACTCTTTTGAAGTGAGCTCAATAAAAAGCCAACCCTATCAAAGGTTACAATACACACTATCAGGTGTGACCCGCTTAAAGGATTTCAATCACCCTATTAAAAGAAAGCCTAGTCATAGGACTTACATACACTCCATTAGAATGCAACCTTGTTCAAAGGATTTAACATATGATTGTTAGGGCAACCTCTATTAAAAGGAATTTGACTATTACAATGGTTAGAAAGTAGCAGCAGTATTATCTAAAAATATACAACTCACTTTGCAAATATTAGATCTGATTTCATACACTAATTTTGGTTTACTAACTTTGAAACTTTTCCATTTCCATCTCTGATCTGCTCAAAACTTTTCTTCAAGCAATCACCACAATTCTCCTTCAACCTTTTCTTCTTATTCAGTCAATAAAACTTTCTTCTTTCAGCATTCTCTTTTCTCCATGTACATCCATATCAAAATGCTCAGGTTCCCTTATATTTTCCTCAATTAGGTTAACTCATCTTTTTCCACTCAATCTCATTCGTAGATCTTAGGGTTAGGTCAAATTCATTGAATCTACCCACTTCATGTTCTTTGGCTCCTTTTCTAGAATCATCTCAAATCTCTTAAAGATTTACAATAAAACATTTTACAATGCATTTAATACTTCCAAATAATCAATAAATAAAGTCAACACATTTTACATAATCCAAGAATTCAATAATGTCAGCTCCAAAATTAAATTCTCTTCAAATATAAAATTGCTGATGCTCGGCCAATACTGTGATTGTTCACTTGGTCTTCATGTAGAAAGCTTGGTCATTACTAAAACTGTTTCCTCGGCTTACACTGTCTTCCTCGGCAATTTACTGATGCTCGATCGACACTATAATTTTTCTCATCATATACTAACTCGGTCAACACTAACATCACTCGGCTTAAACATGATTTTTCCATTCTTTGCTCGGTTAAGCCTACCAGTTTCATCTTCAGTCTTACTAAGATAAATAATACATTATCTCATCATAGTGCAACATAGTCAAGTACACTTTGTAGTATCAAGATAACTCAACCTTTCCTTAGGTGTGATTGTTACCAACCTTTCTTAGCCCCTTAGCAACACTCAAATAGATATAGTACTTTCCTAAGTAGCGACAGTCTTACCAGTTAAGGTTTGACATCAATGACAATACAACAATTGTTACAATTGTAGTTTCCAACAATCTTCCTCTTTGGCATTGATGGCAACACCATATGATATCACCTGAATAACACATGGATTACCAACCAATCCAAAAACTTATCTGTCCATCAAAAAATTATTTATAATATCCTTAGCTTCATTCTAATTCAGAATCATATAAGCCTCACTTTTGTGACCGTCAAAAGTATTCAAATCTCCCTCTATCCTGATTCTTCATTTCACTTCATCAACCTTATCTTTAGTTTCATCAGTTCATCTCCCATTAGTTCATCAGTTCATCTCCCTCTTACTTTTCAGTATCATGTGTTATCATATCAGTTCATCTCCCTCTTTGACAAAAATGCCAAAGCAGCAACTAAAACATACATACATCAGATGTAGATAATATTTGTGCAGCTCAGTGTTTCTCCCTCTATCATCTTGCTTATGACTGATTCCTTGTCTTTGCTTCTCTTCACAACTCTAGGCCAGCCCTAAAGTGTGACAATCTTCTACATCAATTTTTCAAATATGATGTTGTAGCACATTTGATGCAGTGCTCCTAGCTTGTCTAGGCAGCCTCAGTTAGGGGAAGAACCCCTAATTGACTTCTCAAATACTCATGAGCTTCTCTGGGTAAAGCTTTAGTGAATATGTCTGCTAATTGTTCATTTCTATTCACATATTCCATTCAAGCTTCTTTATCTTGTACTAATTCTCTCAAGTAGTGATACTTGATTGCAATGTGCTTGGTCTTAGTGTGCATCACTAGATTCTTAGAAATATTGATAGCACTTGTGTTGTCATAGAAAATAACAACAGGTTCATTGATTTCTTCTTTCATGCCTATCAACAATTGTTTTATCCATACCAAGTTTGAACAGTTTACTACAGCAGCAACATACTCGGCCTCGACAGTAGATTGGGAAATACAATTTTGTTTCTTGCTTGTCCAGGAGACTAATCTTTGTCCAAGAAAGAAAGCTCCACCACTAGTACTCTTTCTGTCATCTACATCTCCTACCCAATCAGCATCTATACAAACTTGGAGTTCAAATTTGTCATCCTTCTTATAATATAGACCATAGTCAGCAGTTCCTTTCAAGTATCTCATAATCATTTTTACGACCATCATATGTGTTTCCTTAGGATTGGCAGAGAATCTTGCCACAATCCCAATAGCTAATGCAATATCTGGTCTGCTATGTACATCATATTGCAATTTTCCAATCATGGATCTGTACAGAGTCTGATTTACTTCTACAGTATCATCATTCTTAGATAACTTTTGTCTAGTAACCATGGGAGTTCCCACCGGTTTAGCATCTTCCATCCCAAAAGTTTTCAGTATTTCATTAACATACTTAGACTGTGTAATGAAAATTCCATTCTTCCTTTGATATACTTGTAAACCAACAAAGAATTTGATCTCACCAAACATACTCATTTCAAATTCAGTTTGCATTTCATTTGAGAAATTTTTACATAATGTATCTTGTCCACCAAAAATAATGTCATCCACAAAAATTTTTGCCAATAGGATACCTTTACCTTCTTCATCCTTCATGTACAAATTACTTGTGTCATTTGTTCTTGAAAATCCAATCTATATCAAGTAGTTGTGCAACCTCTCATACCATGCTTTTGGAGCTTGCTTTAATCCATATAATGCTTTGTTCAGTTTGCACACCATGTGTCTTCTGTTTGGATCAATAAAACCTTCTGGTTGTTCTATGTAAACTTCTTCTTCTAGTATACCATTCAAAAATGTAGACTTGACATCCATTTGATATACCTTGAAATCTTTATACGCAGCATATGCAAGCAAAGTTCTTACTCCTTCCAATCTAGCTACAGGGGAAAACATCTCCCCATAATATATTCCTTCTTCTTGTGTGTAGCCTTTGCATACCAACCTAGCTTTGTTCCTAGTGATTTCACCATTTTCATTCCTCTTATTCTGAAACACCCACTTTGTTCCTATAACATTTTTTTTTTCAGGTCTCCACACCAAAGTCCAAGTATTATTCTTCTCAATCTGGTCAATTTCTTCATTCATTGCTTGTATCCAGTCTTCATTCTCCAATGCTTCTCTAGTTGTCTTCGGTTCAAATTCACATAGTAGACATGTTGGATCCTTAGTCTTACTTCTGGTCTGGATTCCAGTATCTTTGTCTCCAATTATCTGTCCAGGCTTATGATGTCTTCTTACATATTTTGCCAAAATAGGTTCAGCTATTCTCTCCTCTATTTCATCATGTTCCTCAGTAATATTTTTAGATTCAACTTCAGAATGCTCAGCAACCTCTTCCTGATACTCAACAACATTTTCTTGTAGCTCAGCATATTCTTGTTCTTTCTTGGCACTATTTTTTTGACACTCGGTAGCTTCCGTCTATCACTCGACATTACTTACCTGAGACTCGGCATTAGGTGCAAGTCTGTTACTTGCCTCTTCTTCTTCTTCAATGTACACAAAAGATCTATAATCTTCTGGTTCTCTTTTGCTATCAGCTTCATTTCTTTCTGCATACTCATCAATTTTGACATTCACACTTTCCACAATTTTGTTAGTGTTAGAGTTCAAACACTTATAAGCTTTACTTTTTGTGGAGTACCCTAGGAATATGCCTTCATCACTCTTAGCATCAAACTTTCCATTCCTATTGTCTTTTAATATATAGCACTTACTTCCAAAGATTCTAAAGTATTTAACACTCGGTGCATGCCCATGCCATAGTTCATAAGGTGTCAAATTTGTACCTTTCTTGATTTGTACCCAGTTAAGAGTGTAGACAGTAGTGCTTATAGCTTCTTTCCAATATTTCTATGCCACATTCTTTTCAATCATCAATGTCCTTGCACAATCCAAGATAGATCTATTTCTGCTTTCTGATATACCATTATGTGGAGGTGTTCTAGGTGCAGACATCTATCTTTTAATTCCTCTATCATTGTAAAATAGATTAAATTCATTTGATGTAAATTCTCCACCTTGGTCAGATCTAAGACATTTTAGGTTCCTACCTATCTCCTTTTCAACCTTAGCCAAATAACACTTAAAGAATTGAAAAGCTTTAGATTTTTCTTTTAGAAACATCACATGCATCATCCTAGTATGATCATCAACAAATAAGATAAAGTATCTAGCACCACAGTAACTTTGTACACCCATAGGTCCACAAAGGTCAGTATGAACCAAATCTAAAATGTTTTTAGAAGTAAAGGATTTTCTCTTGAAACTTGACTTTGTCATTTTTCCTAACTGGCATTCCTTGCACATCACATTCTCATGTTTCTTCAATCTAGGTAGACCTCTTACCTTTTTCTTCTTACTTATCTCTACAAGATTGTTAAAGTTAACATGACACAGCCTTTTATGCCATAACCAAATATCATCAAGTTGTGCAATTAAACATGTTTCTTCAAATAGGTCAAGATAGAACAAATTACTTCTAGTTTGATCACCACTTCCAATCAGTTCTCCAGTAGCAATAAATATTTTAGCTTACTTGTGATGAAATTCCACTCAGTAACTAGTTTTGTTAAGTTGAGCAACACTTAACAGATTGTAATTAAGACCTTCAACCCAATATGCATTTTCACAAGATATCTTATCAGTTAGTTTAATCAAACCTTTTCCTCTAACAAGACATGGTGCATCATTACCAAAGTTTACACTTTTACCTCTTTAATGATGTAAGGTCTCAAACTTATTTTTGTCACCAGTCATGTGATGTGAACAGCCACTATCAATAATCCATTTATCATTCTTGTTCACATAGGATATCAATGCAATTTTCTCATCCTCATCAGATTCATCTTTCATTGCAACATAAACTACCTCAATTTCAAAATCATCACTATCAGTGTTAGTCTCTTTTTCAGCAATGTAACATGATTTCTTACCTTTTCCCTTGTAGTCTTTGTTCCATCGGTAGCTTCTGTTATCTTTTTTGTCTTTGTGTTTGCTTTTCCTTTCATCATCTTTATCCTTCCTGTCAAGACATCTAGCAGCAATATGACCAACTTTATTACATGCAAAACATATAATAGGGAGTTTACCTTTATACTTTCCTTTTCCCCTTCTCAGTCTTCTAGCCATAAGAGCTTCTAGATCTTCTAGGTCTTCATCAGAAGTGTCACTCTCACTTTCACTATCACTTTCACTTTCACTTTCACTGATGCATCTCTCTTTTTCTTTCTTTGGTTTATTCAGAACTAGCTGTGACTTAAAAGTAGATTCAACATTTCCAATGCTTCCAACAGTGAAATTATCATAGTTAGAGAGTTTAAAAGCAGTCAACTTACCAACCAAACTTTCCAAAGTAAGCACATTAGCAGAGTTACATCTAGATTCCTGAATAGCTAAGATCTTAATAGCATATATAGGACGCAGGGTTCTTAGTATTTTCCCAATTATAGTTTCATCATCAATAGTCCCATTTGCTCCTCTAATAGCATTCACAACTTCTTTTATTCTACCACAATATTGTGCAATGTTTTCACCTTCTTGCATTCTCATTTCATCAAACTTACCTCTACGACTCTCGGCCTTTGCTTTCAGCACATTCAAGTCACCACCATAGATCCTTCCAAGAGTGTCCCACATATCCTTAGCAGTTGTGTAGTCCTTAATGTCCTCAAATTCTAGATAGCTTAGGGAAGATGCAATTTCCAGCATTGCCTGATTATGTTCTTGCTTAGCTCTCATTTCTTTGGCAGTCAAAGGTGCGACAGGTGAGACATAACTATTCTAAATGTAGTACTTTGCAGAGTCACCAATACCAGCCAGATGCAGCTTCATCAAGTTTTGCCAAGCGGGGAATTTTTCTTTGTTGAGCTTCAATACCTCCTTCTTATACATCCTGATCATTTTCTTCAAGCCCCTTTAAACTTGATTTCTGTCAACACTAATAATAAGCAACAAAACTCTTATACCAATTGTTAAAATGATTTAGAACAATAGAGACGGGGGGTGAATCAGTTGTTCTCAAGTCCTGATGTATAAAATAATCTCAAAAACTTATCCTTAAATCAGATCCAATAACTAAAACAAACTCGGTCATCACTGATTCAATAATAGAAAAATCTAACAATGCAGTCCACTACTCAGCTGTAATTCTTACTCAAAAATACAGCATACAATACAATAAGCATAAGTAGGAAAAGGTTGCATTTGTTTGTCTAATTAACACTACCTTGCAGTATTTGTTAGTTTACATGTCCTCATTGCATTCATTCTAGATGTCATTATCGTACTCTAAATATTGATTATCATTCCAAAAAATTCCAAAATTCATAAGTAATCATTACATTGTGCTTTCAAACTAAATGTGATATACAAATATCCTTTCTTGTTTCATGTTTCATCAATAAATAGAGTACATTATAGGATTAAAAGAAAGACTGAAGTATGGAATAGGGGTCCCATGCATTGCCTTTTGTATTGGTTTGTGTTAGCTAGTTGTCTGCTAGGTCTCTGGATTTAGGTCTTCAAAGTCCGAGTCTCCATCTACATCTAGGTCTTAAGGGTTTCATATCTACATAAGAAAGAAAAATATGATTAGATCCTGTTGGATCTAAGCAATACATCAGAAATGAATAACATATTATAGCAATCAAGTTTTCAATACTGCATATCAATCTAGAAAATTAAATGAAATAAGGAAATGTACACTGACACTCACTGCAAGGTAGTGTTAAAGGTACTTGTTTCTGACATGAAACCTTTTACTACTAATGATCATTGTGGTGTATGTTGTCCTTTTATTAACCAGAGGTCTAAATTAAAGGGACTTAGTATGTTTCAAATTGAGAAACCTTTTTCAGATAATGTATTTCATGATGATGTTATTTTAGAGCTTAACAGGTTATCTTGCAGATATAAGCTTACTGGTTTTCACATTCATTCATTGTCAAAGATGCAAATCAAGTTGGTTTCCATGATAAGAGTGCTACAGGAAATGCCAATGATTGCCAATTTTCTAGTTCAAGATACAAATGGTGCTACATAAATACTGGTACAAATATGTCCTTACTATTCCAAGGTAAATTTTCAAATCATAAACATATTTGTTGCTGAATACAAAAGTGTGCATCAAGATAAAGCCATAAAATCATAAAATGTCTACAGTTTTTTTTTTTTAGTGTCACGAGCCCGTGTTTGAACCTCATTAGTTAACATTCTGATGTTTTTGAATGTCACAAGCCCGTGCTCAATCTTCATTAACAGTGAACAAACATTTTCATCTTGTTGTACTTATCATATTAAGTGCAGATTTAGCATCAATGAGAATTGTATATAGTGGACAAAGCTATAGGATGCAAGCTGAACAGAAAGTGGAAAATATGTATAAACTAGAATAGAGTATATGCAGCCAATAGTGGAATATCATAAAGGAGAAAGCTACTTATCTACTATGGAAATAATGATAGTTATGTGTTGAACATCTCATAGTCATAATCACCTTCTAAGGTTTGTGAAGGTTATGAGTGGAAAATGTGATAGTTTTGTTTATAACTAATTATATCTTTAACATTTTTCACTCATAACCTTGCAACTTTACTAAGTCATTAGAGGTGTTTTCATGGTTTCCTAGAGCAACTGTCTATCATCGCCGAGCTCATATTATATGGTTTGCAAATAAATGAGTTCACCAGTTCATCAAATTTATAGTTGTTGATTACATAGGTTCTTTTCATGTTAGCAGAATGAAATAATTTGGTTGCTATATGCTATAGTCACAGTTATGTGCAAGCTGTGGAAAATCTATTAAATCAAGTTATAGTAGCTATCTATTTTATGTAGAGTGTTTTTTAGAAGCTAATCAGAAAAGAGCAATTATCTGATATTTCCAAATTCTCAGTAAAATACAGGTTTCATTTTTTGTCATAGTCATATGCGAAAAGAGTGACCAAATTTAACACCACTATACATAGTGAATTTAGATGTCCACACAAGAGTGGAATATGTGAACTTAACATACAAAGAGCTTCATGTTATATAAACCGAGTTCATTCTCATTCAGTGAAATTGAGCTTTCAAAGAAAAAGTGTAAAAGTCACTTTCAAATAAGACCCACAAGCTACATACTGGTCTTCCAGTTATCAAAAGGTATGAAGGATTATTTTTCTTTGGTAAATTGAAGTACCTAGTAAATTAGTAACAGTCACAACTTTATGTGCCAAATGAAGATAATCTACAGTGGGTGTCGTAACTGTTACTAATTTACAAATGTGAGGCTCATGGTTCTATGTGAATCAAAGTATGGACACTACGACTATAGCACATGATGAATATGATTGTTAATATCAATAGTAGTCAAAGTCGTGACTGCAATAAATAAAGTTTGAGTTCACAAGTTGAATTCATCAAATGAAGGTGATCTACAGTTAGAACCCGTAACTATTGCTAGTTTACAAATATGAAGCTCACAGTTTTACAACAGTCGTAAGTGGTTGTACATTGTAGAGATGATTCACAGCTGAAAATAAAAAGTGTTTTGAATAGTTTCGGGTTCATTAGATTCGAACCCATTTATGGTTTGCAAAAAAAATAAACCAACAGTCGAGCCTAGGTGTGAAATGTGTGGAGCCCGTGGAAATAAAATACAGATCGATAGTATGAACAAAAAATCAAAGCCATGAAGCCATGGATAAGTCACAGCCTGGAAAAATACAAGTGCAAACAAATAAAAGTTCTCAGGAAGGCATGTCCAAGTTTTACAAAATGAAGCAAGATACATATCAAGTCACGACTGTGACTTATTTGAGGCTTCATAGTTAAAAAATAGTCATCTATTGAAAACATTAGCAGAGATATATATATATATAATAGAAAAAGAGATCATAACTTATGTTGTGTTAAATTTATAACTTCATGATATTTATGCTAGCAAATGAGCTTCGTATGATAAACAGAGAATTCTTAAGTAAAATTACAGTTTGTTGAACTTGAGTTAGCAATTCAATGTTGAGTTCCTTGTTTGAGATACAATCAGTGAAGAAGTAGCAGTGATCTTGAGTATAGCAAGGCTCAAGTACAACAATGGAGTCCTTTCACAGTCAAACAAAGTTCCTTCAAGCAGTTTTTGAATGCTTCTGCATGTTAGGGTTTCATTTCCCTTAAGCTTCTTTGTGAAGAATGAAGAAAACACAAGTGCCAAGATCAAAATGTGAATAACTATTTGGAGTCCACCAAGCAATTCAATGCTTTCAATGCATTTTCAGTTCCTTGCAGAGCCTCGAAAACTACTCATAGTGCCACCTTGCATTCTTATTTCCTTGATTTTTGCATCACATTGCAAGTGGATGAGAAGTCATGTCGATTCTCCCACATTGCATATAGTTTACACTTAGAGTCCTTTATCTAAGTTAGGAGATGAGGGTAGGTTAATTAATATTAGATTTTTATTTAATATTAATTTCTTTTCTTAATTTTGGCAATTTTCTTTGTAAAAGGATTTAATTCCTTATATTAAGCCAAGATTTAGCGAGGGGGCATTTAGAGGTAGTTTGTAAAAGGCTTAGTTAGTGGCACATTTTTTGGCTAAAAATTTGAGATTTTGGAATGACTTGGGTTTTCGGATTTGAGGCATAGAGAGGATATAAAATTGATTTTTGAGGATCAATTAAGGGTTGCAAATTTTGGAGAGAGGGCATATAGTGAACATATCGTTCCTAAGTGCTTTGAAGGCCATTTTTGTAATCATTTTGTCAGATTTTTGAAGGAATGAACCAGATATTTTGACTCATATTTATGAATTTGTTTCGATATTGGATCTTGTTTTCATCTTTTCTAACAAGTGTCAAATCATTTATTATGTAAAGGAAGTGAGTAGATTCCTATTCCTTCTCAAGATAATCAATTGCTCCAAGGCCTTGTATGAGAAATGTATGTTTGTTAATTATCCAAGCTGTTTGTGGTAAAACCCTGATAGCATGCATTTATTAACCTATATGTTGAGTAGAGATTCAGAGTGTTAAGATCTTCATTTGTGAGTCAGGATTGAAGTTTCATGTTTTTGCAAAGTTTGAAGTATTCATTGGTGTATCACCCTAATCTTTTTAGTTATAGTATTCTTTTCCCTTTTTCCAACAATTTGTAGAGTAGGAAAGTGATATTCCATACTTTATAGGAACCGACCTAGAATCTGGAGATTCCTCTTCATTCATAGTCTACCCACAGCTAGGAGAGGTTTCCATTGTCATGATAGAATTGTTGTTTTGCCTTAATGTCTGATTTAAGGTAACAATTCTAAGCCTGAACAATTTTTGGCAGGCCCAGTGGGACAACGAACTGCTACTCAGTTCTAAGCTATTAGATTTATGGTTGTTTCAAATTTCATTTGCAACTCTAAGAGTGGATTTTAATGAGCAGAACTCCAACAAGATCAAATAAGCAAGGTTTTGTGTATCAAGAATTACAACCAAATAGAAGGGGAGGAAGATCATCCAGAGGTGGAAGAACATTGCATCATCCAAGAGGTACTTCTTTGAATTCAGATTTCTCGTCATTTGATAATCCTATTTTCGAAAACCAAGTTGCAAATTTAGAAGAACTTGAGGTTATCATTAAGGAGATCAATCTTCCTAAAGATCTAGACATTCCTAATCATACCAGATCAGAATTTCCAAGTATTGAAAATTTATCTATAGATAATTCTATTTTCAGAGCTTCTCTAAGTGGTACTGTAGTAACTCCTCAGAATCTAAAGACTTATCAAAGGAAGGTAGTTCAGCCTGCTCAAACTTTTGTTACACCAACTATTCAGCAGCAAGCTCCTCCACATCAAGCAATGGCTAGGAATTTTCCATTTGTCACATTCAATCAAGGCAGTCCTTTCAGGATTGCAAATCACAATAATGTTCCATTAGCTGCTCTTAAAGGCTTACCATCATTTACCAGAGAAGGACCAGTAACAACCATTGAACACATCAGAGATGTTGCAACTCTTTGCAATGTTCATCATGTTATAGAAGAAGATGTAGCTTTGAAGCTGTTAGCTACATCACTCAAGGGTAAAGCACTAGATTGGTTCAGAAACCTTCTGGTAGATTGTATGGCTACTTGGGATACTCTGGGTGAAAGGCTATCCAAATTTTTTGAGGACAAATCTGATAATCTCTCTTGTGGAACAATTAACTACAATCAAGAGAGCCCCACAAGAGGAGATGAGTGATTTTAATCTTCATTTTCAGAAGATTTGGAATCGGATCCCTGTTATGGTAAGACCTTCAGCTGAATACACATTTTTATATTATTTGAAGAGTTTGAATAGTGATATCTCTATAATGATTCAATCTATGGGAGGTAATACTTTACCTCAAGCTTTTGATACTACTATTAGGGCAGAGAATAGTCTTATCTAGGTAGGAAAGATAGCTCCTAGGCCTCCTATGCCTTTCTTTCCTAATATATAGTCTAATATGCCACTGGTAGTTCCACCATTATCTACTGTCCCATCTTATAAACCTTCAGAAATAGCTTCTATAGCTCCTTTGAATGAATTAAAAACTATTAAGGACAGTCAGTAAAAAATTGAAAATCTGTTGCAATCTTTTGGTAATGATTTAGTGGCCCTTAAGAGGAATCAAGCTCAGGCAAACCCTGTTATTCAGAATCAGTTTGTTGGTTCTTCTTCACAATATCCTAGCCAACCTAATTTTCAGGCTAATAGGCAGCAATTTCAAGGAAATACTAATGCAAATAGGCAGAATTAGAATTTGAGACCAAATAGATAGTACAATACAGCACCTCTTAATACTATTAGGGATATTGTGCCTACTCAGAATAACATTGCTACTGATTGGTGTTTTCCCTGCAATGAGCCACATGATTAGTCTACATGTTCTAATGGAATTCTTAATCAAGCTCTCATGGTACAAAATTCAATGAATTCACAGCAGAATGTGTCTGTTGAAGAGGTCCAAAATCAATCAGATCAAAGTGCTACAGATACTAGATTCTTAAACTAGCAAGAGGAAGAATTTTGTGGACTTAATGAAGACTCATCAATTGCAGCAAATACAAGAGCAAAAAAGAGAGCCCTTGAAGCAGATCAATCTACTGGGAATGTTACTTCTCCACCAGTTTCTATTTTAAAGAATCCATCAACTTCCACTAATAAAGATCAAACTCGAAGGAATGTTGATCAGAGTTCTCCTAGATCATCACATAATGTACAATTTACTATTCCATTCAATATTGTTGATACAATGAAAAAACAAATGTTACTTTGTCTACATGGGAAACTCTATCTATTCTAGGACAGATTGAGATTTTGAAAGAAGAATTGTCCAAACTGACAATTAACTCACAACAAACAGTTTAGCAGTCACCAAGTGTGATCGTGACTAATTCTGAGCCTCCTAAGGTTCAGGAAAAGCCATTAATAGAAGACAAAAAGCCTGCCAAAGTTCAGCAGCTAGTAATACCAGAATTCAAGAAGGCTGCAAATATTGAAAAAATAGTAGTAACTACTGATAAGAAACTATCAAGTGTATAAAAGACATCAAAAAAGGAAGGTAATAAATCTACAAATGAAAAGCCTCCTCCTTTTTATGTCTCTTGATCATTGGAAATAAATTAGTTCATAATTGTATGGTTGATAGTGGTGCAACCAGTACTGTCATGCCCAAGAAAGTGGCAAATTTGCTGAACTTAAAATATGAGCCTCTAGAGAAGGGTGTTGTCCAGCTGGACGGAACTTCTGTTAAGACTTTAGGAGTTATTAAAAATGCAAGTTTGACCCTGCATTCCTGCCCAAATATTTCAATTCCACAAGACATATATGTTATTGATTTACCAGCATATTTCGCTATGTGCCTGTCTAGACATTTCACAGCCAAAATAGATGGTTATTTTTCATCAAATTGGTCACATTTGTACTTCAAAACTAGATATGGTACTAAGGCAACCATAAAATTAGAATCATTGGCCAAAAATCACATAGATTTTTATAATTCGAGTCCTATTAATGCAAGTTGTGTGATTATGGATCAAGATGAAATACTTAATTATCCAGCGTATAATACTCAAATTGAAGCATATCCAAATATTGTTCTAGATGAATGGGCTACAAGGAATGAACAAAATGATGACATGTTTGATATTGGTTTTGGAAACTACATGATTTTAGAATCTGATTTAGTAGTTCCTAATTTGATTAAATATTCAAAATCTGAATTTGATGTGTCTAACCAGCTTTCGGATTTGTATTTTGATGGGTCAAGGAATAAGGATGGAGTTGGTGCAGGGGTTATGCTGGTATCACCTGATGGTGATAAGTTTTATGCTACTTGTAAGTTGTCCTTTCCTTGTTCTAACAATGTGGCTGAATATGAGAGTTTGATTCAGGGATTAGAGTGGGCAAGATTGAGAGGTATTAAGTGTCTAAGAGCATTTCACGATAGTGAGCTTATTGTTAAGCAAGTGAGAGGCATCAATACTATTAAAAATGATTTTCTTAAGATGTATAAATCTAGAGTTTTTGATATTCTAGATGAATTTGATACTTTCAACCTGATTTCAATTCCTAGAAGGGAAAATACACATGCTAATAGGCTGGCTAGTATTGGTGCTCATATAGCAATAACGAAAAATAAAGGATTGATTTTCGATCAGTCACACATTAAGATAATTGTTAAGCCATCCATTTCGGATAATGACACTTACTAGCAAGTTTTCAATACTAATGAACATATCCTAAGTTATTTGATACAAACAGATGGTTTTTCAGCTTCAAGAGACAACAAAAATATTCAGCAAATGGAGGATCAGATTATTCAATTGAAAACCAATAAGCTACCAAAGGGATTAGTCAGCTTGGAATCAACTTTTAATTCTGATGATTAGTTTAGGAAGGGTAAAACCAGCTTGTTGATTAAAGAAGATCATTATCAAGAAGTGGAAATTTTTAGAGATAAGCGGTTGAAGGTTGGTAAAATAAATTCTCCTGAAGAAAAATAATTGTTTATTGATCTTTTTAGAGAGTATAATGATGTTTTTGCATGGGATTACTATGATCTAAAGGGTTTTGATCCCTAATTAACCCAGCATACTATAGAATTGGAGCCTAATGCTAGGCCAATTAGACAAAATCAAAGACCTATAAACCCTAAGTTAGAGCCATTAATGTTAAAAGAGCTGAGAAAACTCCTAGATGGTGGTATCATATTTCCTATTAAGCACACATCTTGGGTTTCTAACTTAGTTCCAGTAAGGAAGAAGAATGAAGAGATAAGACTTTGTGTAGACTTTAGAGACCTTAATAGGACATCTTTAAAAGATAGACACCCTCTTCCTTCCATGGAACAAATTTTACAATATGTTTTAGGTTCTGAGAGATTCTCACTCTTAGATGGATATTCTGGTTATAACCAAATTTTAGTCAAAGAAGCTGATCAGTTTAAAATAGCTTTTACAACTAAATGGGGTACCATGGCTTATAGAAGAATGCCATTTGGGCTATCAAATGCTGGAGCTACTTTTCAAAAAGTAATGGACATGGCTTTCAAGACTTTAATGTATAAATTTGTTCTAGTATACCTAGATGATGTGACAATTTATAGCAAGATTGCAG
The DNA here is from genome assembly GCA_027943335.1 of Chamaecyparis obtusa. Classification (NCBI taxonomy): domain Eukaryota; kingdom Viridiplantae; phylum Streptophyta; class Pinopsida; order Cupressales; family Cupressaceae; genus Chamaecyparis; species Chamaecyparis obtusa. The sequence continues at coordinate 97,234 of BSBK01001909.1, forward strand.
ATTAGCACATTGATCATTTGAGACAGATATTACAAAGATGTAGAGAATTCAAAATTTCTTTAAATCCTAAGAAATATGTGTTTGCAATTCATGAGGGAAAACTCTTAGGATATCAGGTGTCTAAGGAGGGAACCACAATGGATCCTGAAAGAATTCATGCAATTCTTGAGCTTTCATTGCCTAAACACAAGAAAGGATTGCAGAGTTTTATTGGGAGAATTAATTTTATAAGGAGGTTTATCCCTGATATTGCAAACCTACTAAAACCATTAACCACAATTCTTAAAAAAGATATTCCTTTTAGCTGGACTGATGAAGGAAAAAAGAATTTTGAATTGATAAAATAGGCTTTGTCTTCAGCCCCTACTCTTGTTAATCCTAATTTTACTAAAGATTTTATTTTGTATGCCTATGGTGGTTCTGATACTATTTCAGTTATGCTGGTTCAAAAGAATGATGAAAAACAAGAGCAACTAGTTGCTTTTTTCAGAAAAGGTATGGATTACTATGAGAGAAGGTACACTTTTATTGAAAAACATGTATTAGTTGTTATTAAAGCTTTGAAGAAGTTTAAGCATTTAATTTCTAGAAATAAGGTACACTTAATGGTTTCTCATCCTAGTATCAAAGAGTTTTTGTTGAACAAGGATGTTAATGAAAAGAGGGCTGGTTGGATAACAAGGGTTATGGAGTACGATATATAGATTCATGTAATTAATTTGATTAGAGGCAAGGGCCTTTGTGCATAAATGGTAGAAGAGGAAGAATAGATTGAAGCTTCTAAAGAATCTAAAAATTTTCAAGGTGATATGGTATTATTCAATGATCCTATGACTTGGTTGTTTGATATGACCAGATTCTTGCAAACTGGGTAATGCCCAAATAATATTGATAAGGCAAAAAGGAGATACTACAGGTTACAATCTATTCCCTATGTTCTTATTGATGGTGTTCTATATAGAAAAGATTATTATGGAATGTTTCTTAAATGTATTGATTCACTAGATCAAGGCAGAATTTTATCTGAGTTTCATGATGGATCTTGTGGAGGACATTTCAGTCCTAAAACTACAACATGGAAAATACTAAGGGTAGGCTATTATTGGCCTGATTTATTTAAGGATGCTCATGTTTGGGCCAAAAAATGTTAGAAATGTGCAATTTTTGCAGGTAAACAAAGGTTGGTAGCACTGCCATTAAAACCAATTGTGGTTGATCAGCCATTTGCTAAGTGGGGTATGGACTTTATTGGTCCTATCAACCCTAATTCTAGTGGAGGTCATAAATGGATTTTAACTGCTACTGATTATTTTACAAGATGGACTGAAGCTGTTGCACTAAAGGAGGCTTCTGAACCTGCCGTGTTAAAATTTTATGAAGATATTACAACTAGGTTTGGAGTTCCTCAATCAATTATTTCTGATAATGCTATGGCTTTCATTGGTTTAGCTATTACAGAATGGGTTGTGAAGAATGGGATTTATTTAAACACTTCTTCTAACTATTATCTACAGGGTAATGGTCTTGCAAAATCTACAAACAAAAATCTAATTAGAATTATCAAAAAGACTCTACAAGAAAATAAAAGAGATTGGCATTCTAAATTAAAGTCAACCTTATGGTTGGATAGGATTACACCTAAATAGGTAATTGGGAATTCCCCTTATGTCATGGTTTATGGTAAAGAGGCTAGATTGCTAGTTTCCACTAAATTTCCAGCCTTGCAGCTGGCTGATCAAATGTTATTATTTGGAAAAGAGGATTCTCTTAAACTGAGGTATACTGATTTGTTACTTCTTGAAGAGGAAAGGAGAAAAGCATTGGACACAATGGAACTTAAGCAAGCACAAACTAAAAGATCTTTTGATAGGAAAGCTAAGTTCACAGAATTTAAGGAAGGAGATTTAGTACTGAAGTGGGATGTGCTAAAGAGCAGGCTAGGGCAGCATGATAAATTCAATAATTTTTGGTCACACCCTTTTGTTATAACAATGAGTAAGGACAATAATGCTTTTCAGTTGTCCACAACTAAAGGAGAAGAATTGCAGATTCCAATTAATGGAATACACCTCAAGCTTTTCTTTGAGGGTTAGGTTTGTTTCAGTTTTTCAAATTCAATAAGTGTTGTCCAAGCACTAGGTCCTTAGGTTGCATTGAGTCTAGTTTAGATGCATTTTCATTTCAATAAAGGTTACATTCATGGTTTAGTTTTCTTAAATTTTGTTGCCCTATGAAAAGCCTACAGGACATGTCTAGTAGGTAGACATTGAGCAAAAGTTGCCAAAATTGTTACTCAAAAATACAACATACAATACAATAAGCATAAGTACGAAAAGGTTGCATTTGTTTATCTAATTAACACTACCTTGCAGGTTTTGTTAGTTTATATGTCCTCATTGCATTCATTCTAGATGTCATTATTGTACTCTAAGTATTGATTATCATTCCAAAAAATTCCAAAATTCATAAGTAATCATTACATTGTGCTTTCAAACTGAATGTGATATACAAATGTCCTTTCTTGTTTCATGTTTCATCAATAAATAGAGTACACTACATAATTAAAAGAAAGATTGAAGTATGGAATAGGGGTCCCATGCATTGCCTTTTGTATTGGTTTGTGTCAGCTGGTTGTCTGCTAGGTCTCTACATTTAGGTCTTCAAAGTCCAAGTTTCCATCTGCATCTAGGTCTTAAGGGTTTCATATCTACATAAGAAAGAAAAATATGATTAGATCCTATTGGATCTAAGCAATGCATGAGAAATGAATAACATACTATAGCAATCAAGTTTTCAATGATGCATATCAATCTAGAAAATTAAATGAAATAAGCAAATGTACATTGACACTCACTGCAGGGTAGTGTTAAAGGGACTTGTTTCTGACATGAAACCTTTTACTACTAATGATCATTGTAGTGTATGTTGTCCTTTTATTAACCAGAGGTCTAAATTGAAGGGACTTAGTATGTTTCAAACTGAGAAACCTTTTTGAGATAATGCATTTCATAATCATGTTATTTTAGAGCTTAATGGGTTATCTTGAAAATATAAGTTGACTGGTTTTCACATTCAGTCATTGTCAAAGATGCAGATCAAGCTAGTTTCCATGATATGAGTGCTACAGGAAATGCCAATGATTGCCAATTTTCCAATTCAAGATATAAATGGTGCTACATAAATATTGGTACAAATATGTCCTTACTGTTCCAAGGTACATTTTCAAATCATAAACATATTTGTTGCTGAATACAAAAGAGTGCTTCAAGAGTAAGCCATAAAATCATAAAATGTCTACAGTTTTGTTTTTTTTAGTGTCACAAACTCTTGTTCGAACCTCATTAGTTAACATTCTGATGTTTTTGAATGTCCCAAGCCCATGCTCAAACTTCATTAACAGTGAACAAACATTTTCATGTTGTTGTACTTATCATATTAAGTGCAGATTTAGTATCAATGAGAATTGTATACAGTGGACAAAGCTACAAGATGCAAGCTGAATAGAAAGTGGAAAATATGTATAAACTGGAACAGAGTATGTGCAGCCAACAGTGGAATATCATAAAGGAGAAAGCTACTTATCTGTTGTGGAAATAATGATAGTTATGTGTTAAACATCTCTCAGTCATAATCACCTTCTAAGGTCTGTGAAGGTTATGAGTGGAAAATGTGATAGTTTTGATTATAACTGATTATATCTTTAACATTTTTCACTCATAACCTTGCAACTTTACTAAGTCATTAGAGGTGTTTTCATGGTTTCCTGGAGCAACTGTCCGTCATTGCTGAGCTCATATTATATGGTTTATAAAGAAATGAGTTCAACAGTTCATCAAATTTATAGTTGTTGATTACACAGGTTCTTTTCATGTCAGCAGAATGAAACAATCGGGTTGCTATATGCTATAATCACAGTTATGTGCAAGCTATGGAATCTGTTAAATCAAGTTATAGTAGCTATCTATTTTATGCAGAGTGTTTTTTAGAAGCTAATTAGAAAAGATCAGTTATCTGATATTTCCAAAGTCTTAGTAAAATTTGGGTTTCATTTTTTGTCACAGTCATATGCAGAAAGAGAGACCAAATTTAACACCACTGTACACAGTGAATTTAGATGTCCACACAAGGGTGGAATATGTGAACTTAATATACAAAGAGCTTCATGTTATATAAATTGAGTTTATTCTCATTCAGTGAAATCGAGCTTTCAAAGAAAAAATGTAAAAGTCACTTTCAAATAAGACCCACAAGCTACATACTGGTCTTCCAGTTATCAAAAGGTATGAAGGATTATTTTTCTTTGGTAAATTGAAGTACCTAGTAAATTAGTAACAGTCACGACTTTATGTGCCAAATGAAGATAATCTACAGTGGGTGTCGTAACTGTTACTAATTTACAAATGTGAGGCTCACGATTCTATGTGAATCAAAGTATGGAAACTGTGACTATAGCACATGATGAATATGATTGTTAATATCAGTAATAGTCAAATCCATGACTGCAATAAATAAAGTTTGAGTTCACAAGTTGAATTCATCAAATGAAGGTGATCTACAGTTAGAACCCGTAACTGTTGCTAGTTTACAAATATGAAGCTCACAGTTTTACAATAGTCGTAAGTGGTTGTACATGGTAGAGATGATTCACAGTTGAAAAAAAAAAGTGTTTTGAATAGTTTCAGGTTCATTAGATTCGAACCCATATATGGTTTGCAAAAAAAAATAAACCAACAGTCGAGCCCAGGTGTGAAATGTGTGGAGCCCATGGAAATAAAATACAGATTGATAGTATGAACAACAAATCAAAGCCATGAAGCCATGGATAAGTCACAGTCCAAAAAAAAGCAATTGCAAACAAATAAAAGCTCTCAGGAAGGCATGTCCAAGTTTTACAAAATGAAGCAAGATACATATCAAGTCACGACTGTGACTTATTTGTGGCTTCATAGTTAAACAACAGTCATCTATTGAAAACATTAGCAGAGATATATATATAACAGAAAAAGAGGTCATAACTTATGTTGTGTTAAAGTTATAACTTCATGATATTTATGCCAGAAAATGAGCTTCGTATGATAAACAAAGAGTTCTTAAGTAAACTTACAATTCGCTGAACTTGAGTTAGCAATTCAATGCCGAGTTCCCTATTTGAGATACAGTTAGAGAAGAAGTAGCAGTGATCTTCAGTATAGCAAGGCTCAAGTTCAACAATGGAGTCCTTTCACAGTCAAACAAATTTCCTTCAAGCAGTTTTCAAAGGCTTCTGCATGTTAGGGTTTCATTTCCCTTCAGCTTCTTTGCGAAGAATGAAGAAAACACAAGTGCCGAGATCAAAATGTGAATAACTATTTGGAGTCCGCCAAGCAATTCAATGCTTTCAATGCATGTCAGCTCCTTGCAAAGCCTCGAAAATTCCTCATAGTACCACCTTGCATTCTTATTTCCTTGATTTTTGCATCGCATTGCAAGTGGATGAGAAGTCATGTCGATTTTCCCACATTGCATATAGTTTACACTTAGAGTCCTTTATCTAAGTTAGAAGATGAGGGTAGGTTAATTAATATTAGATTTTTATTTAATATTAATTTCTTTTCTTAATTTTGGCAATTTTCTTTGTAAAAGGATTTAATTCCTTATATTAAGCCAAGATTTAGGGAGGGGGCATTTAGAGGAAGTTTGTAAAAGGCTTAGTTAGTGGCACATTTTTTGGCTAAAAAATTTAGATTTTGGAATGACTTGGGTTTTCGGATTTGAGGCATAGAGAGGATATAAAATTGATTTTTGAGGATCAATTAAGGGTTGCAAATTTTGGAGAGAGGGCATATAGTGAACATATCGTTCCTAAGAGCTTTGAAGGCCATTTTTGTAATCATTTTGTTAGATTTTTGAAGGAATGAACCAGATATTTTGACTCATATTTGTGAATTTGTTTTGATATTGGATCTTGTTTTCATCTTTTCTAACAAGTGTCAAATCATTTATTATCTAAAGGAAGTGATTAGATTCCTATTCCTTCTCAAGATAATAAATTTCTCTAAGGCCTTGTATGAGAAATGTATGTTTGTTAATTATCCAGGTTGTTTGTGGTAAAACCCTGATAGCATGCATTTATTAACCTATATGTTGAGTAGAGATTCAGAGTGTTAAGATCTTCATTTGTGAGTCAAGATTGAAGTTTCATGTTTTTGCAAAGTCTGAAGTATTCACTGGTGTATCACCCTAATCTTTTTAGTTATAGTATTATTTTCCCTTTTTCCAACAATTTGTAGAGTAGGAAAGTGATATTCCATATTTTATAGGAATGGGCCTAGAATCCAGAGATTCCTCTTCATTCATAGTCTACCCACAACTAGGAGAGGTTTCCATTCTCAGGATAGAATTGTTGTTTTGCCTTAATGTTTGATTTAAGGTAACAATTATAAGCCTGAACAGTAACTTAACTTGCAAAACATAGTAATGTTCAAACCAAAACATTCACACAAGTATTAACACTAGGATTTATAGTAGAAACCCAATTTGGGAAAAACCACTTTGTAACATGATACTATTATTTTCACTCTAATGAAGTGAGCTCAGTAAAAAGCCAACCTTGTCAAAGGTTACAATACACACTATCAGGTGTGACCCGGTTAAAGGATTTCAATCACCCTATTAAAATTGAGCCTAGTCATAGGACTTACATACACTCCATTAGAATGCAACCTTGTTCAAAGGATTTAACATATGACTTTTAGGTCAACCTCTGTTAAAAGGATTTTGACTATTACAATGGTTAGAAAGTAGCAGTAGTATTATCTGAAAAATATACAACTCACTTTGCAAATATCAGATCTGATTCCATACACTAATGCTGGTTTATTTACTTTGAAACTTTGCCATTTCCATCTCTGATCTTCTCAAAACTTTTCTTCAAGCAATCACCACAATTCTCCTTTAGCCTTTTTTGCTTATTCAGTCAATAAAACTTTCTTCTTTTAGCATTCTCTTTTCTCCATGTACATCCATATCAAAATGCTTAGGTTCCCTTATATTTTCCTCAATTAGGTTAACTCATCTTTTGCCACTCAATATCATTTGTAGATCTTAGGGTTAGGTCAGATTCATTGAATCTACCCACTTCATGTTCTTCGGCTCCTTTTCTAGAATCATCTCAAATCTCTTAAAGATTTACATTAAAACATTTTACAATGCATTTAATACTTCCAAATAATCAATAAATAAAGTCAACATGTTTTAGATAATCCAAGAATTTAACAATGTTAGCTCCAAAATTAAATTTTCTTCAAATATAAAATTGTTGATGCTTGGTCAATACTGTGATTGTTCACTCGGTCTTCATGTAGAAAGCTCGGTCATTACTAAAACTGTTTCTTCGGCTTACACTATCTTCCTTAGCAATTTACTGATGCTCGGTCGACACTATAATTTTGCTCAGCATATACTAACTCGATCGACACTAACATCACTTAGCTTAAACATGATTTTTCCATTCTTTGCTCGGTTAAGCCTACCAGTTTAGTCTTCAGTCTTACTAAGATAAACAATACATTATCTCATCATAGTGCAACATAGTCAAGTACACTTTGTAGTATCAAGATAACTCAACCTTTCCTTAGGTGCTATTGTTACCAACCTTGCTTAGCCCCTTAGAAACACTCAAATAGATATAGTACTTTCCTAAGTAGCAACAGTCTTACCAGTTAAGGTTTGACATCAATGACAATACAACAATTGTTACAATTGCAGTTTCCAACACATTTCCTTATTACATTTAGTTTTCCAGATTGATATGCAATATTGAAAACTCAAATGCTACAGTATGTTATTTGTTTCTAATGCATTTCTTAGATCCAACAAGATCTAACCAAATTTTCTCTCTCATGCAGATATGAACCCTAAAGACCTAAATGTAGATGAAGACCTAGAGTATGAAGACCCTGATGCAAAGACCTAGCAGACAACTGGCTGACACAAACCAATACAAAGGCAATGCATGGAACCCTATTCCATACTTCAATATTTCTTTCAATTCTGCAATGTACTCTACTTATTGATATGAAATATGAAACAAGAAAGGACATTTGTATATCACATTTTGTTTGAATGCACAATGTAATGATCATTTATGAATTTATGAATTTTGGAATAATAATCAATACTTAGAGTACAATGATGACATTTAGAATGAATGCAATAATAACATGTAAACTAACAAAACCTACAAGGTAGTGTTAATTAGATAAACAAATGCAACCTTTTCCTATTTATGCTTATTGTATTGTATGTTGTAATTTTTAATAACAATTTAAGTGACTTGTGTTGGATGTTTGCCTGCTAGACATGACCTATAGACTTATCATAGGGCAACAGAATTTAGGAAAACTGAAACCATAAATGCAACCATTATTGAAATGAAAATGCACCTAAACTAGACTCAATGCAACCTAGAGACCTAGTGCTTTGGACACCACTTATTTAACTTGAAAAACTAAACCTAACCTAACCCTCAAAGCAAAGCTTGAGGTATATTCCATTAACTGGAATCTATAAATCTTCTCCCTCAGTTGTGGACAACTGAAAAGCATTATTCTCCTTACAGGTTATTATAACTAAAGGACCTGACCAAAAATTATCAAATTTATCATGTTGCGTTGGCCTGCTCTTTAACACATCCCACTTGAGTACTAGATCTCCTTCCTTGAATTCTCTGAACTTAGCTTTCCTATCAAAAGATCTTTTAGTTTGTGCTTGCTTAAGTTCCATTGTTTCCAATACTTTTCTCCTTTCCTCTTCAAGTTGTAATAAATTAGCATACCTTAGTTTAAGGGGATCTTCTTCAAATAGTAACATCTGATCAGCCAGCTGCAAGTCTGTAAATTCAGTAGAAATAGGCAATCTAGCCTCTTTACCATAAACCAAGACATAAGGGGAATTTCCAAATACCTTTTTAGGTGTAATCCTATCCAACCGTAAGGATTCCTTCAATTTAGAATGCCAATCTCTCTTATTCTCCTACAGAGTCTTTTTGATAATTCTGATTAGATTTTTATTTGTAGATTCTGCAAGACCATTACCCTGAGGATAATAGTTAGAAGAAGTATTTAAATAAATCCCATTCTTCATAACCCATTCTGTAATAGGTAAACCAATGAAATCCATAGAATTATCAGAAATAATTGATTGAGGGACTCCAAACTTGGTCACAATATCTTCATAGAATTTTAACACAGCAGGTCCAGTAGCCTCTTTTAATGCAATAGCTTCAATCCATCTCGTGAAATAAGCAGTAGCAATTAGAATCCATTTATGACCTACACTAGAATTAGGATTAATAGGACCAATAAAGTCCATTCCCCACTTAGTAAATGGTTGATCAAACATAATTGGCTTTAATGGCAATGCTACCAGCTTTTGGTTACCTGCAAAAATTGCACATTTCTAACATTTTCTAGCCCAAACATGAGCATCCTTAAATAAATCAGGCCAATAATAGCAAGCCCTTAGTATTTTCCAGGCTGTAGTCTTAGGACTAAAATTTCCTTCACAAGATCCATCATGAAATTTAGATAAAATTATGTCTTGATCTAGTGAATCAATACATTTAAGAAACATTCTAGAATAGTCCTTTCTATATAGTATACCATCAATAAGAACATAGGGAATAGATTGTAACCTGTAGTATCTCATCTTTGCCTTATCAAGATTATTTAGGCATTGTCCAGTTTGTAAGAATCTTTTCATATCTAATAACTAAGTTGTAGGATTATTGAATAATACAACATCACCTTGTAAATTTTTAGATTCTTCAGAAGCTTCAGCCTGTTCTTCCTCTTTTTCCATTTGAGCACAAAGGCCATTGCCTCTAATAAGCTTAGTCACATGAATCTATACATCATACTCCATAACTCTTGTTATCCAACCAGCCCTCTTTTTATTAACATCTTTGTTCAACAAAAACTCTTTGATACTAGGATGAGCAACCATTAGGTGTACTTTATTTCTAGCAATTAAATGTTTAAACTTCTTCAAAGCTTTAATAACAACTAGTACATGCTTTTCAACAAAACTGTACCTTTTTTCATAGTCATCCATACCTTTGCTGAAAAAAGCAACTTGTTGGTCCTTTTTTTCATCATTCTTTTGAACCAGCATTGCTGAAATAGTATCAGAACCACCATAAGCATATAGAATAAAATCTTTAGTAAAATTAGGATTAACAAGAGTAGGGGCTGAAGACAAAGCCAGTTTTATGAATTCAAAATTCTTTTTTCCTTCATCAGTCCAATTGAAAGGAACATCCTTCTTAAGCATAGTAGTTGGTGGTTTTAACAGATTTGCGATATCGAGAATAAACCTTCTTACAAAATTAATTCTCCCAATAAAACTCTGCAATCCTTTCTTATGTTTAGGCAATGAAAGCTCCAGAATTGCATGAATTCTCTCAAGGTCTATTGTTGTTCCTTCCTTAGACACCTAGTATCCTAGGAGTTTGCCTTCATGAACTACAAATATAGACTTCTTAGGATTTAAATAAATCCCAAATTCTCTACATCTTTGTAAAATCTGTCTCAAATGATCAATGTGTTGGTTTTCAACCTTACTGTAAATTATCACATCATCTAGGTACACTAGAACAAACTTATACATTAATTTCTTGAAAGCCATATCCATTTCTTTTTGAAAAGTAGCCCTAGCTTTTGATAACCCAAATGGCATTCTTCTGTAAGCCATGGTACCCCATCTAGTTGTAAAAGCTATTTTAAATTGATCAGATTCTTTGACTAAAATATGGTTATAACCAGAATATCCATCTATGAGTGAGAATCTCTCAGAACCTGAAACATATTGTAAAATATGTTCCATGGAAGGAAGTGGGTGTCTATCTTTCAAAGATGCCCTATTAAGGTCTCTAATGTCTACACAGAGTCTTATCTCTCCATTCTTCTTCCTTACTGGAACTAAGTTAGAAACCCAAGATGTGTGCTTAATAGGAAATATAATACCACCATCTAGGAGTTTTCTTAGCTCTTTTAACATTAATGGCTCTAACTTGGGGTTTATAGACCTTTGCCTTTGTCTAATTGGCCTAGCATTTGGCTCCAATTCTATAGTATGCTAGGTTAATTGGGGATCAAAACCCTTCAAATCAAAATAGTCCCATGCAAAAATATCATTATATTCTCTAAAAAGACCAATAAATAGTTCTTTTTCTTCAAGAGAATTTATTTTACCAACCTTCAACCGCTTGTCTTTGAAAATTTCCACTTCCTCATAATGATCCTCTTTGATCAGTAAGCTAGTTTTACCCTTTCTAAACTGATCATCAGAGTTGAAAGCTGATTCCAAGTTGACTAATCCCTTTGGAAGCTTGTTGGTTTTCAACTGAATAATCTGGTCTTCCATTTGCTGAATGTTTTTGTTACTTCTAGAAGTTGAAAAACCATCTGTTTCTATCAAAAAACTTAAGATATGTTCATCAGTATTGAAAACTTGCCAATAAGTGTCATTATCCAGAATGGATGACCTAATAATTATCTTAATATGTGACTGGTCTAAAATCAGTCCTTTATTTTTTGTTATTGCAATATGAGCTCCAATACCAGCCAACCTATCAGCATGCAGATTTTCCCTTCTAGGAATTGAAATCGGGTTGAAAGCATCAAATTCATCTAGAATATATGAAACTCTAGATTTATACATCTTAATCAGATAATTTTTAATAGTATTGATACTTCTCACCTATTTAACAATAAGCTCACTATCTCCAAATGCTCTCAAACACTTAATACCTCTCAATCTTGCCGACTCTAATCCCTGAATCAAACTCTCATATTCAACCACATTGTTAGAACAAGGAAAGGACAACTTAAATGCAGCATAAAATCTATCACCATCAGGTGATACCAACATAAACCCTGCACCAACTCCATCCTTATTCCTTGACCCATCAAAATACAAATCCCAAAGTTGGTTAGATACATCATATTCAGACTCTAGATCTTTAATCAAATTAGGCACTACTGAATCAAACTCTAAAATCATGTAATTTCCAAAACCAACATCAAACATGTCATCATTCTATTCATTTCTAGTAGCCCATTCATCTAGAACAATATCCAGATATGCTTCAGTTTGAGTATTATAAGCTGAATAATTAGGTATTTCATCTTGACCCATAATCACACAGCTTGCTTTAATAGGACTTGGATTATAAGGCTCTATGTGATTTTTGGCCAATGATTCTGATTTTATGGTTACCTTAGTACCATATCTAGTTCTAAAGTAAAAATGTGACCAATCTGATAAAAAATAGCCATCTATTTTGGTTGTGAAGTCTCTGGATAGACACATAGCAAAATATGATGGTAAATCAATAACACATATGACCTGAGGTATTGAAAAAATTGGGCAGGAGTGTAAGGTCAAACTTGCATTTTTAATGACTCCTAAGGTCTTAACAAAAGTTTTGTCAAGCTAGACTACACCCTTCTCAAGAGGTTAATATTTCAAATTTAGCAAATCTACTATCTTCTTAGGCATGACTATGTTGGTTGCACCACTATCAACCATACAGTTATGAACTAATTTTTTTCCAATAATCAAAGAGACATAAAAAGGAGGAGGCTTTTCATTTGCAGGTTTCTTACCTTCCTTTTTAGATGTCTTTTATACATTTGTTAGTTTCTTATCAGTAGTTAATGTTGTTTTTTCAATATTTGCAACCTTCTTGTCTTCTGGTACTACTGGCTGCTGAACTTTAGCAAGTTTTTTCTCTTCTTTTGGTACCTTTTCCTAAACCTTCGGGGGCTCAAAATTAGTCATAACCACTCTAGGTGGTTGTTGTACTATTTGTTGTCAATTAACTACCGGCTTGGACAATTCTTCTTTTAAAGTCTCAATCTGTCCTGGAATAGACAAAGTTTCTCATGCAGATAAACTAACATTTGTTTTTTTTATTGTATCAACAATATTGAATGGAACAACAAACTCTACCTTATGTGAGGACCTAGGATAACTCTGATCAGCATTCCTTTGACTTTGATCTTTATTAGTGGAAACTGATGGGTTCTTTAAAATAGAAACTTGTGGAGAAGAAACATTACCAGTAGATTGATCTACTTCAAGGGCTCTCTTTTTCTCTCTTGTATTTGCTGCAATTGATGAATCTTCATTAAGACCAAAAAATTATTCCTCTTGCCAGTTTAGAAAATAGATATCTACAGTACTTTGATCAGGTTGATTTTGGACCTCTTCAACAGACACATTCTACTATGAATTCATTGAATTTTGTACCATAAGGGCTTGGTTAAGAATTCCATTAGAACATGTAGACTAATCATGTGGCTCATTACATGGAAAACACCATTCAGTAGAAATATTATTTTGAGTATGAACAATATCTCTAATAGTATTAAGAGGTGCTAGATTGTGCTATCTATTTGGTCTCATATTCCAATTCTACCTATTTGCATTAGTATTTCCTTGAAATTGTTGCCTATTAGCTTAAAAATTAGGCTAATTAGGATATTGGGAAGAAGAACCAACAAATTGATTTTGAATAGCAAGGTTTGTTTGGGCCTGATTCCTCTTAAGGGCCACTAAATCATTACCAAAAGATTATAGCAAACTTTCAATTTTTTGCTGGCTATCCTTAATAGTCTGTAATTCATTCAAAGGGGCTATAGGAGCTATTTCTAAAGGTTTATAAGATGGGACAACGGATAATGGTGGAACTACCAATGGCATATTAGACTGTATATTAGGAAAGAAAGGCATAAGAGGCCTAGGAGCTATCTTTCTTGCCTAGATAAGACTATTTTCTTCCCTAATAGAAGTATCAAAAGCTTGAGGTAAAGTATTACCCCCCATAGATTGGATCATAACAAAAATATTGCTATATAAACTCTTCAAATAATATAAAAATGCATATTCAGCTGAAGGTCTTACTGTGAGAGGGATCCAATTCCAAGTCTTCTAAAAATGAAGATTAAAATCACTCATCTCTTCTTGTGGAGCTCTTTTGATTGTAGTTAATTATTCCACAAGGGATAAATTATCAGATTTGTCCTCAAAAAATTTAGATAGCCTTTCACCCAGGACATCCCAAGTAGCAATAGAGTCCACCAGGAGAGTTCTAAACTAGTCAAGGGCTTAACCCTTGAGTGATGTAGCCAACAGCTTCAAAGCTACATCTTCTTCTGTAACATGATGAACATTGCAAAGAGTTGCAACATCTCTAATGTGTTCAATAGTTGTTACTGGTCCTTCTCGAGTAAATGGTGGCAAGCCTTTAAGAGCAACCAATGGAACATTATTATCATTTGCAATCCTCAAAGGACTACCTTGATTGAATGTAACAAATGGTAGATTCCTAGCCATTGCTTAATGAGGAGGAGCTTGCTGCTAAATAGCCAGTGTAACAAAAGGTTGGGCAGGCTAAATTACCTTCCCTTGATAAGTCTTTAGATTCTGGGGAGTTGCTGCAGTACCACTTGTAGAAGCTCCAAGAACAAAATTATCTATAGATAAATTTTCAACACTTGGAAATTTTGATCCAATATGATTAGGAATGTCTAGATCTTCAGGAAGACTAAGCTCTTCAATAATAACCTCAAGTTCCTCTGAATTTGCAGCTTGATTTTAAAAAATGAGACTATCAAATGATGAGAAATATGAATTCAAAGAAGTACCTCTTGGATCTTGTGATGTTCTTCCACCTTTGGATGATCTTCCTCCCCTTCTGCTTGACTGTAATTCCTGATACACAAAACCCTCCTTGTTTGATCTCATTGGAGTTCTACTCATTAAAATCCACACTGAGAGCTGCAACTAAAATTAAAAACAACCATAAATCTAGCAGCTCAGAACTGAGAAACATTTCATAGTCCCACCGGGCATGCCAAAAAATGTTCAGGTTTAGAATTGTCACCCTAACTCAAGCATTAGGGCTACACAACAATTCTATCTTGACAATGGAAACCTCCTCGAGCTGTGGATAGACTCTAAATAAGGAGGAATCTCCAGATTCTAGGTCGGTTCCTATTAAATATTGAATATCACTTCCTGATCCATAACTTGTTGGGAAAATGGAAAAGAATACTTATAACTAAAAATAGATTAGGGTGATACACCAAGAATTATTTTCAAACTTTTCATAAAAGATAAAACATCAATCCTAACTCATAAATGAAGATCTCAACACTCTGAATCTCTGCTCAACATATAGGTTGACAAAACTTACTATCAGGGTTTTACCACGAATAGCTTGGATAGTCAATAGACATACATTTCTCATACAAGGCCTTGAAGCAATTAATTATCCTGAGAAGGAACATAAATCTACTCACTTCCTTTAGATAATAAATAATTTAGCACTTGTTAGAAAAGATGAAAATAGGATCCAATATCAAAACAACTCCATAAATATGAATAAAAATCTCTAGTTCATTCCATCCAAAATCTGACAAAAGTGATTAGAAAATGTTATCTCTATTGAGCTTTTAAGGTTGTCATTAGTACCAAAGGTGTGCAAAGATATCGGTCAGTCACTTACATTAAGCTAATCGGTAACATAAAGAAGAACAGACAAGTCAGTAAAGCTTATATACCGAGCAGCAAATAGTTTACCGAACACTAGCAGACTCTGACACCGACAGACAACAAACATTGAGCATCACAGTGTACACCGATCAGTTTACATAGTGTTTACCGAGGATCATAGGAAATGACATAGTAATCAGAAATGGCACATTCTTCTATGCAAATGGTTACAACAGTTTGTAAAACATTTTACCAAGATCGAGGAACATTTAATGTAATGATATTCATTACATACAATGTATATATTTTGTAATAGATGATCTAGGTTATTATTGTACATCATAGATCTTAGGGTTATGACTATTATGTAACCTAATTTTGTTAAAGCGGCAAAAATAGAACACTATATATTTGTGTGTTCACATCATTTTTGGTGTGAGTTGATATATGAATCACGGAGCACTTGAAGCAATTGCCTATCTTCAAGTCTATCAGTTAACAGAACAAAACCGAGTATAAAGGAATTTAGATTGAGTAGAATCAATAGAGGCTACTGAGCAGTTCAGAGTAGAGATTCATCACAAGTAAGGTGATATTTTATCAGAGCTTATAGATCTATATCAGATAATTGAGTTGTCAAATAGCAGATACTTACCTATTGCTTTCTGACAATTGTAATAGAGTTTTTGGGTAAAATCTCTTAACAGAGTGGACTTAACAGTCTTATGTAAATCTCTTAAGCGAGTGCACACTTCATTAGTGTTGTTAAAATCCTATAACTAGGTAGATCTAGCCGATCTAACATGTCACTCCTAACAGAGTGAGATCACCAGAAGTGATCAAAACTTGTAGCCCTAACAGGCAAACCTTTTCTATCTGCAGTAGTGAAGAATTTGTGGGTGTCATCCCCACCGTAGTTTTTACCTTCTAACAAGGGTTTCTATGTTACCAAAATACTAGTGTCATGTGATTGTGATATTGATTTCATGTTGTTTACTTAAGTTAATGGATTATTGATTCATGCAATTAGATTCAAGTTGTTTTGGTTGGTTATCACTGTTTACAGTTATAGATCTGAAAGGTTTACAAGTGAAGTTTTTTGAAGGCACTGATTCATCCCTCCCCTCTCAATACCTATCTCTCCTAATTCAAACAATTGGTATCAGAGCGCAGTTCTCTTATTGAATAGTTTAACCACTGAAGGGTAAAGATCTAAGTCATGGAGAGATACAAGCTTGACAAGACTATTGAGAATCAGAAGATACAAATGCAAGTGTTTGTGGAACAGTATAAGCAAGCCAAGGAAGGACTGAAGAAATTACTAGATGAAAGGAAGAACCTAGCTATACTATAGAATGAGATCAGTTACCATGAAGAACCTATTGATGACATATTCAAGCATATTGGATCTAGTTCTAAAAGCATCTCTAATGGATCTGAAAGCATAATCACTGATCTATCTAAAAAGAATCAATATTTAACTAATCAAGTGAAAGCACTACAAATCAGTCAAGAATATCAGATGGTGAGAATGGTAGAAACAATGAACAAAGCAAAACAAGCCGAGCAAGAAAGAAATATGGTTATCGATGACCGAAGATAGATGAGTGAACAACTTCAAACTAAAGAGAGTGAGATACAAAGACTCACTGACCAACATTTCCAAGTAACTAATCAAGTGATGACTGTGAATTAAGAGGTAAACCGAGTGAATGCAGAATTGTCAAGAAAACTAGAAAACGTTGCAAGACTCAGAGAAGAGAATGAGAAGCTAAGAAATGAAGTGAAAAATCAACAGCAACAAAATGAAATGAAGAAACTTGTTGAGGACAAATTTAAGAAGATTGATGATTTTTTGACTAATCAGAGAAGATTTGGGAGCAAAACCGGTATAGGTTACACCGGTGAAGGAAAATCATCACAACAAGCTAAACAAGTCAACATTAGTCAAAATTAGAAGCCTAAAGTGTTGACATGTTGTCACTGTGGAAAACTGGGACATACATCTAATGTGTGTAGAAGAAAAGCACAAGGTAAACCTCCTGTCACTCCTAAGTTTAATGGATATTTTTAT
The DNA here is from genome assembly GCA_027943335.1 of Chamaecyparis obtusa. Taxonomy (NCBI): domain Eukaryota; kingdom Viridiplantae; phylum Streptophyta; class Pinopsida; order Cupressales; family Cupressaceae; genus Chamaecyparis; species Chamaecyparis obtusa. Next base: position 114,848 of record BSBK01001909.1, read on the forward strand.
TGCTGTGGTAAGTTTGGACATCCTACTTATGAATGTAGAACTAAGAAAAATGATCTTGCTAACCATACCACTATGGAGAAAATATGCTATACTTGTAACCAGCATGGACACACTGCACAAGACTGTAAGGCAAAAATGAAACAAGTCTGGACACCTAAGGAGAAATCACAACGTAGGCCATATCAACTGAAGAGACAAGGTAACTCTTATGTTTGGGATTATAATACATGGACTAACTGTGTTTTATGTGGTAGATATGGACACATTGCAGAAAATTTTTATAGAAAGAATCAAATTGGACAATCAAGAAGCTGGACAAACATTGGGATGGCTTGTATGCACTGCCATAATTTAAGCAAGAACTACAGAGACCGAGCACCAGATGAAAACCATATATTTGAAAATGGATATACTATTGCAGATATCACAAAGTTAAGGAACACTATGTGGAAGAAGGCATCTAATGAGAATGTTGAGTCAAGTAATGTTGTCGGTGAAACCTCATCCACTGGATTGGGTGATATCGGTACCTCCACTTAAAGTGAAATAGGTATGTATGGGACTAACATTTCAAAAGATCACATTTTACATACAGTTCCTTATGCATAATGTTCTTATACCAAATCAACATGAATAAAGATGCACTACGGTTTAGTTGTCATGAGTTAAAAATGTTATACAGTCAGTAAAAGAGAGACCGAGAGTTGGTTACCCGCCGGTAATCACTATCTAAGGTTAACCGAGCACATGCATCAACCAATGAAGAAATTCTATGTTAACCAAGCGGATGAAAATTTTAGTTGTCACTGAGCTGATACTTGTTTCATACCAAAAGTTAGATCGAGCATTTATTACATGAAAGTTTGAGCGGGAACATTGAAAAGTCTATAAATACATGAGAACATAGTTCATTTTTACAATGTGATTTCAAAGAGCGGAGAATTCAAAGAGCAGAGTTTGAGCTAAAATATTTTCAGAAGGATTCAAGGCTACGTTAGATCAAACAGACATCACTCATCATGATACTAAGTAAGTTCATTTGCGATCAAACACTTCTTATCATGTTGCTTGTCGAAACCCTAGAATCAATTTATGGCATCTACATCATCTGCGAGAAAAACTCAAAGTGTTGAGGAGGAAGTTAATTAATTGTTAGGGAAAATTTTGATGAACCCAAGTTTAAGCCACATCCCAAGGTCACAGCACAAATAGATACAATGGGTGCTTTTTTGAGCATACCAAAAAGGGTTTTACTAACAGAAGACGTAAGGTCTTATATTCACTGCAAAATCAGAGAAGTTGGAGATTTTGAAACTGTTGCAGCATATCAACAACTCTGTGGCCCTGATGGAAAGATGAAATCAGATTACAAGAAGATTGAGGAATCAGGGTTATCATGTTTTATGCATTTTCTACAATCATTTAAATCAAATTGGATTAGAATCATTTTGAGCAGGTATCACGATGACAAATTCTGGCTAGATAAACTAATTAAGGTCAATAAGAAAATGATAAGTAGGGTTACTAGGCTCCCTATAACTGACAAGGGTAAGGATTTCCATTGTTCATCATGATTGGATGTTGAGAGATATACTAGAGCACAATGAGAGGGTCGGGCATTGAAGATTTTGACAATTAAGGACCCAGTAGTCAAATTTGCAGCACATGTGATTGGGTACAAGTTATTTCAATCAAGCAGACTCAATAGCATACCCTACAGTGTAGTAGACATGGCGCACAAAATTGTAGTAAAAGGTCACCAGGTTGATCTTATCGAGGTACTATTTCATCAACTTCAGGAGAATATGAAGACCATAAGGAAAAAGAAATCTAACACATGTAAGTTCTGATCTCTACTTGCATGCATATTTTTCTATCTACAAAAGTATGTACCTGGCATCAGTAAAGTAAATTGGATATCAGATGTACTGATAACAAAATAGATTAGTGAAATGATGAACAAGTTAGGAGATAAGTTGAATGTAGATTTTAATGCATACTTCAAAGAGTTTCAGTCTAAAATGCATAAAAGAAGAAGAATTCCGAGGGAATTAGTTCAAAAATTTGAGAATGACATTTGTTTTGTAGTCAACACTGATTATACCTTCATAAAAGCAATTGAACCTAGGATAAAATGGTTGGCACCGATGGGATATGAAATAAACCATGATTTCACATTGAAATCAATTAATGCACTGCTTGCATTACCCAAAGATCCCATTGCCACTAGGTTTCGAGTATATGAAGAGGCAAAATCTAGAATTTCAACAAATATTGAGATCGGTAAAATTTCCAGAAAGGTAAAGAAGATGAAGAAAAATATCACTGCTAAATATGGAGATGGGTCTGACACATTTGAAGAGACACTAGTTGAATAGGCAACCGAAGGTCAATTATAGTTAGCTGACAAACCATATGATAGTGAGGAGACCGAGTCTGACAAAGAAGAAGATCCTACATCGGTTCCTCCACCTGAAATTCCTACAAAGAAGCAGTCACCTATAAATGAAGGTATGAAGACACGATCGTCAACTACAACACCACTTACCGATAAGGAAGAAGCAGAGAAAGTAACAAAGAAGAGAGCAGCTACACTGACAAAGAAATACATTAAGAGAAAGAACAAGGCTGTAGCTGAGGCACCAAAGAAAAGGAGGAAATTCATAAGAAATAAGGAAGATCTAGAGGATAATGAGACAAAAGATGATGTCAATCAATTCAAAGTGGTAAGTAACAAGGCCAAAATAATAGATGAAATCATTGAAGACATAATTGAACATGGAGATCTCACTAATCCCTCACTAGATAGATTTGACAAAATTTCAAAAGAAGATCAAACCAAAATTGAAGAGGCTATCATCCAAATGATGATAAAATTCAAGAAAGTTCCAATGGAATTTTCCTATGCATTATCGAAGAAATTAGATGATACAATTACTGAAAAATGGGCTATTGCACTAGACATCGAGAAGAGAAAGAGAGAAAGCTCTCTAGTTTGGGCAGCCACACATTTAAGCTTTGGAGAAGTTAGTGAATACTTGACCAAATACCAAGAAAACTTTATGATCAAGAATAGAGCCTTGATGATCATGGATGACAATGTAGTAGATATGGATATCACAACAGATTCTATATGGACATCAAATTTGAAGGCCAAAGAAAAAGCTGAGCAAGAAGAATTCTTGAACCTGTCTAAGAAGAGACACAATTCCAAAGATAAGGGTATTTGCATTGATGAGGGAACTACAAAGAAACCAAAGAATACTGGTATATCAGTTATTGAGGCAATTGATATTACCGAGGACAAGGAAGAAATAAGTATTTTACAGGATGCACCGGACAAAGTTGAAATTCAATTGGAGAAGAAAACTGATGATGATGTACTCATTGAAGACATCACAAATGGTGATCCTGATGACCAAGATGATGAAGATGTAAATATTGCACCAAATAAAGATGAAGCACTAGACACTGAATGTCTATTTACATCACTACTGGGTGAACTTCCTGTACTTGCAGAAGTAATTGAAATCCTTGCCCAAGTACAACCTGATGGCTCAGATCCTGAGAAAAACAAAGACACCACAAGGGATCAAAACACAGAGAAACCTATAGAAATAGATGAGCCTACACATACAGAGGCACCTTCCACCGAAGCAAAGGAATAGAAGAAGCAAAGGAAACAAAAGAACCAAAGGCAATAGAGGTGATCCCACTTGACACCACAACCAAGACTCCTACTATATCTACCGAGACTACAACTACCGAGGAGTAGAAGAAGGAAGAACAAGTGTTAACCAGAAAGGATACTTCGAAGACTGGAGATAAAACTCTTGCTATTATTGAGAAGAAATCACCTCTAGCACAAAAGAAGAAGAAGAAAGGAAAAGGGCCGGTCACCCTAGATGAAGTGATCATTATCCCTAATTGTGACTTGAGGACCCTAAGCCCCAAAGACTTGAGTAAATATGGGGAATTATGTACAAGGAAGGCAGCACAAGAGAAGTTGAAGCAAGAACACAAATGAAAAGAAGTATTAACCGATGTGTGGGATATCCTCCAACAGGTAGTACCTGAGATAAATATTGATGAGGATATGCCTATCATAGACCAACTTGCTACACTTGCTGAGAAGATCAATGCCCCAGACACTGATGCAGATAAATGAATTAAAGAAAGGGAAAAATCCAGAATACACAAATTAGCAGAGAAAATTAGCCTAGAAGTGGCATTACAGAAGGTCAAATTATTTGAGGTAATTACTAAAATAAAAACCATCACCCAGACAATTTGTCAATATTTATTGAAGCTTTATACTACAGACACCTTCACTGTTGAAGTCAGTGAAAAGATCAAAGGATTGGAAGTATAAATACAGTTGAGTACAAATGCAGCTATCACCGAGCCACATGCTTTCTTAAAGCACATTCACCGAGTTCAAAAACTCTGGCGGTTGATAGTAGATTTGAAGAAACAAGAGGAGCACATAACAGATTAGGTTACTAAGTTGCAAATTTTTGAAGCACATATTGTCAAAGCTGAGCTACTAGTTGCAACACCAAAAATTTTGATGTTAGATAATATCTTTGACATGCATACCCAAGTCAGTCTTGAGCACATCGCTCTCACCAACTTGAAAGAGGAATGGGAAAACCTCTTGGAGTCAGTGAAGAAAACCCATCAGCATATTTTTGACAAGCTATGAGTATACTACTTAAATTTTGTATTTGGCATTACTATCAAAAAGGGGGAAAACAATGTATCAGTTGTTATGCCAAATATGTACATGGATGCTATGTATACTATATATTACCCAGAGCATGCACCAAGGGGCAGTACTTAGTACTTAGAAAAAAATAAATTGATGTGTATATGTATATGGTGGAGATATAAGTTATATAGAAAATTTTGCCTATATACATTCAAAGTTTTGATACTAATGCCAAAGGGGGAGATTGTTATCTCTATTGAGCTTTTAAGGTTGTCATTAGTACCAAAGGTGTGCAAAGATATCAGTCGGTCACTTACATTGAGCTAATCGATAACATACAGTAGAACAGACAAGTCGGTAAAGCTTATATACCGAGTAGCAGATAGTTTACTGAACACCAATAGACATTAAACACCGAGCATCGCAATATACACTGATCAGTTTACACAATGTTTACCGAGGATCACAAGAAATGGCATAGTAATAAAAAAATGGCACATTCTTCTATGCAAATAGTTACAATGGTTTGTAAAATGTTTTACCAAGATCGAGGAACATTTTAATGTAATGATATTCATTAAATACAATGTATATCTTTTGTAATAGATGATCTAGGTTATTATTGTACACCGTAGATCTTAGGGTTATGACTATTGTGTAACCTAATTTTGTTAAAGCAGCAAAAATATAACACTATATATTTGTGTGTTCACATCATTTTTGGTGTGAGTTGATATATGAATCACGGAGCACTTGAAGCAATTGCCTATCTTCAAGTCTATAAGTTAACAGAATAGAATTGAGTATAGAGGAGTTCATATTGAGTAGAATCAACAGAGGCTACCGAGTAGTTTAGAGTAGACATTCATCACAAGTAAGGTGATATTTTATCAGAGCTTATAGATCTATATCAGATAATTGAGTTGTCAAATAGCAAATAATTACCTATTGCTTTATGACAATTGCAATAGAGTTTTTGGGTAAAATCTCTTAACAGAGGAGACTTAACAGTCTTATGTAAATCTCTTAACTGAGTGCACACTTCGTTAGTTTTGTTAAAATCCTATAACTAGGTAGATCTAGCCAATCTATAATGTCACTCCTAACAGAGTGAGATCACCAGAAGTGATCAAAACTTGTAGCCCTAACAAGCAAACTTTTTCTATCTGCAGTAGTGAAGAATTTGTGTGCATCATCCCCACCGCATTTTTTACCTTCTAACAAGGGTTTTTGCGTAACCAAAAGTACTGGTGTCATGTGATTGTGATATTGATTTCATGTTGTTTACTTACTTAAGTTAATGGATGATTGATTCATGCAATTAGATTCAAGTTATTTTGGTTGGTTATCACTATTTACAGTTATAGATCTGAAAGGTTTACAAGTGAAGTTTTTTGAAGGCACTTATTCACCCCTCCCCTCTCAGTACCTATCTCTCCTAATTCCAACACAAAAATGGCTTACCAAGCATCTAGGAACAATAAGTTCTCTATATGCCCTCTCTCCAAAATCTACAACCCCTAATTGATAAAAAAAAATCAATCTTATAGCCTGCCTATGCTTCAAATCCAAAAATTTAAACCTCACAAATTACCCTAAAATTGGCCCAAAAACATGCCAATAACTAAGCCTATGAAAGCTTGAGTCTAAGTGCCCCTAAATATTGGCTTATAATAAGGACTTAAACCTTTTACAATTCATAACCAATATTTATATTTACTTAATATTAGATAAAATCTAATATCAAATAATCTAATCTTTCAACTCCTAACTTAGATAAAAAGACTCTAAGTGTAAAAATATGCAAAGTGGAGAAAGTTGACATGATTGCTCCATCCACTTGCAATACAATACAAAAATAATGAGATGAAAGTGTGAGGTGGCATTGTGCAGTTTTCAAGACACTGCAAGAATGTGACATCTACATTAATGGCATTGAATGTTGTTCTTCTTACAGACTCCAAATTGTTATGTTAATTTTTCACTCTTGGCACTTGTGCTTATCTTATTCTTCCTACAGAAGATTAGGGAAGATGAAACCCTACCTTGTAAGAAAGCTTTGAAAATTTGTGATGAAGCTTTGTGAATGCATCCTTCTATTGAACTCGAGCTTACTGTCACTAGTGATCACTGTTACTCCTCCTTGACTATGCATCTCAAATAGAGAACTTGGCATTTGGCAAACTCAGGTTGGCATGCAACTGTAAGTTATCTTCGAGCTCGGTTTATCTCTTAGAGATTTATTTTCTAGAAATGAATCCCGTGAAATTGTAACATTTCTTTAGCATAAGTTGTGGCCTCTCATTCTGTTATCTATTCCTTCACTGGTGCTTTCAAAATATGACTTTTGTTTTGATAATATTAGGCTATGAATATGGGTCACAATTGACTGGAGTATACCGTGCACAAACTTGGTCATGTTGAGAGTTCTCTTTAATTTGTTTGCAAGCCATGAGCTTCATTATGACTCTATGTTGATAGTCATATGACTAGTGTTATTTTGTAGTTTATTTCCATTTGTAAATCACGAGTTGTGACTTGAACCTTGCATCATATATTTGATTCACTGTTTATGTTATTGAACTATAACTGCTCTTTGTTTCTGTGAGCTCCACAGTATGATTCTCTGCCTCTACTGTTGTTTCATTTACTTCTTTTATGAGTTCAAAGCTTATGAGCCCGAAACTGTTCAATCCACTTTTGATAGCAGTCAAGACTTTGTATGAGGAAATATGGCTATGCCAAACTAAGACTTATTCTTACCTTTCGTTCATAGCTATGAATACATCTGTCATGCCCCTATCTACTTCTGGCTTGGTTTTTTATTCTACATCTTTATTTAGTTCTTCTAGGATGGATTTATGTCTTGGTTCGGATTTGATATGTTCAGACTCTTTTGGTTGGAAGTGGATTATAGCTTTGTTTTAACTTCAATTTATATCTTAGACAGATTAGGGATATTTAGTTTGGCTATTAATTGTTAATCTCTGGTTAGACTATTGTGTGTGTGAAAATTATACCTGATCTGTAAACACAACACTCAGTAAAACATTAGAGGTTAGCTATAATCAAAATCGTGCAAAATTGAAAGCTATCTAACCAAGCGATTTACTGCCTTCTAATAGGTGCGAGATTAATGTTCTCAGATTGTAATCGAGATCAGTGACCTAGACGACACCTAAATGAAGGATTTGAATGCAAAAGACGGATATGAAATTGAATGCAATTAATCTATATTTTTGATATTTTCTATGCAATAAGAATGAAAACTTGATATGAATCTATGCTAATATGAAAAATTTGATATGAAATGAATGCTAAATGATCTAACAATGAAGATTCTAACAATGATATGAAAACTATGAAATTCTATGCTAAGATATAAAAACTATGCAATTGAAATTGATCTCACAAAGCTTTGAATTCGCAAGTTGATTCCTCAGCCTCTAATTCTCCAGCGTGATTGTGCAAAATATGAGATGATTTGTGAAGAGCTAAAGCCTTAATTTATAGAAATCCAGGGCTTTGGAGGTGCATGAATAAAAGCCATAAATCACTCAAATTAACTCATCTTGATTTTTGAGTTATCTGATCATAAAAGATAGTTAATTCTCAAAATCATGCAAAAACATGCAAAAATAGCTTTTTAACTCAAATTAGAGTTTAGATCAGCTTTTTGAACTCCAAAAGGATGTTGAGTTCCAAAAAGTCAATAACTTGCATTGATTTTCTGATTTGGAGTTTAACTGTTTCTTTTGAATATGCATAATAATTAAGAATTAAATAAATAAATAAAGTGATTTATCCTCAACTCAACTGATTTTTGAAAATAAATAATTAATTTATGGGTTAATTAACTATTTATTCAAACTTTTATTAAAAATTATATTATTAAATAATGACAACATGCTTTAATTAATTAAATAAGAATTTAATCAATTAAAGATAGGAATTTTGATTTATTGTCAAAATTAAATAATACAATTAATAATAGATAGAATTAAATTTAATTACATAATTAAGTGGCAAATATTAAATCTAATTAATTAAATATGAAAATATTCAATTAATCAAACTTTAGGATAAATGTGATTTATTGCCAAATAATTATAAAATTAAAGATAATTAAGATAATTAGGAATATTACTAGGAATATTCCCCGATGCAAAATTTAAGATAATCAATTATGATTTGATGATGTTTAGATGTGCCTTAGGTTAGGACTTTGATGTCGATTTCGTTCGAATTGTCGATGTAGGAGATTAATGAACTTATAGCCCATTTTTGGGGTATTACATTTTGCCCCTCTTTGAATTACTGTGCGAAGCGCAGTGGTTCAAAGATAGTCTGTGTTTGATAAAGATATGAAACTAATTCAAAAGATAAACCGATCTCAAGATAGAAAATGATTGAGAGATATTGAGATAGGAGTTGATTGATATTGAATTGTTATGGAGATAATAGGTCTTGAATGACCAAAGATAATGTTCACTGTAGCAGCAAATGAACCTATGATTGCGAAAAAGTGTCAAAATGCCTGATTCTGAACCTTAGGATTGATAAGAAGTGAGTGACCCGTTCTAGACTCGATTGTCTTAGCAGAACTAGCAGGTATCACATCCGAATCCTTCAGTTGCCGAAGAACCAAGGAAATAACACTATGATCTGATGGTTGCAAAAATTGATACAGATTACAAGATTAGGAGAATACCAGATTGATATGGATCGATGAATCTGATATGCCCCAAGTGATGATAGATTTGCCCCGAGCGATGAGGACTTTTGATGAATCAGTAACTAGACGTGATTGTTTGTCTTGATCACTGATGAAAGATATTGATAGACTTGATCGATAGAATTTGATTTACAGACTTTGAATGATGTGCAATACCATGCCCCCTTCGGGATTAAAATTGAAATCTGACAAGAAAAGTCAACGTTGATAGTTTAGAAGCATGTTAATTGATTTGAGAAGTGGTTATTTACATCCGAGAACGCATTCTGCATCGTTGGAAGGTCCCAAAAGACCAAGTTTGACTAGGTTTGACCATGAGTTGACCATGGTTGACCAAGTTGAAATTTTGATAGTTTGATGTAAGATAATCAGTTAAGTTGAATACTAGATTTCTGTGATGATTGAAGGCTGATTATGCCAGCAATTAATAATATGAATGATCTCAGATTTGAATTTTGATCCCGAAAAAGGATTCTACTTGCTATTTCATTGGAGGAACCTTCGTGTGAGATTCAGCTCTTGTTAGACTTGAAGATGCGATTTGAAGAATCATTTAAGCATTGAAGTTCATTTAATCATTGTGAGATCATACAAATATGTAAAATGCAATGAGACATGCAAAATGAAATGCAACCTAAGACCTAGGACCTAGTCACTGATCATATGTCGATTTGTTATCATCATTGAACTTTTAGGTAACCGGATAAATCAATACAATGCCCACTAGCCATGAAACCATAGACATATGAATATCGATTTGTATGTGCAAGAATCAATACAACACCCACTGGTCAAACAACCATGGACATATGAATATTGATTTTAGTTGTTGAATGTCAGATTAGATATAAGCATCAAGGCACAAACGCCAGGATGACCTGAATATCATGTCCATTTTGATATAGCAATTTGTACAAGCATCAAAACATACACGTCGTGATGACCTGAGTACGCCTTGCGTTACAAACACATCAAACAGTCAAGAGATCATTCTAAATCCAATGTGAATTACCCGTAGTGACCCTTTATCGTTCACATCCTTAGGCAAGATTGCGTTCCACAGTAGGAGGAAGAACTCACTCAAAAAGACAATAGTTAGATCAAACTTCCTTGAATTTTTTTTGGGTATCAATGGTCGAGGTACGCATGGCCATCCAATTCGAGATAGAGGCTCTTACAGTCGGACACCATTTCAATCCAAAATTTCCAAAGTTGTTAGATTTTCACATACAAGCAGAAGACAAAGAAAAGATTATGCCCCCAGTCATCACTCTCTAAATCCTGTAAAGGACATCATTGAAGAGCTCGAAGGGACACAATATGCAAAAATCTCAATGCGAATCAGTAAGCATACAAGGAGATAAAAGCATGAAAAGCACATATTGTTTTCAGTTTGAGTTTGATGTTTGATTGTTGTTGATGCAAAATCCTTTCTGGAGACGAGACTGACTGACTGACTCAACTTGAAGTTTCAAAGGACTCTAAGTGGATATGACACGTCTAAGATACATGGGAGACCATAGGATATGACATTGATTGCCCCCAAGTTTGAACATTGATAGGATACAGACGCTTGAGCTGATTGGTGTACAGACTGACTTATTGAAACCAGGATATGAAGAAACAAACCGGGAGATATGTACAAACTAAAGCAAGACTGAAAGCTAGGAAAGACCAAGATTGTGCTGATAGATGGAGCATTTTGGAACAAGTGGCACCCGTTTGCCAGGTTTTCACCATCTTGGTAGAGATTCTATTTTTGCTACCAAGGCGCCTGTTTCCAGGTTTTCACCGAGGCACTTTTTCATTTTTTTTCATTTTTTTGTATTTTTCATTTTTTCAATTTTTTTCTACTTTTGATATTTTTTTATTTTTTTTGGCGAATCATCAAGGCGCCTATTGCTAGGTTTTCACCAAGATGTTCATTTTTTCAGGACTTTTTCTAATTTTTAAGATTTTTTTCAGGACATTTACCAAGCACTGAATGCCTTAGGCATAGAATTTCTTTAGATGGAGAACGTTGATTGGTTCTCGGAGCTGTTCTCCTTCAGTTGTTGAGAGTTGATAGGCACCAGAGCCAAAAGTAGCAGTGATTACAAAGGGACCCAGCCAGTTGGGTTCGAACTTCCCCTTGCGTTCTCGATGGGATTGATTTCTAGGATTTTCTCTCAACACTAGATCACCAACCTGAAATTCTCTATGTCTGACTTTCTTGTTGTAGCCTCTAGACATTCTTTTCTGATACACTCTGAGATGATCATACGCTGCTTGTCTGCGCTCATCTAGTAGTTCAAGTTCTTGTAACCTAGACACTTTATAGTCTTCATCAGTGACAAGTCCATGCATTTTGATTCTGAGTGATGGGATTTCAACCTCAATAGGTAGTACTGCTTCAGATCCATAAACTAAAGTGAAAGGTGTAGCCCCTGTAGGCGTTCTGATACTTGTTTTGTAGGCCCATTCTGATACTTGTTCTGATACTGGTTCTGATACTGGTTCTGATACTAATTCTGATAATTGTTCTAATACTGGTTCTGGTACTGATTCTGATACTTGGTATACTTGATAGCATCTTTTTCCATTACAAACTCCCAAGCAAGATCATATCGTGCAGTCCCAATGTCTAGCAAGGTGGAGAACAAGAGGGATTGGCAAGCTGGTGGATGAGATGGAAGACAAGAGAATGAAGGAGAATGAAGGGAAGAAATCCTCAAGGGGAAACTCCTCAAGAATACCCAAGCTAGGGAAAAATTGTCATGTAAAGCACATTTGGACAAGCAATAAAAGGCTAGCATAGGATAAGTCACAAAATCGTAATGCAAGAGCAGGAAAGGATGCATTCCAAAGGAGTAGACATGTCAAGAGGCTTCATAGCATCGTGTTTTACTCTTTTTTTTTATTTTTTATTTTTTTAGATCAAGACCAAAGGGGAAAAGGATAGCGATAGGCGAAAATGAATGGAGGAAGATGGATATGAAGGCTAAACATGGAAGCAATGAAAACAAGGTCATCGTAAGATAGCTCACAAAATAGCCAAATATTCGTGTATAGATCAACATTGTCAAGATCAAAGAGAGAAGATGAAATGGATGAAATATGTAGAAGAACTACGCATGATGCCTGATTGCCAAGTTTTCATCATGGTACTTATCCAAGGCACCACAAGGGAGTGGTTTTCACCTTAGGATAAAATTTTTTTTCTCTTTACTTTTGCTACCAAGGCGCCTGTTTCCAGGTTTTCACCAAGGCACATTTTCAATTTATTTTATTTTTCCTTTCTTTTTTGGAAGAAGGCAAGCTTTTTAGATAATGCTCCTTGAAAGGATAAACCATGATATGCCAAGGATTCAAAATGATATGCTCAAAGATGCTGATAGGGAAAGGAATATGGAAGAGAAAAATGGAGGATAGGGTTTTATGTAAAGCGAGTGAGGTTGGAAGATAGGAGGAATAGGCAAATGAGAAAAAATGATAGAAGGTAGAAGGATAATGAATGAAAGGATTGTGAAAGGGTAGGTGGAAAGGAAGGCAAGATCAACGTCAACACATACCTTGAAGGGTGGTGAGAGGATGGAGGAATCGTGAATGAAGGAATACGTGAAGGAATATGGTGAATGGATAGCAAAGGTTGAGGTTTAGGCACATGGAATGGAAGAATATTTTTGGAGGGAGATGAAGTGGAAGCCTTTGGAAGCTTGAATGTCAATTTCACTTTTTTCTCAACACTAGACTCTTTCAAGAGAGACTTTGGAATCCATATAGCCTTAGGATTTTTATTTCCTTTTGATGATCTAGAGAGAATATCTTGAATGATGGATTTTGGAACCCATACTTGTCTTGTAGTTTTCTTCTTAGATATCTCTTTTGACTTTATGCCCCCATGTCGATTAGAGGAGACATGGTGATCTTCTTTCTTTGATGGATTCTTGTATTGTTTCTTTTTCTTATATTGAACATTCAAGTTACTTCCAAAAGACTTGGGACATGTGGAAGAAAAAGGATAATATGACTGGTTTAGATGGGTGGATGGATGAAAAGGATTCAAAGGTATGCATCTATGTTGATCTTGAGGAAAGATGGGAGATGGAGGTATGTAAGGACCCAAGATGGATGGAAAATTAGGAGAGTTAGGAGGGGAAAGTGAAGGGACATAAGGACCCAAGATGGAAGGAATGCGTGAAGATCTTTGTAGTGGTGGAAGAGGTCCAAGGATGGAAGTGGAAGACGCAAAAGGATAATCAATAAGTTCATCAGCATCTATATGACAACCAAGGATATCAGCATCTTTAGAGTGAGCATTAGAATTTTTAATAGAATCATGGACATCTTGAATATGAGCACCTTCTTTGATAGGATTGTTCAAAGCTTGCAAAGACTTAGGAAGAGTAGAAAGTGAAAGTGAACATGGAGTGGTAGAACAAGAAGATGAAAGACTTTGATCTTGACAAGGATCTTTAGATAGCACAAGTACATAATTTTTCTTTTGATTTTCAATAGGCTTGACATTGGAAGGAACACCATTTTTACCAACCTTAATGGAAGTATCATCTTTGGAAAGCGCAAGTGTAGTAAGGTTATTTTGATTGTCAATAAGCTCAACAGTGTAAGTAGTAGCTTGATCTTGCTTAGGTGAAGACTTAAGACATGGTGGAATGCATGAAAAAGGGGGTACAGGATCAAAAGAACCCTGAGGCAGATAAGAGACATCGGGAAAAGGAGCGGATGACATGGAGGGTTCTTGATCTTGATCTTTCTTTATGTTCTTTTCTTTATCATTTTTAGAGTCCTCTTGACATGGAGCCACTTCTAAGGACAAGGAAGCATGTTGGGATTGTATGGATGACTTTGGAAGAGATGGTGGAGGACTAGCTGAAGTAGGGATTATAGCATATGAAGGCTTAGGCTCTTTAGGTTTATCATTATTGAAAGTATTTGTAGCCAAGTGAAGGTTAGCTTGAGTTTCTTTAAGGGGTAGCCCTGGAGGATAACTATAGGGAACCACATGAAAAGTAGCAGGGCTTATGTCAGATGAAGGTTCTATGAAAGATTTGAAAGACTCGGAAGCTTTAGGAAATGTATGGGTATTGGAGGAAGTAGGGGATGGAAGGGAACCATCACCAAACAAAGGTTCAACATTAACATGATCTTGCTTGAGAGTGTAATCTTTATTTTCAGCCTGAGAGTTCTTAGAGGAGAGATCCTCATAGTATTGACGTTTCAAGCTAGCACGATGTATTTTATAGTCCTCAGCAGTAGTAGATGGATCATCATCAAGGTATTGTCCACAAAAGCCATCAAAATCTCTTTCAAAATCAGAATCATATGGATCACCATCACGATCTATCCAATGTGACGGCCCATTTGTAGTAAGCAGGAATGAACGATGAGGAGGACTCTTAGGAACAGAGGTGTCATAGGTATCATTACATTTTCTGTCATCATAGTCATCATAGTCTTCAAAGCTAGATGTGTCACTCTCCGTGGAAGAGGTATCATATTGCTCAATTTTTTTTCGGGGGCATGGTGACATGTACAAGTCTTTATCAAATGGAAAAGAGTATAGAGGTTCCTTTTCTTTCCCAAGTTTGTCAAGCTGGACTTGCATAGCATGTATCTGTTTCATTATAGTGGCGATCAGAGCTTCTTCCTCTTGTTTACTGATTTTTTGAGACATGTGTACTGATTCTCAATAGCTATTGCTCTATTCCTGACACAATGATATTTTTGACAGATTCTGGAACTAGGCTGGAAACATTGGATATCTTGCAATTTGACAATTTTTGACAACTCTCCCAAATTTTTCCAAATGACACTCTGCAAACTCGTACGACACTGGGTAGTCTATGAAATGACATTTGCTAAACTCATAAGACAGTTGGGTAATACTAAAATGACACTTGACAAAACTCGTACGACTTTTGACTTCCTGAAATGACTTTTGACTCCAGAAAAGATTTTACGTCATTTTTTGCAAAATGTAAGGTCTTCAGTTTTGGATTGTTTGCAAATTGTATTGTCCAGATTTTGAAGGTTATACCAGATTTGATTGTTTTTAATAGCCAAGTAGATAAATAAGCACACAGAATAGCAAGCAAGTGATTCCAAGCACGTCTAAAAACAATGAACAAGGGCAAAAGCAACCTTGTGCATGAACAATTAAGTGACCAAATTGTGCTAGTCCCTAAGAGTACTAATTGTGTATGTTCTGAAAAGTTTTGCAATAACACACATATACCTGAGAATGAAAAATTGGCCTCTCTAAGGTTTTTAGTAATGGTTTGACTCTGCAACTTTTATGATTCAAAGGGGTGAACTCCAATCCCGGCGCACCAGGGTTTTGACACAGTCCGAGAACTTAATCTTCAAGAGCTGCTAGGGAGATCTGACAACCCAACAATGAACCATACCCGTGGAGATTTCTTCCACAAGGACATTTATATAGCGGTTGTCACTACCATGGCGAAAATGGCTATTACCGCTTGAGGTTCCGTCAATGCAGTTTTCCCTGTGAAGGGATTGTCCGCTACGGTTAACCCTCTCTAAAGATGACTCACAATAGTATACCACAAGGGGACTTGGCTCCAGATTCAAGGTTTTGACATCTCTTCACTTTTAACCCAAACAAAGCAAGCAGATTAATCCGACACGCTAAGACAAAGTTTTGTTCCACCAAGGTCTGTGATATCAACTCCACGTGATCTATCAACCTCTCCGGGGAGAGAATGTATCAATCAATAAGAGAAGACACACTAACCAATTTTGATTCACCAAAGCTCATTATATCAACCCTACGTGATCTATCAACCTCTCCGGAGAGAGAATGTGTCGATCAATAAGAGAGGATGCACTAACCAAGTTGAATGTGAAATGCACTAAGTATCCTCCCTACCTACAAGGATTCTATCGTCAAGAAGGATTTCACTGGGAATCCAATCTTTCAAGAATCACGAATAGTGTTCATAGGGCCTAATTACTATGTGAGCACAGATATATTCTCGAAAGTAAATCTACCAAAAGTACCCAAAAAGTAGAAAGAGGAACACTTAACGTTTAAAACGAATATGAGATGAGTCCACAAGGTGGAACACTTAACACCTCACACAAGCTAAAAACGAGTCCACAACTTAGAAAACAAGGGAGTTCCTAAAAGCACAAAAGGGTTGCCAAGTGGAACATTTAACGCTTCTGTCCTGTTGACCCCTCCCCTTTATGGCGCTGAGATTGCAACCACGGGGCGGAAATGAGGGGCCGGCGGATTAGCAAGTCCAATAACCCAAGATAGCAATCAAGATCAATCACAAGTATTCTAAGACTACTTAATGAATCCTTAAGGGTTCACAACCTAGTATCAATTATGCAAGTGTGTAGAAATAGATCAAAAGCATGAAAAGATGCACACAAGCTTGACACATAAGAGATTTATTTTAAGTCCCAAATCAAAATATTATTAGATGAAGGAGAATACCTGGGATCCTTGCAACGCGCTTAGTAGATTTTACTTGATTTTTAGCAATTTTTGTTGAGCTTTTCCATGCAAGCAAGTGACGAACTCTCCAACAAGCAAACAAGCAAACAAGATATGCAAAATATATTTAACTTATGAAAACCATAGGGTTAGCTCTAAAAATCAATTATTATCAGTAATAATAACCAGCAATCAACCCAAATGACAACTCATATCATTCATTGAACCATGTAAAAAAAATAAGTGCATACCCATCACAAAACTTTATTTTTTTTTTGCATTTGACCTAGTCAACAAGATCTAATTTTTTTGATATGATTTTGGCCACAAAAATAGAAATTCAGAATAGAGACCCCTGTTAAAAAACAGAGAGCTTTCCAAAAATGCAAAAATTTTAGAAAAATCTCTTCATTTGTGCCCTAGAGACCCATTTTATCAATACAGACTAGTTTTTGTAAATTGACTATTTGAGCTATGATATCATGTTCAAATTTAAAACACAAAGAATAGACCCTCTGTATAATTTAAAGAGCTTTTCGAAAATATAAAAATTTTCGAAAAATATGCTGATTTGCGTCAGATATTAATTTTTTCCGGAATTTCAAGAAAAAATTATTAAAAATTCAAAACATTTCAGAAAATTCGAAATTTTTTACTGTAGCTTCCATGACATGTCACCAACCTGTAAAAAAAATTTTAGATCAAAATTCCAAGCCGTTTGGGAGATAAAATTAAATCTTTGAAACTTTGGGGTTTTAGCTCCCAAAAAAAATCAAAACCAGCATGCAAAGGTGGGTTGCCCCACGGTGGGCGCCAAAAATGTGTGTGTGAAAATTATACCTGATCTGTAAACACAACACTCAGTAAAACATTAGAGGTTAGCTATAATCAAAATCGTGCAAAATTGAAAGCTATCTAACCAAGCGATTTACTGCCTTCTAATAGGTGCGAGATTAATGTTCTCAGATTGTAATCGAGATCAGT
Source organism: Chamaecyparis obtusa (assembly GCA_027943335.1). Taxonomy (NCBI): domain Eukaryota; kingdom Viridiplantae; phylum Streptophyta; class Pinopsida; order Cupressales; family Cupressaceae; genus Chamaecyparis; species Chamaecyparis obtusa. Next base: position 132,743 of record BSBK01001909.1, read on the forward strand.
GACCTAGACGACACCTAAATGAAGGATTTGAATGCAAAAGACGGATATGAAATTGAATGCAATTAATCTATATTTTTGATATTTTCTATGCAATAAGAATGAAAACTTGATATGAATCTATGCTAATATGAAAAATTTGATATGAAATGAATGCTAAATGATCTAACAATGAAGATTCTAACAATGATATGAAAACTATGAAATTCTATGCTAAGATATAAAAACTATGCAATTGAAATTGATCTCACAAAGCTTTGAATTCGCAAGTTGATTCCTCAGCCTCTAATTCTCCAGCGTGATTGTGCAAAATATGAGATGATTTGTGAAGAGCTAAAGCCTTAATTTATAGAAATCCAGGGCTTTGGAGGTGCATGAATAAAAGCCATAAATCACTCAAATTAACTCATCTTGATTTTTGAGTTATCTGATCATAAAAGATAGTTAATTCTCAAAATCATGCAAAAACATGCAAAAATAGCTTTTTAACTCAAATTAGAGTTTAGATCAGCTTTTTGAACTCCAAAAGGATGTTGAGTTCCAAAAAGTCAATAACTTGCATTGATTTTCTGATTTGGAGTTTAACTGTTTCTTTTGAATATGCATAATAATTAAGAATTAAATAAATAAATAAAGTGATTTATCCTCAACTCAACTGATTTTTGAAAATAAATAATTAATTTATGGGTTAATTAACTATTTATTCAAACTTTTATTAAAAATTATATTATTAAATAATGACAACATGCTTTAATTAATTAAATAAGAATTTAATCAATTAAAGATAGGAATTTTGATTTATTGTCAAAATTAAATAATACAATTAATAATAGATAGAATTAAATTTAATTACATAATTAAGTGGCAAATATTAAATCTAATTAATTAAATATGAAAATATTCAATTAATCAAACTTTAGGATAAATGTGATTTATTGCCAAATAATTATAAAATTAAAGATAATTAAGATAATTAGGAATATTACTAGGAATATTCCCCGATGCAAAATTTAAGATAATCAATTATGATTTGATGATGTTTAGATGTGCCTTAGGTTAGGACTTTGATGTCGATTTCGTTCGAATTGTCGATGTAGGAGATTAATGAACTTATAGCCCATTTTTGGGGTATTACAACTATGACATTGGATCTATTGGATTTAATTAAATAACTGCAGACACAGTCTTTTCTGAATTATCAGTTTCTCTGTTGACTTTGGTACTTGGAAATTTGTGTTACTTAGGAAGAAGGATGAGGAATTCCTATTCTGAAATTAAGTTTTCATTAATAAGAATTTCGATGTTATATTGGTCTATTATTATGAAAGGAAAATATGGTTAACTTTATGATTAATGCTAGTATATAAATGATTTTATTATGTTAGTGTCGATTGTTAATTGAAAATTAAAATTTAAAAGAATATAAATAAGTTTATTATGTTAGAATGAGTTAGTGGGAAGTTATGTGTTAAACTGGAAGGGGGATTAATAATATCCTAACATTCTTTGTATTATGGTTAGCAAGCTAAGGTTAGTAAATTGTTTAACATTGGTTATGGCTTTGAGATACTCCCTATGGTGTCGTGAACTAGGATTAATGTGGCTATGTCATATTAAGTTCACTGTGCCAAGATATTTTTTTTTGCTATGTTCGAATGTGTAGTGGGAAATTGGTTGTTATATACACATGTGATTTAACTCTGAGTATGGGTAAGTGGGAGTTCTCGGTAAGTATGTGTACTGCAGTGACAACTGTCGCTATGTTTAGTGAAGGCGGCAGTGAAAGATAATTTTGGACTTTAATGTAGCTACGACATGCTTATTGGAATTTAATGACTTCAATTCGTTGTCGGTCATTTGCTTTGGCAAGGTTTTTCTCTGTTGAGGTAATGGGTTTGATGCCTGGAAAGGTTGCGAAAATGGAGTCATTTTGTTCAGATTGGAGAGGAATATGGTTGTATACTTGTGCATTATTAATGGGATTCTCTATTTTGCATTTCACAGTTCTATTTCTGGTTTTCAAGCTATCTTTTGGAAGCACTATTCAGTTTTTGGTGCTTATGAAACAAGCTTTGTCATGGGGTGCTCGGTTTCGTTGCTTGGTTCTTGAACTTTTTCAGTGGGTTTAGCTTTTCTGAGCAAGGATTTGGTTTTGGTGTAGCTCGCCAGTTGAGAGCAAGGTCTTTGGCTTCAACTTCGAGTTCAGAACACCCCCACTCTATTATAAAGGCAGGGGCATTTTCTAACTCAACTCTTGCTTTCTATATGAATCTGGTTATAAAATTTCATTAAAATGGTTTATATTCAGGTTATGCAATATGATTAAAATGTTCTTGTATACTGTAGAAATGTCTTTCAAAATGTGTGTGGTTTTGCGCATTGTAGTGTTATGTTCACTGTTTGAAAATTGGTATTTCGGTTGTGTGTTTTTGGTTCAGTTGATTAGAATATGGTTTTTGAGTTTGTCAAAATGGTGATACTGTTCTATAGGAATGTGGAAGCGTAGGGTTTCCTGAGTTTGGGGGTTTGTGTGTTTCACTATTTCATGTCAGTTGTAATGATCTTAGTAGTGGGAACGACAATGTAGTGTGTAAGGAAGTAGTAATGGAGAGTGAAGACTATGAAGCTGTCGCCTCTCTACTACCATTTTTTTTTACCGAGCTTTGGGAATGTTATTTTGTGATCAGGATTAGTTTGTTCTGGTATTGATATTGGTCTTGTCGCCAGGTATTTGGGTTTTGAGAATTCTAGTTATATTGCATTCTCTATTTGGTATAGTTATCGGGTTCTATGGTTCCTAGGTTAGAATGGGTGTGTAACCATGGTGAGAAGTTTTTTTGGCAATATTGGAACATTAAGTGAATTCGTATTTTGTACCCGATTTCTTATTATTTGGTTGGTAGTTTATTTTGTTTAGTAAACACAGCTAATGTTCATTTTGATGCCACTGTTAGAATGTTGTAGTCGACTTCTTTTCTTGTCGAGCATTGGTATAGGGAAGCTTTGTTAAGTCATGATTGGAGGTTTTGTAGAATGCTTCTCTCTGTCTAGTAGCTTGTAGTATTGGGCTCGAGAGATGGGAGATTCGGTTACCATGAGGTTATGTTGAGAATAGTCATCATATTATATATGTATCGGTCTCTAGTGTTAGTGGTTGATATGAACATTCACAGTTATGTGCTCTAGATAGAGGGAATTAAGTTCTGGTTACTATTACTACAGCTATTGTTAATGAGGATTGTTGGGTCTGTTGGTAAGTTTTATTAGGAATCAAGTTCTTTTAGATGATCATGCCGTAGCAGGAAATAGAACATGGTTTTGTTTCTTGGTACTATGGTATTCTCGGTTGATGTGGGGGTCTATAATGAAAGTCTATGTTGTCACATTATTTCTTCATAGATTTAGTTATGACTTTGGTCTGAAGGCTATTTGATGGTTACTGTTGCAGTATATTTGCTGTCTGTGGAATTTTGGAGTTGTATCAGTAACTGATAATTCATATTTAGATTGGAATATTTGATTTCATGTTTTCTGATTGTATTACAATTTTGATGTAGTGCTTTGAACTCTGTATAAATACAAGGGTACATATATATATATATATATATATATATATATATATATATATATATATATATATATATATATATATATATATATATATATATATATATATATATATATATATATATATATATACTTATAGGAACGTATATGTATATATGTATATACACGTACCGTGAGTGTATATACATATGTATATATGTGTGTGTGAGCCTATAAGTATGTGCATACATATATATATTTGTAGGAATGTATATGTATATATGTATCTACACATACCGTGAGTGTATATACATATGTACATATGTGTTTACGCCTACAAGTATGTACATAAGTGACTTGGTAATAGAGATAACAGAATTGAAACAAGTGTATTTTTATACGGGCGGTAATTATGTAGTTAATGTGTAATTCTGCATTATTCTTTGGTATAAGAGTTGATTGTTAACTTTCTATGGATTCACAAATAACTCTGTTAGTTAGAATGTGACAAAAGAATGGAATTGAATCTTAGGTATTATTGTATCAAACAGTTGACAATAGAATTGGATGTTTCCATTTTTCTATTATTAAATTGCAATTAGATATTAGGAATTGGATATTATTATTGTTTGAGTTTCTAGGAATAGCATTGGAAATTTTGCTTAAGTTATTCTTTCAGTGATGAAAAGAAGATGCTTGCTGTGGTTATTTTTGGAAAGACGTTTCATGGATGTATGTGGAAATTTTAAATGGTTGTTTCAGTATTATGGATTCAGTTGTTAAGTAAACATTAATAGTTGAATTGGTAATTCAGATTTTTACTATGGTTAGCTATTTTGGTAGTATGAAGTGTTTTGAGATAATGCAAGTGTGATCCTTAGTATGGGAAGCTGAATTTTGTCTAGAGCCTGAAGGCGAAAGAATATCTGTCAGTTAATTACTAAGTGATAATTTAATAATTCATGGGCTATGGGTTTCATTTAAAAAGATAAAATATGTTGCCCTGATTACTTGCACATGTTGGTGAAGTAAGGGAATGGTTTTACCTTATTGCTTGGAAAGAATAAGGTTGGCATAATGAATTCTTCGAGTTTCCTATTGGTTACTGATCGTTGATTCTTATGTAGATACCCAAAGCTAGTGGATCATCACCTTGTCATTTTCTTTGCGAGTTTATTTCTATTGAAAATGAAATGAAGTACTTGTATATTTCTGTTGAATAGAAATGAAATGCTTCCTGTAATGATGAAATATGTCTATTTTTATATGCATGGTTTAGATTATTTTGTTAAGGTTCTAACCTGTATGATGCAGATGCTTTGGAGGTATTCCATCATCTTAGTCTTTTTGACTAAGCCCTGTTTGTTTGTGGTTGTTTTATATTTTGGTGTTTTCAGGATTCTAGATGAGGAAAACTATGTTTTTGGGGGAATGGTTGACTGCTGTAAAGATTTATGGAAAATAGATTATTACCTGGTTACTTGTTATCAGAACAGTGCTTAGGATATCTAGGATCAATTAGATGTATTCTGGAACTCTTAGTACATTTGTATTAAATGTTGAGTACATTGATATACTCTCATGTAATTGATTACCTTGGATATTTAAATAACTGATTATGTCAATTGAATTGTAATTTGGTGCTATGTTGTACCTTGTTAATAAAAAAAAATTGTTGTGCTATTCAGGTTAATTTCATTTGGTTCTCTTGTGGTTGTTTTTTTTATTAGTTTAGTATTATGGGGTGTTACAACATCCTATGATCCACAACCATTTGTGACTGGCATAGAACTATGAGCTTCACATTGTGACCTACTAATAGTCACAGCTTGTTTGACTATCGATTCTCTTTGTTTTGAATATAAAGTCATGATTGGTACAAATATCGGGTTCTTGGATTTTATCAAAGAAAATAAACCCTTCATACCATTTGATAACTTACAGTTCAAAGTGAAGTTAACTATTTTGCTTTCATTCTGTGTGTCCATTCTATGAATCGTTGTTTGTAACTAAAGCTTGCTTTGCACATTTTGACTAAGAATGAACTCAGCTTGACTGAGAATGAACTTGACTTGTATTGTGTATTGAAAATTGATTTGTTCTGATCATTTGTGCTTGTCTTGACCTAGCTCGAGCCTTTGACCGGTAGACATTTCATGATTTTCTATTGTGACATGAAGCTCTTTTTAACATTTTGTCTCACATTCCACACTTACGTAGACATTTACTATCAACAATGATTCTACTAAATTCAATATCTTTCTTTAGCACATGACTGTGACAACAATGAAAACTAGAATACTTTGACTGGGAAATTTTGAACATCAGTAGATAATTGCTCTTTTCTGATGAGCTTCAAAAAAACACTTTGTATAAACAAATAGTTACTAGAAAATGATTTCAAAAGCTTTCTACAGTTTGTACATAAACTGTGATTATAGCATATAGCATTCAAACTATTTCATTCTACTGACATGAATGAATCTGTGTAATATCAGCAATGAACTTGATGAACTGGTGAACTCATTCTTGAAACCAAAAAACAAAATCATATACTATGAACTCGGCAATGATAGAAAGTTTCTCCAGGAAACCATGAAACACCTCTAATGACTTACTAAAGTTGCAAGGTTATGACTAAAAAATGTTAAAAGATATATTCAATTATAAACAAAACTACAACATCTTTCAGTCATAACCTTCACAAACCTTAGAAGGTGATTAAAAACATGACTGAGAGATGCTCAAAATAACAGTCATTTATTCTACTACAGATAAGTACCACTCTCCTTTATGATATTCCTCTGTTAGTTGTACATACTCTGTTCCAGTTTATACATATTTTGTACTTTCTACACAGCTTGCATCCTATTTGATTCTTATAACTCTGAAATTTCAACTTTTAGCATTATAGCTCTTGTAGCATGTCCACTGTTAACAATTCTTTTTGATGCTAATTCTACACTTAAAATATGAGAAGTACAACAAGATGAAATGTTTGTTCATTGTTAATGAAGTTTGAGCACGGGCTTGTGACACTCAAAAACACCAGAATGTTACTTAATGAGGTTCAAACATGGGTTCGTGACACTCAATAAAAACAAACTGTAAACATATTATAACTTTATGGCTCAATCTTGAAGCACTCTTTTTGTATTCAGCAATAATAATGTCATTAGTTGAAAATGTACCTTTGAAACAACAAGGACATATTATACCAGTATTTATGCAGCTTCATTTGTAAATTGAACTTTGAATATTGGCAATCATTGGCACTTCTTGTAGCACTTTTATCTTGGAAATTCAGCTTGATCTGCATCTTTAATAATGACGGAATGTGAAAACCAGTCAACTGTTATCTGCAAAATAATTTGTTAATCTCTCAAATAAAATCATTATGAAATGCATTATTTGAAAAAGGTTTCTCAGTCTGAAACATACTAAGTTCCGTTAATTCAGACACCTAGTTATTAAAAAGGACAACATACACCACAATGATCATAAGTAGTAAAAGGTTTCATGTCAGAAACAAGTCCATTTAACACTACCTTGCAGTGAGTGTTAGTGTACATTTCCTTATTACATTTAGTTTTCCAAATTGATACGTAGTATTGAAAACTTGATTGCTACAGTATGTTATTTGTTTCTCATGTATTGCTTAGATCCAATAGGATCTAACCATATTTTCTCTCTCATCTAGATATGAACCCTAAAGACCTAAATATAGATGAAGACCCAGAGTATGAAGACCCTGATGCAAAGACCTAACAGACAACCGGCTGACACAAACCAATACAAAGGCAATGCATGGGACCTCTATTCCATACTTCAATATTTCTTTCAATTATGTAATGTACTCTACTTAGTGATATGAAATATGAAACAAGAAAGGACATTTGTATATCACATTCAGTTTGAATGCACAATGTAATGATCATTTATGAATTTTGGAGTAATAATCAATACTTAGAGTACAATGATGACATCTGGAATGAATGCAATAATGACATTTAAACTAACAAAACCTGCAAGGTAGAGTTAATTAGACAAACAAATGCAACCTTTTCCTATTTATGCTTATTATATTGTATGCTGTAATTTTTAATAACAATTTTGGTGACTTGTGCTGGATGTCTACCTTGCTAGACATGACCTGTAGATTTATCATAGGGCAACATAAATTAGGAAAACTAAAACCATAAATGCAACCATTATTGAAATGAAAATGCACCTAAACTAGACTCAATGCAATGTAGAGATCTAGTGCTTTGGACACCACTTATTGAACTTGAAAAACTAAATCTAACCTAACCCTCAAAGGAAAGCTTGAGGTATATTCCATTAACTGGAATCTGCAAATCTTCCCCCTTAGTTGTGGACAACTGAAAAGCATTGTTCTCCTTACAAGTTGTTATAACAAAAGGGCCTGACCAAAAATTATCAAATTTGTCATGTTGTGCTGGCCTGCTCTTTAACACATCCCACTTGAGTACTAGATCTCCTTCCTTGAATTCTTTGAACTTAGCTTTCCTATCAAAAGATCTTTTAGTTTGTGCTTTCTTAAGTTCCATTGTTTCCAATACTTTTCTCCTTTCCTCTTCAAGTTGTAATAAATCAACAAACCTTAGTTTAAGGGGATCTTCTTCTTCAAATAGTAACATCTGATCAGCTAGCTGCAAGGTTGGAAATTCAGTAGAAATAGGCAATTTGGCCTCTTTACCACAAACCAAGACATAAGGGGAATTCCCAATTACCTATTTAGGTGTAATCCTATCCAATCTTAAGGCTTCCTTCAGTTTAGAATGCCAATCTCTCTTATTCTCCTATAGAGTATTTTTGATAATTCTGATTAGATTTTTATTTGTAGATTCTGCAAGACCATTACCTTGAGGATAATAGTTAGAAGAAGTATTTAAATAAATCTTGTTCTTCACAGCCCATTTTGTAATAAGGAAACCAATGACAGCCATAGCATTATCAGAAATAATTGATTGAGGGACTCCAAACCTGGTCACAATATCTTCATAGAATTTTAAGACAACAGGTCCAGTAGCCTCTTTTAGTGCAATAGCTTCAGTCCATCTCGTGAAATAAATAGTAGTAGTTAGAATCGATTTATGACCTACACTAGAATTAGGATTAATAGGACCAATAATGTCCATTCCCCACTTAGCAAATGGTTGATCAACTATAATTGGCTTTAATGGCAGTGCTGCCAGCTTTTGTTTACCTGCAAAAATTGCACATTTTTGACATTTTCTGGCCCAAACATGAGCATCATTAAATAAATCAGGCCAATAATAGCCCACCCTTAGTATTTTCTAGGCTATAATCTTAGGACTAAAATGTCCTCCACAAGATCCATCATGAAATTCAGATAAAATTTTGTGTTGTCTAGTGAATCAATACATTTAAGAAACATTCCAAAATAGTCCTTTCTATATAGTATACCATCAATAAGAACATAGGGAATAGATTGTAACATGTAGTATCTCCTCTTTGCCTTATCAAGATCATTTGGGCATTGTCTAGTTTGTAAGAATCTTGTCATATTTGATAACCAAGTTGTAGGATTATTGAATAATACAATATCACCTTGTAAATTTTTAGATTCTTCAAAAGCTTCAGCCTGTTTTTCCTCTTCTACCATTTGAGCACAAAGGCCTTTGCCTATAATCAGCTTAGTCACATGAATCTGTACATCATACTCCATAACTCTTGTTATTTAACCAACCCTCTTTTTATTAACATCTTTGATCAACAAAAACTCTTTGATACTAGGATGAGCAACCATTAGGTGTACTTTATTTCTGGCAATTAAATATTTAAACTTCTTCAAAGCTTTAATAATAGCTAGTACATGCTTTTCAACAAAACTATACCTTTTTTCATAGTCATCCATACCTTTGCTGAAAAAAGCAACTGGCTACTCCTATTTTTCATCATTCTTTTGAACCAGCATTGCTGAAATAGTATCAAAACCACCATAAGCATATAGAATAAAATCTTTAGTAAAATCAGGATTAACAAGAGTAGGGGCTGAAGACAAAGCCTGATTTATCAATTCAAAATTCTTTTTTCCTTCATCAGTCCAACTGAAAGGAACATCCTTCTTAAGCATAGTAGTTAGTGGTTTTAACAGATTTCCAAAACCAACATCAAACATGTCATCATTATGTTCATTCCTAGTAGACCATTCATCTAGAACAATATCTGGATATGCTTCAGTTTGAGTATTATAAGTTGAATAATTAGGTATTTCATTTTGATCCATAATCACACAACTTGCATTGATAGGACTTGGATTATAAGGCTCTATGTAATTTTTGGCCAATGATTCTGATTTTAAGGTTACCTTAGTACCATATCTAGTTCTAAAATACAAATGTGACCAATTTGATGAAAAATAGCCATCTGTTTTGGTTGTGAGGTCTTTGGACAGACACAAAAAAATATGTGGGTAAATCAATAACATATATATCCTGAGGTATTGAAAAATTTGGGTAGGAGTGTAAGGTCAAACTTGCATTTTTAATGACTCCTAAGGTCTTAATAGAAGTTCTATCATGTTGGACTACACCCTTCTCAAGAGGTTCATATTTCAAATTTAGCAAATTTGCTATATTCTTAGGCATGACTGTGCTGGTTGCACCATTATCAACCATACAATTATGAACTAATTTGTTTCCAATAATCAAAGAGACATAAAAAGGAGGAGGATTTTCATTTGTAGGTTTCTTAGCTTCCTTTTCAGATGTCTTTTGTACATTTGTCAGTTTCTTATCAGTAGTTACTACTATTTTTTAAATATTTGCAGCCTTCTTGTCTTTTAGTACTACTAGCTACTGAACTTTAGCAGGTTTTTTCTCTTCTTTTGGTACCTTTTCCTGAACCTTCGGGGGCTCAGAATTAGTCATAACCAGTCGAGGTGGTTGCTATACTGTTTACTATGAATTAACTACCAGCTTGGACAATTCTTCTTTTAAAATCTCAATCTGTCCTGCAATAGACAAAGTTTCCCATGCAGACAAAGTAACATTTGTTTCTTTCATTGTATCAATAATATTGAATGGAACAACAAACTATACCTTATATGAGGACCTAAGAGAATTTTGATCAGCATTCCTTTGACTTTGATCTTTATTAGTGGAAACTGATGGGTTCTTTAAAATAGAAACTTGTGGAGAAGAAACATTACCAGTAGATTGATCTGCTTCAAGGGCTCTCTTTTTCACTCTTGTAGTTTCTCCAATTGATGAATCTTCATTAAGACCACAAAATTATTCCTCTTGCTAATTTAGAAAACTGATATCTGTAGTACTTTGATATGGTTGATTTTGGACCTCTTCAACGGACACATTCTGTTGTGAATTCATTGAATTTTGTACCATAAGGGCTTGGTTAAGAATTCCATTAGAACATGTAGACTGATCATGTGGCTCATTGCATGGAAAACACCAGTCAGTAGCAATATTATTCTAAGTAGGAACAATATTTCTAACAGTATTAGGAGGTGTTGGATTGTACTGTCTATTTGGTCTCATATTCCAATTCTGCTTGTTTGCATTAGTATTTCCTATAAATTGCTGCCTATTAGCCTGATAATTAGGCTGATTAGGATATTAGGAAGAAAAAATAGCGAACTGATTTTGAATAGCAGGGTTTGTTTGGGCTTGATTCCTCTTAAGGGAAACTAAATCATTACCAAAAGATTGCAGCAAACTTTCAATTTTTTGTTGACTGTCCTTAATAGTCTGTAATTCATTCAGAGGAGCTGTAGGAGCTATTTTTGAGGGTTTATAAGATGGGACTCTAGATAATGGTGGAACTACCTATTCAGGCTTAGAATTGTTACCTTACATCAGGCATTAAGACTAACAACAATTCTATCTCGACAATGGAAACCTCTCCTAGCTGTGGGTAGACTATGAATGAAGAGGAATCTCTTGATTCTAGGCTGGTTCCTATAAAATATGGAATATCACTTTCCTGATCTGAAAACTATTGGGAAAAGGGAAAATAATACTAAACTAAAAAGATTAAGGTGATACACCAATGAATAATTTAGACTTCTAAAAAAAGATGAATTTCAATCCTAACTTACAAATGAATACTTTTAACAATTTGATTCTCTGTTCAACATATAGGTTAATAAACTCATGCTATCAGGGTTCTACCACAAACAGCTTGAGTAATCAACAACATACATTTCTCATGCAAGGCCTAGGAGTAGCTAATTTTCTTGAGAAGGAATATAATTTCATTCACTTCTTTCAAATAATAACCAATTTTAACACTTGCTAGAAAAGATGAAACAAGATTCGATATTGAAAACAAGTACACAAAAATGGAAGTCAAAGCATCTGGTTCATTTCTTCAAAAATCTGACAAGATGATTACAAAAATGGCCTTCAAAGCATCTAGGAACGATATGTTCACTAAAATGCCCTCTCTCCAAAATCTGCAACCCTTAATTGATTCTCCAAAATCCATTTTATAATCAACTCTAGCCTCCAATTCGAAAATCAAACTCCTCTATCCTAGCCTAAAAATGTGCCTAAGAATATGCTATTACAATGAGTTCTCCAAAACATGCATCTCTTCCTAAATTTTGGCCCAAAAATATAAGGAATGAATCCTTTTACAAATAAAACATGCCAAAATTTAAACAAGAAATTAATAAAAACTAATCCCTATACCCTAACTTTTATTTGATAACCTAGATAAAAATATAAGTGTAAATTATTGCAATAATGAAGAGGTCGACATGACCCTCAATCCACTTGCAATCCATCTGATGGGATAAGCACAAAAGGTGGCATGTTTCAATTTTCGAGGCCATAGCTGGCACTGCCATGCATTGAATGCATCTGCTGCTTGACGGACTCCAAAATTTAGTTCATTCTTTCTTTGGCATTGTGCTTGTCTTCTCAGAGAAAACTCAGAATGAAACCCTAAGCTTTCCAAAACTATGAAGGAGTTAGGCTTTGCTATGATGGTCTTCGACTGCTGCTGGAGTTGGGACTTCATCTGATACTATACTCGACATTTCTCCATCTTTTCATCAATGAATGGTAAGTTATTGGAACCCTCTGTTGATTCTTTGTAATGAAACGCATGCACCTCCTTCTGCTTGTTTAACTGCTTGTTGTCTTATACTACTTTTCATAGTTACAATTGACAAGTTATAGTTCATTTTTTGCCTTCTCTGCTTTATTGAAGGTTATCTTTTTGTTTGAGCATGAGCCCATCTCATGCTTCATTGTTTTGGATTGTTTCCTTGCTATTTATCTATCATTTTCTTGTGTTGATGTCACAGCTTCTCTATTGTTCTTGCGTAGCATATGGGTCATCTTGTTCATGGCTCCATGCAATACTGTTGCTTTTTTATTATTCTCTATTTGTTACTTCAGTTATATTGTGCATGCGGGTTTGAAGTGTTCATGAACTCAAACTTGCTAAAGTTCGCATGTCATTTTTATGCTTTATTGTTGATCTCTTGCCATGTTGTGACTGTTCTTCTTGTCACGAGCTCCACTGTTCTTCTTCAACTATTACCATGTCGAGCTCACCATGTCGTGAGTTGGGTATCATATCAAGCTCATACTATTCTGAGAGTTCACCATTCTATGAATATCCTAACCCGAGCTGGGTTATCATGCTGAGACTGTTACTATGCTGCGAGCTGGGTTTATAACTTACCATCATTTGCAGGTTTGATATATCATTGCCTTCATTGATATTCTCTGTTTGTTCTTTGAGCTCATTATCGATATAAGCCGTGGCTAGCATTCACCCAATAGTTACTTTTGGTATCAGGTGACTGGTGTCAACTTGATCTTGGTCCCACCGCAAGCTTGCTTTCTCCATGGCACTCTTTGTTGTTTGTCTGTTATTTCATTGCCATTCACTGTTTATTTCTTTGAGCTCGTTGTTAATATAAGTCGTGGCTTTCACTGTGACCAATGATGACAATCTTGGTTTTGATTGTTACTAATAATGTTAATTACATCATTAGTAATAGTCAAACATTGTTGATCTTTTTGCTATATGGGTTCCAAAGTTTGTGAACTCGAAACTTGTTCACCACAGTTACACTAACAGCTGTAAATACATTTGAAGCACTTTATGATATTTATGACTAGCACATATATAAACTTGCAAAAATAGTAACAGTCATTATTTTACTGTTGTAATTTCATTCTTCTTTTGAAACCATGACTGTTACTATTTTAGAAATAAGTTCAGAAGTTACTTAAAAGGAAAATAATCCCTTTACATCTTAATAACTGAAATACCAGTAAGCAATTTGTAGTCATTTTCTGAAATTGTCATAGCAACACACTTCTCAATTGATGAAACTTTGAATTCTTGTCAACTGCATCTTTAAGCATCCGCCTCAGCATATTTCTATTCCAGTTTATACATGCTTTTCATTTATGTTCAGCTTTGCATTCTGCAGCTTTGTCCACTATAAATAATTCAAATTGATACTGAATCTTCACTTTAATATGATAAGTACAACAAGATGAGAATGTTTATTTACTGTTAGTGAAGTTCAAGCACATGCTCGTGACATCCAAAAACATCATAATGTTTAACTAATGAGGTTTGAACATGGGTTCATGACACTCAATAAAAACAAACTGTAAACATTTCATGATTTTACAACTTGAAGCACTCTTCTGTATTCAGCAGCAAATATGTTTATGATTTGAAAAATGACAGTAAGGACATATTTTTACCAGTATTTATGCAGCATCTTTTGTATCTTTGGAAAGTTGGCAATCATTGGCATTTTCTGTTGAACTTTCTTTGAGAAACCAGCTTGATTTGCATTTTTGAAAATAACTGAATATGAGCACCAGTTAGTAGTTATCTGCAAGATAATCTGTTAAGTTTTCAAATAACATCATGGCATGAAATACATTATCTGAAAAAGGTTTCTCAGTTTGGAAACATACTAAGTCCTTTTAATTCAGATACCTGGTTAATAAAAAGGACAACATACACCACAATGATCATTAATAGTAAAAGGTTTCATGTATGAAACAAGTCCCTATAACACTACCTTGTAGTGAGTGTCAGTGTACATTTCCTTATTTCATTTAATTTTCTAGATTGATGCAGTATTGAAAACTTGATTGCTACAGTATGTTATTTGATCACATGTATTGCTTAGATCCATCAGGATCTAATCATTTTTTCCTTTCAATGCAGATGAAACCTAGAAGACTTAGATGCAAATGGAGACCTGAATGCAAATGAAGACCTAAATACAGAGACCTAGCAGACAACCATCTGACTCAAAGACAAGACAAGGCAATACATGGGACCCCTATTCCATACTTCAATCTTTCTTTTCAATTCTACAATGTACTATAAATATTGAATTGAAATATGAGACAAGAAAGGACATTTGTATACTACATTCAGTATGAATGCAGAATGTAATGATCATTGATAAATTTTGAATTTTGTAATGCTTGATCAATACTTAGAGTACAATAATGACATCTAGAATTAATGCAACAACGACATGTAAACTAACAAAACTTGCAAGGTAGTGTTAATTAGACAAACAAATGCAACCTTTTCCTACTTATGCTTATTGTATTGTATGCTGTATTTTTGAGTAACACTACCAATGGCATATTAGACTAAATATTAGTAAAGAAAGGCATGTGAGGCCTAGGAGCTATCTTTCATACTTGGATAAGACTATTTTATGCCCTAATAGTAGTATCAAAAGCTTTAGGTAAAGTATTACCCCCCATAGATTGGATCATAATAGAAATATCACAAATTTAAACTCTTCAAATAATATAAAAATGCATATTCAGCTGAAGGTCTTACCGTGACATGGATCCGATTCCAATTCTTCTGAAAATGAAGATTAAAATCACTCATATCTTCTTGTGGATCTCTTTTGATTGTATTTAATTGTTCCATAAGGGATAAATTATCAGATTTTCCCTCAAAAAATTTAGATAGCCTTTCACCCAAGACATCCCAAGTAGCAATAGAGTCCACTGAGAGAGTTCTGAACTAGTCAAGGGCTTTACCCTTGAGTGATGCAGCCAACAGCTTCAAAGCTACATCTTCTTTTGTAACATGATGAACATTGCAAAGAGTTGCAACATCTCTGATGTCTTTAATAGCTGTTACTAGTCATTCTCCAGTAAATGATGGCAAGCCTTTAAGAGCAGCCAATGGAACATTATTATGATTTGCAATCTTGAAACTACTGCCTTGATTGAATGTAATAAACGGTAGATTCCTAGCCATTGCTTGATGAGGAGGATCTTGCTGCTAAATAGCCGGTGTAACAAAAGGTTGGGTAGGTTCAACTACCTTCCTTTGATAAGTCTTTAGATTTTGGGGAGTTGCTGCAGTACCACTTGTAGAAGCTCCAAGAACAAAATTATCTATAGATAAATTTTCAACACCTGGAAATTCTGATCCGGTATGATTAGGAACATCTAGATCTTCAAGAAGACTAAGCTCTTCAATAATAACCTCAAGTTCCTCTAAATTTGCAGCTTGATTTTAAAAAATGGGATTATCAAATGATGAGAAATTTGAATTCAAAGAAGTACCTCTTGGATCTTGTGATGTTCTTGCACCTCTGGATGATCTTCCTCCCCTTCTATTTGATTGTAATTCCTGATACATGAAACCCTCCTTGTTTGATCTCATTGGAGTTATACTCATTAAAATACACACTGAGATTTGCAACTGAAATTAAAAACAACCATAAATCTAGTAGCTCAGAACTGAGAAATAGTTCATAGTCCCATCGGGCGTGCCAAAATATGTTCAGGTTTAGAATTGTCACCCTAACTCGGGCATTAGGGCTACACAACAATTCTATCTTGACAATGGAAACCTCCTCAAGTTGTGGGTAGACTCTGAATAAGGAGGAATCTCTAGAATCTAGGCTGGTTCCTATTAAATATTGAATATCACTTGCTGATCTGTAACTTGTTGGGAAAATGGAAAAGAATACTTATAACTGAAAATAGATTAGGGTGATACACCAAGAATTGTTTTCAAAACTTGCAAAAGAGATAAAACATCAATCCTAACTCATAAATGAAGATCTCAACACTCTGAATCTCTACTCAACATATAGGTTGCCAAAACTTACTATCAGGGTTTTACCACGAATAGCTTGGATAGTCAACAGACATACATTTCTCATACAAGGCCTTGAAGCAATTGATTATTCTGAGAAGGAACAAAAATCTACTAACTTCATTTGGATAATAAATAATTTAGCACTTGTTAGAAAAGATGAAAACACGATCCAATATCAAAACAACTCCACAAATATGAATAAAAAATCTTTGGTTCATTCTGTCCAAAATTTGAAAAAAGTGATTACAAAAATGTCTTACCAAGCATCTAGGAACAATAAGTTCTCTATATGCCCTCTCTCCAAAATCTGCAACCCCTAATTGATCATAAAAAGTCAATCTTATAGCCTGCCTATGCTTCAAATCCAAAAATCTAAACCTCACAAATTGCCCTAAAATTGGCCCAAAAACATGCCAATAACTAAGCCTATGAAAGCTCGAGTCTAAGTGCCCCTAAATACTAGCTTATAATAAGGACTTAATCCTTTTACAATTCATAACCAATATTTATGTTTACTTAATATTAGATAAAATCTAATATCAAATAATCTAATCTTTCAACTCCTAACTTAGATAAAAATACTCTAAGTGTAAAAATATGGAAAGTGGAGAAAGTTGACATGACTGCTCCATCCACTTGCAATACAATTCAAAAACAATGAGATTAAAGTGTGGGGTGGCATTGTGCAGTTTTCAAGACTCTACAAGAATGTGACATCTGCATTAAGGGCATTGAATGTCATTCTTCTTGTGGACTACAAATTGTTATGTTTATTTTTCATTCTCGGCACTTGTGCTCATCTCATTCTTCCTGTAGAAGAATAGGGAAGATGAAACCCTAACTTGTAAGAAAGCTTCAAAAAATTTTGACGAAGCTCTTAGAGTGCATCCTTTTGTTGAACTCAAGCTTACTGTCACCAGTGATCATTGTTATTCCTCGTTGACTGTGTATCTCAAACAAAGAACTTGGCATTTGGAAAACTCGGGTTGGCATGCAACTGTAAGTTATCTTCGAGCTTGATTTATCTCTTAGAGATTTATTTTCTAGAAATGAATCCCGTGAAATTGTAACATTTCTTTAGCATAAGTTGTGGCCTCTCATTCTGTTATCTATTCCTTCACTGGTACTTTCAAAATATGACTATTGTTTTGATAATATGAGGCTATGAATATGGGTCACAGTCGACTAGTGTATACCATGCACAAACTCGGTCATGCTGAGAGTTCTCTTTGATTTGTTTGCAAGCCATGAGCTTCATTATGACTCTATGTTGATAGTCATATGACTGGTGTTATCTTGTAGTTTATTTCCATTTGTAAATCATGAGCTGTGACTTGAACCTTGCATCATATATTTGATTCACTGTTTATGTTATTGAACTGTAACTGCTCTTTGTTTCTGCAAGCTCCACAGTATGATTCTCAGCCTCTACTGTTGTTTCATTTACTTCTCTTATGAGTTTAAAGCTTATGAGCCTGAAACTGTTCAATCCACTTTTGATAGCAGTTACAACTTTGTATGAGGAAATCTAGCTATGCCAAACTGAGACTGATGCTTATCTTTTGTTTACAGCTGTGAATACATCCTATGATCCATGACCATTTGTGACTGGCATAGAACCGTGAGCTTCACATCATGACCTACTAACAATCACGACTTGTTTGACTATTGGTTCCCTTCATTTTGAATATAAAGCCGTGATTGGTACAAATATCAGGTTCTTGGATTTTATCAAAGAAAATAAACCCTTCATACCATCTGATAACTTTTAGTCCAAAGTGAAGTTAACTGTTTTCCTTTCATTCTGTGTGCCCATTATGTGAATCATTGTTTGTAACTGAAGCTTGATTTTCACATTTTGACTGAGAATGAACTCGGCCTGACTGAGAATGAACTCGATTGTATTGTGTATTGAAAATTGACTTGTTCTGATCATTTCTGCTTGTCTCGACCTAGCTCGAGCCTTTGACTAGTAGACATTTCATGATTTTCTATTGTGACATGAAGCTCTTTTTAACATTTTGTCTCACATTCCACACTTACGTGGACATTTATTGTCAACAGTGATTCTACTAAATTTAATCTCTTTCTTCAGCACATGACTGTGACAATAATGAAAACCATAATACTTTGATTGGGAAATTTTGAACATAAGCAGATAATTGCTCTTTTCTGATTAGCTTCATAAAAACACTTTGTATAAAAAAATAGTTACTAGAAATTGATTTCAAAAGCTTTCTACAGTTTGTACATAAACTGTGATTATAGCATATATCATTCAAACTGTTTCATTCTGCTGACATGACTGAATCTGTGTAATATCGGTAGTGAGCTTGATGAACTGGTGAACTCATTCTTGAAACTAGAAAACAAAATCATATATTATGAACTCGACAATGACAGACAGTTGCTCCTGGAAACCATGAAACACCTCTAATGACTTACTAAAGTTGCAAGGTTATGATTGAAAAATGTTAAAAGATATATTCAGTTATAAACAAAACTATAACATCTTTCAGTCATAACCTTCGCAAACCTTAGAAGGTGATTAAAAACATGACTGAGAGATGCTCAAGAAGAATAGTCATTTATTCTACAATAGATAAGTACCACTCTCCTTTATGATATTCCTCTGTTAGCTGTACATACTCTGTTCCAGTTTATACATATTTTGTACTTTCTGCACAACTTGCATCCTGTTTGATTCTTGTAGCTCTGAAATTTCAACTTTTAGCATTATAGCTCCTGCAGCACGTGCATTGTTAACAATTCTTTTTGATGTTGATTCTGCACTTAAAATATGAGAAGTACAACAAGATGAAATGTTTGTTCATTGTTAATGAAGTTCGAGCACAAGCTCGTGACACTCAAAAATACTAGAATGTTACTTAATGAGGTTCGAACATAGGTTCGTGAAACTCAATAAAAACAAACTGTAAACATTTTATAACTTTATGGCTCAATCTTGAAGCACTCTTTGTATTCAACAACAATAATGTCATTAGTTGAAAATGTACCTTTGAAACAACAAGGATATATTATACCAGTATTTATGCAACTTTATTTGTAAATTGAACTTTGAATATTGGCAATCATTGGCACTTCCTGTAACACTTTTATCTTGGAAATTTAGCTTGATTTGCATCTTTGATAATGACTAAATGTGAAAACCAGTCAACTGTTATTTGCAAAATAATTTGTTAAGCTCTCAAATAACATTGTTATGAAATGCATTATCTGAAAAATGTTTCTTAGTCTGAAACATACTAAGTCCCTTTAATTCATACACCTAATTAATAAAAAGGACAACATACACCACAATGATCATAAGTAGTAAAAGGTTTCATGTCAGAAACAAGTCCCTTTAACACTACCTTGCAATGAGTGTCAATGTACATTTCCTTATTACATTTAGTTTTCCAGATTGATATGCAATATTAAAAACTTGATTGCTACAGTATGTTATTTGTTTCTCATGTATTGCTTGGATCCAACAGGATCTAACCATATTTTCTCTCTCATGCATATATGAACCCTAAAGACCTAAATGCAGAGGAAGACCCGGAGTATGAAGACCCTGATGCAAAGACCTAGCAGACAACTAGCTGACACAAACCAATACAAAGGCAATGCATGAGACCCCTATTCTATACTTCAATCTTTCTTTCAATTCTGCAATGTACTCTACTTATTGATATGAAATATGAAATAAGAAAGGACATTTGTATATCACATTCAGTGTGAATGCACAATGTATGATCATTTATGAATTTATGAATTTTGGAATAATAATCAATACTTAGAGTATAATGATGACATCTAGAATGAATGCAATAATGACATGTAAACTAACAAAACTTGCAAGGTAGTGTTAATTAGACAAACAAATGCAACCTTTTCCTATTTATGCTTATTGTATTATATGCTGTAATTTTTTTTTTGATCGGATATGCTATAATTTTTAATAATAGTTATATGTATGGTTTTTACATGTGCAAGTGCATGGTCAATACTTTCAAATACTTTATAGTTCAGTACTAGGATATGTGATCTAAGTTGGAACTTATGGTTAAAAATTATGAATATAATATGATAGATGAATTTAGTAGACATATATGTGTGTTATTTAATGTTCATCTCTCCTAAGTTGTTTTGGGTTAGGATTCCTGCAGCCGCATATCATGCAAGAGTTAGTTAATGAGATAATGTCTTTTCTGATTTGAATAATGTAAATATGTGTGTTTTGAATTTGGCATGTGTTACTAATTCCATGCAAGAAAAAGTCAATGGCGCATTCATTTGGGTAGCATGGTGGAATTTACAAGATCAAAGACATAACCACACATCACTCTTCTTTGGAGCAGTGAACTAGTTTTTCATTATACCTGGGCACATATCTAGAAGCACGACTTGCTATATTCCTAGAAGACAACTTGTTCTCAAAATTTATTGATTCTATTGTATAACATTATGAATCTTAATTGATCCTCATTGTTGGAGTGATCACAATTTTAGGAGTTAGTTTCTTAGTGTTTTCTTATAAATAAACCATTGAATTAACTTTCAGGAAATTAGAGAAAGTTAGGAAAGTTATTGTAATTTTGTAAACTGCAAATAGAATTTAGTTCTATTTTACTTCAAGTGTACCTTTCAATGAATGAATAGAATGTACTTTGCAAGTTCTATCTTTTTATCTTGATCGTATCCTATTAACTCAGCTAAGGGGGCCCACTTAGTGAGTGAATTCTATTGTTAGTTGGGATCTATTTTATGCTTTCCTATATTTAGAGAGAATGCTACTATTCCTACTGCCGTTGGTAGCAGAACTATAGGCCGTTCATGTAGCAAAGGTAGATAGAGCAGTACCTATCTATGATTACTATTTTTCAGTAGATTAAACTTCTTCCTTTCTCCTAGTTTAGCATTTCAAGCTTTCAAGTATTTTAAATTCAATAGTCTTTGTAAGTGAAAATTAAAATAGTTTTGAGCATATACTTTCCAGACACCATTTCAAGTCCACGTCCCTGGTTGATACTATAAATGACCTAAATGAGTTAATTAGTTGTTATTTAAGATGTCCAATCTTGAATGAATGAGTGTTATGCTCTAAGTATCTAAGACATTTATTTGGCTGATCGTAGGCATATCCATGAATGCAAACTAGAAGAATTAAGTTAGAATGGTTAATTTGATAAGATATTGAAGAAAATTAGAAAAAGTGATCTAGATTGAGAATTCAAAATGACAAAGTTTTCTTATGCAAATGATTTCGATATGAAATTCCTTGAATGAGCTTGGTTATATAGATATCCTCTTGGAGGGAAATATTGATTTTGAATTTGATGGTGGAGATTCATCCATGATGGATGGTTGATATTGATTCTCACTTGATCCATGTGAGTGATCCTTGTGATTGAAGCTCATTGGTTGAAATTAACTTCTTTGTCCTTTTGTGATGAGATGGACAATAGGACAATTAATTAATTTAGTTTAATTAATATCACTAGCCATATGTATTTTGAGATTTGATTTAATTAAATGACCAGGAAAATTAATTAAGGAATGATTCTTGATGATTGATGATTGATACTTTGATAATTGATGAATTATGTAATCAAATTGATGTATCTGATTACACAATTATGCTTGAGACTAGCTTGGTTTGATATTGTTTGATCACTTGATTTGAGATTTAAGGCTATTGGTTTAGCTAGACCATTTTTAGGTGATTACACTAATTATCTCAATTACTTTTGACTTAATAGTGAGCTTAGAATATCTTTAGGAAGCTTAGAAAAACTTTCATAAGTGGTTATATATAGGATCTAAAACCCAAGAGACAAAACACAACCATTATGGGATAATGAAAAAATCCTCAAGTAGACTCAACCTAGTGTGAAATGAATTAAGTGGATAACTAGGAATGAAATAAACTAGTTATTTAAAATACCTTGTTCACACTAACAATCCTAAGTTGTAGGGTTGCATTGACAACTTGCCATAGAGAAATGATGATCCTATTCTTGAAAGGGGTAATGCTATTGTCTTTTGACATGTGTGATTACTTTTAATTTTTGCTAGCGATGCTTTTTGATCCTTTCTATTTGTCTCTATTCAAACTTAACATTCTACAATTCTTACATTTATTTTGGAGTTTATAGAGTTCTCCAACTTCCTTGTATTGTTTTCATCTTGTGTGTTCTAACTAGATTTGTTGTGAAAATCAAGACTAACATACTTATATTATAATATTACTTAACCTTCAAAAAGTCAAATTCCCCTCTCAAATTAAAAAATTTGATTACTTCCTTGTATTGTTTTCATCTTGTGTGTTCTAACTAGATTTGTTGTGAAAATCAAGACTAAAATACTTATATTATAACATTACTTAACCTTCAAAAAGTCAAATTCCCCTCTCAAATTAAAAATTTGATTATATTGATAGTTGGTTGCATCCCCACCCCTTTACAAACAACTGATATGTCAATTTTTAAATATTAGATCATTTCTACTCTTAGAATTAGATCATCGTATTGTAAGGAAAACCCATTTCCCCTCAATTTTATTTAATAATTTTCCAACTTACTAATAAAAAAAAAGGTAACCTTTGTTTAACACCTACGTCGCCCACTCTGGAATATTTCGTAGAGTCATCGTTGTGGGTTGATATTAGGATGTACCAGATTTTCAGAAAGTTGAGAATCATACGAAAGGGACTAGACCCGAAACTCGGGGGAGTTTGACTAAAACAGCGGACAGAAAAAACCATCCCACATCAAAATTTTGGGATTGACTAAAATTACAGAGAGCTAGCAGAGCAGGAATGAATGGATGCTTCTTCTTCTTCTTCTTCTTTAGTTTCCAAAGCCAAGACAGGTAACACTATATGTTTCTTTACTTCCTGTCATGTTTTAAATTTTTCTAACCAAGGGGAGATGCTTGCTTTGAGCAGCGCTCCATTCTGCAGCCGCCAAGGCGGAGCGGGTAATCGCCGATTTCGGCAGGAACACAGGTAACTATTATTCTTTTCCATTCGTTGCGAATTACGAAATATGAAATACGAAAGATTGATGTGATGTGTGAAATGCAGAAAGTGAAACAAAAGCAGAGTTGCCCGGGACCACAGCCGTTGATGCAACACTGGACACGCAAAATCCCTTTGTTGAGGTAACTTTCGTGTGCTACGATTTAAGTTTTCCTGTAAAGCCCAAACGTAGTGATTTAAATGCTTTCCTTTCAATTGGGAAAACTTCAACAACATGGCAATTTCCAATCCTTCCATTTAAACAAATAAATACGGCGGGGGATTCCATATTAATTGTTTTGATACAAGCGAAATATTAGCGATTCCCGTGATTGAAAGGAGCCTCTTCGATAACTGTATGTAGAGAACTTTTAAACCATTGAGTTCGTCCAATTGACCACGCACAGCGTGCACAAGACTCTGAGTGAATCTGCTCTGCTCATCCTTGGATTTCTGGCGAGTGCATTATTCGATAATGGGGTAGTATGTTATTCTCTGCAGTAGGACATGTGTGTCCATTTTTTAAATTGGAAATGTTTTGAGGAGCATCACACGTTGATCTGAAAAACTTTAGGAACGCATTGTAGAATAATTACAATAAAAAGCTTCTGGTGGGCATGCCGACCAGCAATCAAAATACAAGGGAGAAAACACCGAACTAAAGGCTAAAAGTCAAAACACGAGGGTCCTTTTTCACAGAATGATCTCCATTTTAGTTAAACAGCAGGGGAACACAGTCTAAAATACCGCTTACGACGCATCTAGTTACCATCTGTCTTTTAAATAATAGGTTCTCATTGCTATTTCTATCTCCTAAAATATATCATCTCACTGAGCTGAATGGAGCCACTTTTAACGGAGTTTATCTTAGACGGGAAGCCTTATTCCTCTTAGAGGAGGATAATGTCCTTGGAGACCGAGGGGTAATATTTGAAACAGTAGCTTAAGCCAGTTATCGAGAAGGCAGGCCTGACCACATGGATGTATGATAGGTAGAAGTTAGAACTACCTTTTAAGTGTAGTTATCAGAAATGAGAAACGAAATGTAAATTAGGTAGAAGTCCCTTTAAAATTTTAAAGAGTCTTTACCAGAAACAATGAAGGGCGTTTCATAGCTTCAAATCTCTCACACGCACAGACACACAAAATGCAGAAAGTAAATCTGATAAATGAAATCAAAATTGTTATCTTTACCCAGTTGAAGTTAGCTTTAGGAGGCTCACATATCTGATTCACAATGATGTCTCAAGTAATACAAAGTATTATTTGAGACATTAACTAATTAATTAATTTAAATCAATTATTCATTATGACTTATCCATATATATCTCTCTAATAAATAAATCAATTAATCTTCTCTGGACTGTGTTTACATAACTCCAGTAATACTAATGAATATTATAGCCAACGATAATACTATCCAATATTCTCCACCGTCTCTGTCTAGACTTCAATTATATTGATGCTTTAATAAAGCCTCAGGAATATTGAAGATTAGCCGTGCTTATATAAATCAGAAATTTATTATAATACAAACACAGTCTTTGTAATTAACTTGTAACTAATCATATGATTACCTGAACCGATGCAAGTCTAGTTACTGTGAAGTGACGTATCAAACCGTCGCTCTCTTTCCCAATTCGATTGAGGCTTGAGCACATATTTATATGGAGTCATCTTCGATCACTGGACGACAAGTATGCATGAACAGATTGCTTCGAGTAATCAACTGTAAATTAATACACAGCAATAAATATAACTTCGTCGAAGTCCAGAGATCTTCCGTACTAAGCGATCATCGGGGTCTCCTCTGGTAACATCGAAAGACCAGTGATATTCAGTTCTCTGCAATCATCGGGGATTACGTAGACTTATCGGGTGATAAAATAAATTAACGTTTTCTGAGCAATCAATTTGTGAAATTAAATTGCTAATAGTCTGATTTTTAACATGGTATCAGAGCAGGTTTAAAGGATCATAATCAGACATATAATATTAGCAATTTAAGATACTTGATCTCCTTTTCTCTTCAAATATTCCACTGTCAAGATGGTGAATGGATTGAAGGTTGAGGACAGACTAGAAGGTACTTCAAATTTCACATCTTGCAAGTTTAGAATAATGCTGGCCTTAGAAGAAAATGACCTTGATGGTTTTGTGCTTGACAATAAAGCCTCACCCAAGGATGAATCAGAGTTAGCACAATGGAAGAAAAACGGCACTAAGGCAAAGAGGATGATAGCAGACTTCGTAAAGGATCACATTGTGCCAATCATCGCTAAACTTCAGACAGCGAAAGAAATGTTCATGACATTGGAGAATATGTATGAAATCAACAATACAAGCAGAACACTTGCATTAAAACAAAAATTACATAACATCAAAATGGTTAAAGGAGAATCCATAATCTATTATTTCAAGAAAATTTCAGAACTGAGAGATCAACTCTCGACCATTGGACATATTGTTGATAGCAAAGAATTGTCAATGTTGGCTCTAAATGGACTTCCTGATTCATGGGAATATTTCATTCAAGGGATTAGTGCAAGATCAAAATTTCCTAAATTTGATCAATTGAAGGCAGATTGTATACAAGAGAAATCAAGATTAATTTCAAAAGGCATCAGCAAAAACTCTACAAGTGAAGACACCATGCCCTTACATCACACTCCTCAAAGAAGAAGAGTAAGAAAAATCATTTCAAAAGGAAGAAAGACAAGGAATCCCATAATGGTTCTACATTTAAAAGAAGAAGGGACATACCAAAAGTCTGATGTTTTAACTGTAATAAATATGGTCACTTTGCAAACCAGTGTAAACAAAATCCTAAGTCTCAAGCTTCCATTGCTGAAGTTAGTAAAGGTATTCCGGAAAAGGATTCAGAGGGATTCACATTTTACTCAGCCCTCTCAAGTCATGTACCTACGGACTACAACACTTGGATAATTGATAGTGGTGCATCTCGACACATTACCGGATTTAGAGGACATTTAAAAGAATGAATACTGAGCAATTCATTTGATCAAGTAACCATTGGAGATGACTAATTATTCTGTTGAAGGAGTTGGGACCTCTTCCCTTAAATTAAACTCAGGCATTTCTTTGCAATTAAATAATGTACTATTTGTTCTAGGGATCAAGCGGAATCTTGTCTGTCTCAGCCTTGGAAGATGAGGGATATCATATTGCATTTGCAAATGGCCAAGTTCTTGCATGGCCAAATAACTCTTACACCAAGACAGCTAAAATTATTGGAGTTTGTCTCGGATATCTTTACAGACTTTGCACCATTCCTACTCAAGCATTAAGTCATGATTCATCAAGCACTTGTGAAATTTGGCATAGAAGATTGGGTCACTTACATTTCCGTGCACTGCCCACTATGGAGAAGATAGTTACTGGTCTCCCAAAACTTAACCATGAACATGAAGGAACTTGCAAAGGGTGTGCATTAGGTAAAAACACTAAAAGTACATTTCATAGTAGTGAAAATAGATCCAAATGCATCTTAGAGCTCATTCATTCAGATTTATGTGGTCCCATGTCTATTTCTTCCTTCAGTGGTTTCTTGTACTATGTTATTTTTGTTGATGACTACTATTAAGTTTATGATCGCTGCAAATGTAATAGCACTGCCGTAATAGTATGTGCTTTCCAAATGCATCGATCTCTTGAATATATACAAGGTAAGACAAGAAGAGATGGGACATGTCTCTTCATTAATCTAATTTATTAATTTAATATATAATCATTATACGAATAAATAAAAGATTAACTTCATATATATATGTATATTAATATATATATAATAAATCAATTCTTATAGTAATTATATAATCAATTTTATTTATCTGACCGATGCTACATACATCAACACTCCCTCTTAGCTAGGGAAGATAAAACCATATATCACATTTCTTGTGATAAGAAATCTCACATATCTCGTGAAAGCAGATATCACATAACACGTGATGATAAGTATCACATAACTCGTGAGATGAGGAATCACCTAACACGTGATACCTAGTTTTACATATCACCTAACATGTGATATGGGGAATCATCTGACACGTGATACCCAGTTTTACATATCACCTAACATGTGATATGAGGAATCACCTGACACGTGATACCTAATTTTCATATCACCTAACATGTGATATGAGGAATCCCCTGACACGTGACACCTAATTTTCATATCACCTTAATATGAGGAATCACATTAGATTGTGACACCTAATTTTCATACCACCTTGATATGAGGAATCACCTTTGATCGTGATACCTAGTTTTCATACCACCTTGATATGAGGAATCGCCTTTGATCATGATACCTAGTTTTCATACCACCTTGATATGAGGAATCACCTTAGATCATGATACCTGATTTTCATATCACCTCAGATTGTCATACAAGGATATAGTAAATAAGAACATTACATTCCATTTACATATAACCCTATTATGGTATGTGCACAGACATATAACTGTCTACCATAACGAATCTCCATTACAAGATCGTCACCTTGTAACATCAAATACAAGTGTTCATTGTCGAAAAGTCGTCACCTTTTTCCAATGTTCACAGGAGGGCCCATAAGCCCTAGAGTCACACACATGAAATCCACCTTGACTCATGTCAAAGGGTGGATCCATCATGGCTCATCCCAAAGGGTGGAAACATTGCTTTCACCTTAGACTTCTCTCTCAAGGAGAAGAATGCAATAACATACAAGATAATAGATGAAACTCCTTTTTTTTTTCATCTAAGGCTTCATTCTTGTTGGCTAAAAATTTTGTAAGCAGCTAAGACTACCCCTTATAAAATTGTAACTTTAGGCAACGTCTCATGAGATAAATCTCTTCTCTCAGCAATAGGGGAGGCTCCCTTCTTACCGTAGGTGGCTTCAACAGGAACTTAACTGAAATTACAAAAAGGGCGGTTCTCTTAATCAATTCCTCTTTTTTTAGGAATGATTTGCATACAACTACAACTTTCCAACTTAACAAAATGTGCCTTATTGCTACGATAATACCGGTGACCCTGGAGTTGACATAAGAACAATACTAGGGGCAGCAACTTTCTTTTTATATTTTGTGAAACAAAAACAGGAACCCAAAGTCTCCTGCGCTTGTCTTGTGAGGATTCAAGCAAAATAACCAGTAAGGCACAAAGTCTCTTACTGGATACTCTCAAATTTAATAAAAACACTTACAACTGAAACCCAAAGTCTTCAGCTCTAAGTAATTGCAGCCACTACTATCTATCACAATTTGTCCTTCTGCAGCACAAAGTCTTCAAAAGTTCAAATTGGCTTTGAATGCAACAAGCAGCTCAAAGTCTGCACAATTGAATCCAAATCCCTCTTGAATCAAAGCATAAAAACTCACAATCAACTCAAGAAAATGTCGTCACATAATAGTTTGAATTGGCACAAAGTCTCAAAACAATCTGCCTCTTTTATTGAAGGCAATCTGATTTACATCCAAGCACAAAGTCTTAGAGTGCACAATACAAATTGGCAGAATCTTCTTGCCTTGCCAAAAGATGATTATTTACAATGAGCTCCCTCCTTTATATAGGAAAAGAGGAGAGAGAAAGGTGGAGAGAAAAGATGAAAATCCTTAACCACCTTGACTTATTCCTTAATTAACTAACTAATTTTGACTTTTTCAAAGTTGCATGCCTAATGCATTTGCAACTTGATTATATGTTACAACTTTGCACGTGATACTATCACATGCAATTACATATGTCAAATACAAATTACAAAGACATGATGAAAATATTCGAAGTGCCTGACAAGACACGATATCTATTACATCATCCTTCGTTTGTCTTCATGATGCTACAAAATGCGTGATGATTGATATACTCTAGTTTGGTGAAAGCATCTTGATCTGGAACAAGAACCTGCATCCTTGGTTGTCTCTTGAGAAGCACATTTGTTTCTTTCCATCTCTGCCTTGAAAGAATTCTTTCTGATTGTAGTCTTTCAAACCTTTCTGGGGAGAAAGATCCAATCTTCTTATCCAGCTTGTGCTCTAATTTTGATTCATTTGATTCCCTCGAAGTTGAATTTCTCTTAAGGGTGGCTTTTGAGCTCTCTTATGGGCTTCCCTTTCTCTTTGAATCGTTTCTCTTTGCTCACGTTCCAATCTTTCTCTAAGCCTCCTTTCAATTCTTTGTCTTTCTCTTTGATATTCAATACCAACTTCCTCCTCTTCCTCCAATATGGCCCGAGCAACTGAATAGTGTGTGTCGTCTTCTTTTTGATTCCAAATGAAAGCCCCTAAGTTTGAAATGATATCTTCCTGCCTTACATTTATATCCAAGCCCGGTTGCACAACTGGATAGTCAGCATAGGAAGGCAACACCATCTTAGATCATTCTTTTTAGTTTTGCCTCTCACATTTCAAACTTTCTTGATTCTCCTTTTCAATCCTTCGGGCCTTTTCTTCTTCCTTTTCTGGTGTTAGCTTGAGATTCTCTTGACAAAGCAATATGATATGCCTGAGTAGCTGTGACATGAAGATTCCACAGGGTAAGAATATCTTCAAATGATGGATCCACTGCACTTTTTGGATGCACAAGTATGGATTTTGGAAGACTTTGAAAACGGAATATGGCTGGAAAACTTTAGGACAGTGAAGAGGTGAATGGATTTTAGCTCAAAAATAATGAAGACCCAAAAACGGGTTTCTTGGAGGTGATTGCATGTGTGGACAGTGAGAATTATGAAGGGAAACATGTATGGAAATGAGTGGATATGATGTCTACTTAAAATGAATTGTTATGTTTTCATCATAAGCAAATGTGCAAGCAACCACCATCATGAATTTCAAGTCATGTGGCAGCGATATAGCAAGTGTGGATGGAGTGCGTATAAGCATGAAAATGGGCTCTTTGGATGCAAAAGCATGTTGTAAAGTGAACTTACTTTCCTTGATAATTTCATTCAAGAACGGGGATTTTAATCCCGACTGCATATGCAAGCAAGATGAAGCACTTGCATATGCAACTTGGAGAAATGAAGGCGGAAGATAGAAGGAACACAAATTCAAACACATGTAAATTTGAAATAGAAATGAAAGTTTACATGTAAACAAGATATCTTGGGAAGAAAATAGGAAAAAGACTTTACCTCAATCCTCAAGAAGAAATCTTGGGCAAAATTTTGAAATGAATCAATGGATTTTCGGATTTAGGAAAGATGAGATTTTAAAAACTATATATAAATCTCTTTCCTAGTCTTTTTCCTTCAATTTTGGATAGTCCACATGCATATACAGCCAAGTGGGAAGGAATGAGAAATTAAATGCAAAGAAATAGCAACCATTTTGACATTTTCCATGCATATGCAATGAGGAAGAAAAACGGCGTCTAGGGCATAAATCCAACCAAAAATGGTAAAATAAATCCATAAAAAGACCAAATAACTTACCAAAATCAGTTCATATGATGAGAAAATGATTTAAGACACCCAAATCTTCCAAACATGAGGCATTTTTTAAGAATAATGATCAAGAAGTGGACTGTTTTTACCAAAATGCACATGCTTTGTGTTTCAAACAGCATGTGCAATGCCTTAAAAAATTGACGCCTTAAGAAGAAACGCAGCTTGGGGAAGGAAAAATGCACTTTGTTGAAGTGAAAACACATTCAAAAACATTGTGTAATCACTCCCAAATTCGACACCCTAGGCTGGAAATGCATTTAGTTGGATACAAACACACATAAAATGAATGTGTAAATGCTCTTGGAAAAGACGTCTAAGAGGGCAGATTAAAAACGTTGTTTTTATGATGTCTTTGCACATTTACAAAACATGCAATCCTTCCCAAATTCGATGTCCAGATTAAACAATTAGAAATGCTGTTTTTAATATACATTTGCACATAAAAGAGCATATGCAAAGCCCTCAAAATTCGACGTCCAAGGAAAAAAAACAGATTAGAAGAGTAAAAACATACAAAAACAAACATGTAAATGTGTTTAAAAGCAACACCCAAGAGCTGGGCATTAAAAACACACTTTTCATATGCCTTTGCATGAGTTTAAAACATATGCAATCCTCTTAAAAAATGACACCCAAAAGGAAGGATTAAATGCGCTGTTTTAAAAGGGAGTTTGCACATTTAAAAATACATAAAAAGATATGTATTTGGATTTAAAACAACACCCTTAGTGATTCTCCATTTAAAACGCACTTTTCAAGTGCATTTACATATTGATAAAACATGTCTTTCATGAGGAAAAAGCCACTTGAAGAGTTTTTAAATACGTTGTTTTCTATATGCAATCGCATATAAAAACAACACTCATAAATGATTAAATATGCTCTTTTGAGGTTCAACTGCATATCCTTATAAAACATGTTTTTGGCTTAGAAAAAACCATTTTTACATGTTTTATATATGCAATTGCATATAAAAACAATGTATTTAATGTATAAAAGATTTAATTTCAAGAGGTGGGCTTTAAAAAGTGTTTTGCATGTTGATGATATGCAATGAAGAATAAAAACCACACCTTTTCGAACTTCAATATTTAATTTTGAATTAATTTAATATATAACTATAGTGTTTTAATAAAGTAACATGAAATTATATTATTTTAAAGCTAATTTCACGAAAACATTAAAAACTATAGTCAAATCAACTCGGAATGAGTTGAAATTTGAAAATGAACTTTAAAATCCATTTAATATATTAAATATAATTTAAACACGTGCAATTGACTTTGAAAACCCCACCTTTTAAGAATTTTTAAAGAATATGCAGTCAGCCTGAAAAATCCCACCTTTTGCATCATAACTTGAGTTATACAATTCCGTTTGATGCCTAAGTTAGCTCGAAACAAGTGTATTTAAAAGGGCTATCGACTCAAGGGAAAATCAAGATTAAAAAATGCTAACAAGGAAGAGAAAAACAAAGAAAAGGACTTAAAGAACGCGTGAAATGTGTGTTATAAAGAGTTTTTCAGGGATGACGAATTGTCTTTATAACGCTTTATCCAAAATGTTCAAATCATAGAGAATACTTCTATGAATTGAAAAGAAAATTGCATAGGGTTGCCACAATTTTGTGATGTCAAAATTGAGGACAACAATTCTCCAACATGCCAAGTTTATCTCGAAGGTACACAACCTTACCTCTAGCAAGAAACTTGGTGAGAATATCAGCCATATGTTCTGTAGGGATAATGTACCTTGAATAGCATACTTATGCACTATATCTCTTATATAGTTTGCATCACTCTAGGTGAACCCCAAGTTAAGTAGGAGATAGCATAAAAGCATTTTAGCCAGCACACATGAGACTCAATCTCATGATCATAGTCTTCTGGATGCTTCCTTTAAGGTCTTGTAACAATCTTCTCACCTCCTCGTCCAAGGTTGTTTTAGATGAACTATTATACTCCCTTTGAATCTAATATCAACCTTCTGCGAGGAAGTCGTGTCTTTGTTTTTTAGTTTGCATTACACTCTTTTCTTGAATTCCCAACCATCTATCTAGGAATATCATGACCTAGATATCTGCATAAAAGCCTTCCAGTTCACATACATAGAATTTCA
This sequence comes from Chamaecyparis obtusa, assembly GCA_027943335.1. NCBI lineage: Eukaryota > Viridiplantae > Streptophyta > Pinopsida > Cupressales > Cupressaceae > Chamaecyparis > Chamaecyparis obtusa. Next base: position 166,028 of record BSBK01001909.1, read on the forward strand.
TCATTTGAATCACAATTCTTTTTTTTCTTTTATAGTTTCCTGGTCACTAGGGAAACCATCTCGAAATGGTTTACTCCCCTCTGTATCAATATGACCAAGATCCTTGGAAATCAAATAAGGCATATCCTCTAGATGTTGTACTGACTCCCTCTGAATCTTTGAGTACTAACATCAACATTTAATCGTCTCGTCCAAGGTTTCCTTTGATGGTTCGTTAGACTTCTTCTAAATGTGATATCAACTTTCTGACCTTCTCGTCCAAGGTTTCCTCTGATGGTTCATCAGACTTCTTCTGAATGTGATATCAACCTTCTGACCTTCTCGTCCAAGGTTTTCTTCTAATAGATAAAGTGTCAGATTCCCTTTGAAGCTCAAGTTCGTGCATTGACCTCCTGACCTCTTTTTCCAAGGTTGTCTATAATGGATTGTCAGACTCCCTCTGATTCTGATATCAACTCTCAACTCAGTTCCATAACTGCAGGCATTAAGTTCTTTCTCCCTTGAATGCAATCTTGTATGCTTCTAGATTTGTCCTCAATGCACTTCAAAAAGAGATTATAATTAGTTCATAAAACTAAACCATCCCGAAAGAAAATATGAATATAGAAGTATAAAAGATTTACTATCCCGATCTTATGGCATGAATTAATGACTCAAAATTTACAAACATTATTCAAGGGTAGAAATACTTATCTCTTATTGTCAAATATTACTATCCTCAGGCAATTTCTTCCACCAACTTGAATTATTATTGTGATCCTCCCGAAGCTAAATTCAACATTCCCTCTTAGCTAGGGAGGAATCTTTCATGATAGCTTCTGGTTTGTCCTCCTGATGCTAAAATCAACATTCTCTCTTAGCTAAGGAGGGTCTTTTCAGATATTTGAGTTATAAGAGTAATGTCCACCATGGCTACTCCCAGAGGGTGGGGTTCCATCATGGCTGCTCCCATGAATGGAAATGCAAACAGACACAAGTCTTCATCCACCAAAGCTTCACTTGGCGATCATTTGCTCCTGACATGGTTAATGGTAAGCTGGGATGAAATGCAACCTAGTTCACTCTTCGATCACGACCTTCCAAAACAGTGTCACCCCCTCCAAATAGATTGGTTTTCTTAAGATGTCATCAACATGTGAAATAGTTTTCTTCCTGAGAGAACCAATATCCCATACATGGACAGTCTTATCCAATGAGACTGACACAACCAAATCCTCCTTTGGTGAAAGGAAGCACACGTCACATAATGGTTGTGGTCAGTGAGTACAGATATACATGTTCTCGATTGCCAATTCCATATCCTTATTGTTTGATCATCTCTTGCACTTACAATCCAAGAGCTTGCAATGGACGACATGCACTTAGAGGCACTGGAGTCCTGCAAAGTTTGATGTTCCGATTCTGTGCAAATCTGACTCCCTTATGAAAACTTGCAGCTAAGGGAATGATCTGTGCCCAAACATTAATGACTATGACGACAATCGGCTTTGAAAACACGCTTTGGTAACGCAAGTACGCTATGGAGTTCTGAACGCTCACACCCGTTATATTCATTTGTTTTGATTCCCTTCATGCGGTGGACAATTAACCAATATGCCTTGACCGCACAACATAGGAAACAATATAAGCTCTGAATTTTAATCTTCTATTATGATATCCCAAACTCGTTTTTCAAGAAATGAGTTGTAAGAGCCTAATATTTAAATTAATATTTCTAAATCCTTGATTTAACCAAGCAGACAGGCACCTCCTGAAACAACACCCATTAATAAATCGAAATTTCAAGTATTATTCAGACTAATGTTTAGTCCCAAGGTTTGATATAAAATTCAGGCAAATGTATCATCTCACGGTCCCACATAGAAATATGAAGTCCACCTTATTCTTCGGCAAGAAGAGATCATCAGTCAATATTATTTGCGTCCTAAAAGAATTGATCACAACATCTTATTTGATATCGCAGTGTAAGTATTCACATGTATTTGATGCTTTGAAGTATCAAATGTTATCGCCTGTTTGAATCCTTCCTCTATCGTAATATTGGGTCTCGACAATATAATTGGATAAGACTTCGTTGAAGATAGGATCACACTCCCGTAATATCACTCTAATGCGATGCTTATTTTGTCACAAATCTTTCGTCTACATGGATTGCGACCTAGCTTTGTGATAATGATTTATTGTTAATGAAATAATAGTTCCATAACTATTGTTAGCAAAAATTGACAACTATTGATCTATTTGCCACTGGTTTTAATTCTCGTGAATCACTTATCAATATGTATATGGTCGTTCCACAATGGTGAATTCCTGTGACAACTATTGATCTATTTGCCACTGATTTTAATTCCTCTATCCAAGCCCGTGGATGGCGTGACATCCACGTCTCTTTCCTCTCTAGTCATATCAAGGCGGGTTTTGTAATTAAAGATGAATTCATATTGAGTGCCAAAAATTCGTACGCTTAAACCGGAAGAACATTTTGGCCATTTCAATGGCATCTACGTCTTTTTCGAGCAGTTGCTTGTGTACTCGTATTTCAAACTGTTCTCTGGACTTCTTATCGATATGAGGGGATCGAAGCACCCTATAGAGCACTCTTCTTCGAGACAGTCCGACCTTGCGGTAACTCTGGAAGCACGGATGGTTCAGATATATTTTGGGAAAATGATTTCCCCAATATGCGTATCTTGGTGTCTCCAATCGATTCTTTCTTTGCTATCTGAGATCGAGACTCAGATTGATTGATGTCCTGCAAGGACATGAGACGATGGCAACAAGGGGTCATCTGCACCAGAGGAGGTAGAGGTGGCATGTTCCTCTGCTTCAGCAATGCCATCAAATTCCTTGTCCCCGTTTTAAAATACTTGTTCTCTATTTGCAGCCTGGCCTAGCTCTGATACCATGTTGAGTTTATGATCGCTGCAAATGTAATAGCACTACCGTAATAGTATGTGCTTTCCAAATACATCGATCTTTCGAATATATACAAGGTAAAGACAAGAAGAGACATGTCCCTTCATGGGACATGTCTATTCATTAATCTAATTTATTAATTTAACTATATAGTCATTATAAGAATAAATAAAAGATTAACTTCATATATATATATATGTATATTAATATAAATAATATCAACTATTAAATATATTAATATAGATATATGTATATATAATAAATCAATTCTTATAGTAATTATATAATCAATTTTATTTATCTGACCGATGCTACATACATCAACTACTCTAGAAAGACTTGGATCTATTTTAAAAAAAATAAATAGTCTGATGAAGTACCCATGAGATTTAAGGAATTCAAAGCTCTAGTAGAGAACATATCTAAGAAGAGGATTAAAGTCTTAAGAACTGATAACGGAGGAGAGTACACCTCTGGTAACTTCCATAATTTCTGCATTGAAGCTGGGATTAAGAGGGAGTTTTGTGTTCCTTATAATCCTCAACAGAATGGTATAGCAAAAAGGAAAAATAGAACTATTGTGGAAGCAGCCAGAGCCGTGATTCATGATCAAAATCTTCAAACTTCATTTTGGGCTGAGGCCTTTAGAACTGCTGTCTATGTTCAAAATAGAAGTCCTCATCGAATTTTGGACAATAAGACACCCGAAGAAGCTTTCATAGGTAAGAAACCAGATGTAAGTCACCTAAGAATCTTTGGATGTCCAGTATACATACATATACCCAAAGATAAAAGAACTAAGTTAGAACCTTCCGACAAGAAGGGAATATATGTAGGGTATATTGAAACATCAAAAGCTTATAGAATCTATATTCCAAAACAAAAAATGATTGAATTAAGTAGGGATGTGACATTTGAAGAGGATGTCGCATTTAGAAAATCCAAGGGTACTTCTGAGATGGATAGTGAAGATCAAGAACTTCCATAAAACATGGAAGATGACCATGCTCCTGAGATTTAGAGGGAGAATCATGAATCTAAAGAAGATGATGAACCTTCGGATCCTACTGATGGGCCTAGAGATATTGCTATAAACTGGAAAATACCTCTTTGGGCAAGGAAAATAATACATGAGGCTGAAAATTTTGCAGCTCCTAGAGGAACACTGAGGGAAAGTAAGAAACCGCACAAGTTTTCTAGCTATGTTGCATTAATGAGTCAAATTATTAACTCAGAGCCTACCAGTGTTGAGGAAGCCACTAGTCAGCAAGTCTGGAAGGATGCAATGACTGAAGAGTATCAATCAATCCTAAAGAATAATCTTTGGGACATTGTACCTAGACCAGAAGGTAAATCCATTGTTTCTTCTAAATGGCTCTTTAAGATCAAACATGTTGCTGATGGAAGTATTGAGAAATACAAGGTTAGGTTTGTGGCCAGAGGATTCTCTCAGAAGGACAGAATTGACTGCAAGGAAAACATTTGCACCAGTTTCCTGATACACTTTAGTCAGAACCATCATCTCTATTGCTACATCTAAAGGATATAAGATTCATCAAATGGATGTAAAGACGACTTTTCTAAATGGTGTAATTGAGGAAGAAGTATACATCGAACAACTTGACGGATTTGCATTACATGAGAAAGAAACTCATGTTTGCAAGTTAAAGAAGGCATTGCATGGCCTTAAACAGGCTCCACGTGCTTGATACGAAAGAATTGACAACTACCTGATGAGCTTGGGTTTCTCCAAGAATGATGCAGACTCAAACTTGTACTTCAAGCTAATTAATGGGGAAACATTAATTTTAGTACTTTATGTTGATGACTTATTACTGGAGAAGATCACCTTATTATCAAATGTAAGGAGTTAGCCTCCGAACTTGAGATGAAGGATCTTGGTTTATTGCACTACTTTCTTGGTTTATAAGTTTGGCAGAAATCAGATGGGATCATCTTGAGTCAAGGCAAGTACACCATTGACATACTAATGAGATTTGGTATGATGGACTATAAATCCATGTCCACACCCATGGAAACAAATTTGCACAAGTTAAAAGAGGCTGCAATTGATTCAGAATTGGCAGATTCTACTCTATACAGGTAGATGATTGGGTCCTTGATGTATCTAGTCAACACTAGACCAAATATTTGTTATGAAGTAAGTGCACTTAGCCAATTTATGTGTGAACCTAAGCAAATACATCTAGTTGCGGCAAAACATATTCTGAGATACCTTCAAGGCACAATTGGATTTGGCCTTAGGTATTCTTCTAACCTAAACTTGAATCTGCATGGATACACAAATTCCCATTGGGCTAGATGCATTGTTGACAGAAAGAGCACCTCTAGTTGTTGCTTCAGTTTAGGCTTTGCTATGATCTCTTGGTGCAATAAGAAACAACCTTCAGTAGCACAAAGCTCAACAAAAACTGAATATACTGCAGCATGTATGGGAGCTCGAGAAGAAGCTTGGCTCTGGAAGCTTCTTGAAGGATTGTTTGGAAAACCCTTAGATCCCACTATTATTCATTGTGATAATCAAAGTTCTATAAAGCGTTTTGTTAATCTTACGTTTCACGACAAATCAAAGCATGTGGAGATCAAGTATCACTATGTTAGAGACATGGTAGAAAGGAATGCCATCAAATTGAGATACATCTGTATTGAAGAACAAACGACAGACATTCTCACCAAGCCTCTCTCCAGAATTAAGTTTGAGTACTTTCGAGGAAAGCTTGGTATGATAGAGAATGAAGCCCTAGCTGAAATTAAAACTCTACTTCATTGATTTGTTCTTGTATATATATTGTATACATACTAATGTATCTTTCATCTAAAATGAAAACCTCTTGATTTCCTTGTACTTGTGTAATGAATATCTTTGTGAAGTGACGATCTCACAACGATAAGACACTTGTACATTATTACCATCATTGTGAGGTGATGATCTCGCAATGATGGTTGATATCTCATGAAGTAATGGGTAGCCATTACATATGTAGATATCGTAAAATCAATCTTGGTGGATATCACATGAGCTGGAATCCGAGGACATGCCATAATGGTAGATTTCTTAAAATCCATTATGATGGATATCGCATAAGGTGGTATCTGAGGACATGCCATAATGGTAACTTTCTAAATCCACAAAGGTGGATATCGCATGAGGTGATATCTGAGGACATGCCATGTGGTAGATATCTAAATCCATAATGGTGGATATCACATGAGGTGATATCTGAGGACATGCCATATGGAGATATCTAAAATTCATTGTGAGGTTTAAGGTGAATCATGATGATACATTCATTATGACTTAACCTAATATGGAAGCCTCTCTAGCTAAGAGGGAGTGTTGAAACTAGCTTTAGGAGGCTCACATATCTGATTCACAATGATGTCTCAAGTAATATGAAGTATTATTTGAGGCATTAATTAATTAATTTAAATCAATTATTCATTATGACTTATCCATATATATCTCTCTCATAAATAAATCAATTAATCTTCTCTGGGCTGTGTTTACATAACTCCAGTAATACTAATGAATATTATGGCCAACAATAATACTATCCAATATTCTCCACCGTCTCTGTCTAGACTTCAATTATAGTGATGCTTTAATAAAGCCTCAGGAATATTGAAGATTAGCCGTGCTTATATAAATCAGAAATTGATTATAATACAAACACAGTCTTCGTAATTAACTTATAACTAAGTATACGATTACTTGAACCGACACAAGTCTAGTTTCTGTGAAGCAACGTATCAAACCGTCGCTCTCTTTTCCAATTCGATTGAGCACGTATTTATACAGAGTCATCTTCGATCATTGGATTATGCACAAACAGATTGCTTCGAGTAATCAACTGTAAATTAATACACAACAATAAATATAACTTCGTTGAAGTCCAAAGATCTTCCGTACCAAGTGATCATCGGGGTCTCCTCTGATAACATTGAAAGACCAGTGATATTCAGTTCTCTGCAATCATTGGGATTACTTGGACTTATCGGGTGATAAAATAAATTAATGTTTTCTGAGCAATCAATTTGTGAAATTAAATTGCTAATAGTCTGATTTTTAACAAATGGTATATAAGGGAGTCTCTAATACAACGGGAATGCTCAATATGTAATCCATCAAATGAACTATATGAAATGGTATATGTTAATGGTCCGTTATCCATTCATGGGAGATGTGGCACCAGCCTTACATACAGTAAAAAAGGTGTGCAGTGTGCATGTATTCTTCTGAGTTATAACCATGATATTCCTCCCAAGCTTGTTATAACTCTTAAATTACGTTTAATAAATGAAATTAAAATTGTATCTTTCCATAATTGGGATATAAAGGTGTATCAGATACAATGGGAATGCTTAATTTTTAATTCACCAGCAATGACAACCTAAAATAATTTATAGTAAAGGCCATTTATCACCATCCGTTGGAGATGTGGCATCAACTTTACATTCAGTAAGAGGTGTGCAGTGAGCATGGATTCATCAAAGTTAGAAACCATGGCATTCCTCCCAAGCTTGATAATGCGATGCATGGACACAGTTGTTATTCAGGCTTAGCCTACAGGAGAAGCAGAATAACCACAGTAAGGTGAGCAATAGTTTTGGCATTTTGAGCAGCTTTATGGCGATTTCTCCCCTGTGCTTCCATGGATGGAGGCTTTCCGCATTGAGTATAGTCCCCATTCAGATGTTAAGGATTATTTTGAACGGCTCATGCATTGCCACTTCTTTGGAACAGGGTAAGAATATAGCATTAAATTTTTAATTTTTTTTTATGTATCACATTACAAATATTTGCAACTCAAAATATGCATGCAACAATTGCTTGCAGACATGCTCACTTTTTACCAGGATAAGCTTCCTCTTGCATTATATCAAACATCAGAATAATACTAATAGCAGTTACAATGATAGGAGGACAGGCATGGCAGCAACATAGGGAATTCCAGAAATGCATCCATGTAATGTCCCCTTTTGTAAATGCCCTAGTTTTTGCCCTGAATCACAAATTCCAAGTAGAACAATAAGTAGAATAGAATTATTAACATCATGCACCTTGTTGAGATCCTGCAACATGTTAGGAAATCATTGAAACATAATCTACAAAATAGATCTTCCCTATTAGAGACATTAAAAGCACAAATCTTTTCTAGTAGGGTTATGAACATTAATTTAATCATAAGATTTATTTAATTTATTGATGGAGTTTAACCATAGGAAAGCTAGGATAAGGCACTTATTAGGGTGCCTTAAACGATCCTCTACCCTAGGCCCAAAAGAGGATATCATCCCTCTTGGCCATCATTTGCCATCCATATGAGAGGGTGTACCTAGTGAGGAATCCATGCTAAGAGGGGCAAATTTTTGAAAATTTAAAGAAGCTCGGTCTTTTGAAGAAATTTTTTCTAAAATATGGAACTCTACTGGTATGTTTGTTCTTTAACTATCAATATTTCTTTCCGGGCATAGGAAAAGTAACTTGGTTAGCAGATAAACCGGTTATGATTCAAATAGGAGATATGGCAAACAAACTAGGAAATCAGTTTAATAAAGTAATGACCGATTACTTTGAGGCCTTCCAGCTTAGAATGCACGCCAGAGAAAGAATTCCCTCGGCCATTGTTGATCTATACAAGGATGAGGTGTGTTTTCTGGTCAACACCGATCATTGTATAATTCAGGCTGTGAATCCCAAAACTGAGTATGCACCGGAGCTTGGATATGAAATCTCGACCAAGGTAGCCAAGGCATATGAAGAAGCATTGCAAGAGAGTGACCTAGTTCTCTCTACATACTGGTTTGGGACTTATTGTAATTCCCTGTTTTTCAGACTCTTGGGATTAGCTTAGTTTGATGACCCTCGTAAGCTAATCAGGTGATCAGAGGGGGTCAATTGGTAGAGCCAGTGGTTGGATTCCATTTTGGAGGTTCTAGTTGCTAGGTCTGCTCTTCGTTTGGGTCAGATTGTCATGCCCCGCAAGGGAACCGGGGAAGAGAACAAAGATTCTCTTTGTAAAAGAAAACCTAAGTAACGATTTATAAAAATTTTTGAACTTTTAAAAGAATTACATAAACAAAACATAGTTTAACTTAGATTCCTCAAAGGTTCCCTTATTAATGCACAATTCATTTAAGTCCATTTAGTGTACTAGCAACTTGATTTACTACATCACAACATTTGTAGATTCTTTATAAAGAAATACAAAGTACTTTCATTTCAATTTGCCATTTAAATCCATCTATATTTCTAAGTATCCTTTATGAACGATATAACATTTAAATCATTAATACTATATAACAGAATCATCTAAACATTTGATACATTGCAAATATTACATTTGTTTTACTAGCTTTTCTTTTATTCATCAATAATGAGAAACATACTACTTTACTTGAAATCTTACAAAATCCCTTTCTTTTCAACATACATCATATATATAAAGTTCATGCTTTCCCTTTTCCTTTTTCCTAAGTCTACCCATTCCAAATACATCATTTTGAAATACATTGATGATTACATTACATTCATCTCCTCTTGGGAGGTAACAACAATTTTACATCATGAAAGATAAATACAAGTCTTCATTCTTCATAACTGGAACATTATGTAAGCATGAATCCTTAAGCACTGCATCCGCAAAAGGTACCCCAATAAAAAGATTTACTTCCCAACCATGTCGATACCAAAAGGCCCACTCCCTCGTGCTAGGAGATAAACACCAAGGTCCACAAAGAAGGAATAGCTAGGCCATACCTAGGGTTGGGTAACCTTTCCCAAATAGAAAATGAAAAGAAGATCAAAGTATAAATCTTTTCCCAAAGGTTCTAAGGCTTGGTAGAAACTCTAAGCAACAACCTAAGTGAGTGTCATCGCATAGCCCTCACCCCTTGGGTTGTCCTGGTACTAGCCACTCCGGGCCCCGGCTCCCAAGTAGGCACATGCAGAACCAAATGTCTTTCGTATAGACAAGCGCCATTCGATCGTACCCACACATAGACACCTTCTCCCACTCCCATCCATAGCCTTTACTAGCACTAATGGCATGGGCGAGGCATATATTAATATTTTTAGTGTTTGAACCCATTCCCATAAGTTTTAATTAAATTATCACTTATTAAATAACTCTTCAGTCGGTTATCCTAGTACTAGCCACTTAGGGCCCCGACCCCGCACCGAGAGCCACTCACTTAGTGTTCTTAGGTTTTCTACCCTTAACCCACACATCACAAATACAACATACATGAAATAAAACACATCGTAAACACTTTTGAGAACTTACATCAAAGAACAGAAAAGAATAGGAGAGTTAAGGGATGTTTAGGAAAATTAAGAGCGGTTAGGGAGACCTAGGATAGTCCTGATCCTTCAGACAATCCTAAACCCTAACCCTGCTTACTACACACATCCTAACCCTATTAAAGCATCTAAATGCACCATATAATCTCTACCCAACAAGAAATGAACATATATAAAGTTTACACAAAATTTCATATGCCAAAACACAATGCTTCGTAAAATCTCATGTCCCTGAAATTTAACTAATTCTGAATTAAATTGAAAACTCAAAATCTAGAAGTTGCATCTTAACTCCTATGAAGCTGAAACCTATTTCAAACATCCTGATAGGTATCTGATTTCTTTATACAAATATAACTTAAAGTATAAGAAACTTATACTTAAATGTTATATTTGTATAAATCCTGTCTTCCTCGGTTGACACTAATTGCCAGGCATATACCTGCTCGGTTGACACTAACTGTCTTCCTTGGTTGACACTAACATCACTTGGCATATACCTCCTCGGCTGACACTAACTGTCTTCCTCGGTTGACACTAACATCACTCGGCATATACTGGCTCGGTTGACACTAACTGTCTTCCTCGGTTGACAATAACATCACTCGGCATATACTAGCTCGGTTGACACTACTGCATGTTTGTACCGATTGCTAGAAACTACAAAAAACGACTGTCACCTCCGACTTGCGGGTAAAACTGGGCATTATGGGGACTATGGTTGCCTAATCTGGGCACGACCCATTTGAGATTTCCTAGTTTCCCTTCGAAAACGGCCATCAACCCATCCTATCTATCCAACAAATCTGTCCTAGATCTGGACAAAGAAAGGTGGTGCAAAAAAAACATATAAGGCACAGTAGGGTTGAAACAGAAGTTATAAAGCCTGGAAGCACTCATGAACATTCTAGATAAGAAAGGAGATACAAGGAGAATGCTAAGGAACCTACAGACTCTTACAAATGTAGAAATATTCATTTACATACAATATAGGAAATAATTCCATTTAAACATGATCCTACTCTCCAAATCGCTAATACAGGCACAATGATATATAACATAAACATTCTGCAATCTATATCAACAACAAATATACAGAGAAACATTCAACCGGACTTTTATCATTTCATATCACAAAGGAGAGTTAACTCTCAGGATGGATTCCAACCTGGAGTCCTGCGGAGATTTGGTTTGATGAAGAAGGATCCAATCCTCTCAATCTCTTCCAGCACTCCTTCAAGTCCTTTTGGGTGCAATCTCCAGCCTCTACCCGAAACAACCAAATGCCAATCTCAGAGAATAACGAATCCTCTCCTCACAAATATAATTTTCCTACAAACATAATACTCATCTTATTATCGTTTCTTCTCAAATCAACTCCTATCCAACCCCCTCTTACACAGGAGATCCTTCCTGTATATAGATTAGAGGAGGTGGTTGCACGGGTAATCCAACCGATGCAACCATCCCAACTATTTTAGTTATTTGTTAATAATATGGTTTGTAAAACCATTCCCGTGAAGGGATAAACAAATATTATTTAATAAAATTATAAATCTACGTCTCCTAAATTTAAGGGTGGCAAAATAGATAATATTATTTTTAGGAATAATTTACTAATAACCATGGTAAAAAAATTTACCAAACACATTTCCATTAAAGAAAGTAGCATAGTTTTATTATTATATAATAATAATTTCTTTCACACAATCGATTAACAATAATATATGTTTATATATATGTATTCATAGGCATATGTGTGCACCCATATGCTTATGTGTACATATACCATAAGACACAATATTATTAATATTACAATTATTTAAATATTATGAAACATATTATTTATTTATACACTAATCCATATTCTTTACAAAATACAATAGAGATATATATATATTAGGTAACTACTAACATAAGTTAGAATTTACCACCATTATTAAAACATTATTAATACCATAAATTCTTTACTATTATTGATATTAAAATCACATGATTTAATCACATACTAACTCATTCCTAACAAGATACACTAGTACATATAAGTAACTACTAATAAAGATAACTTACTAAATCATACCCTCATATGAACAATAATTCACATCAATAATCTACTAATAAAAATTAAACATACCATGAAGACAATTAGAGCTACCATACTCGAAACCTCATTCTCAACGAATGCAAAAGACAAGAAACCATCTACAAGATCCACAAAACCAACAAACTGAGAGGACACAAAAATACATCATCCACACAAGGGACTGGCTCAGGAACTCCCCACCTAAGGTAAAAGGATCAGAGGTAGAGTTCCTTCCTGTGGAACCTGGTGATATCTCCATAACAACAACAACGATCAAGGATTTTGAGGGATCGCTCAGACCTGTGAAGCCAGGTGGAGACGATACCCGGTACCCGCACTCTTGCATCACTAAGAAGAGATACATGGATACATATGGATATATATACAAATCAGATATATGCAAACAGATGACCAGGATGGATACATCATGTGTACCTCAACTAAGTGAGTAACTACGACTTCGTCCTGAGTCATGAAAACACATCAGACACATATCCATGAAACATAGAACATCATGATAATGGTTAGATTCAAATCCTTGGGTTAGCTCCATAAAACATATCAAGATAGATGTTTTTCTAATTTCGTAAACATATAAATGATAACCATAAATGAGCATATCAATCATCTGATAAACATATCATCATACACAAAACATAAATGTAAATGTATAGTTCTCACTATCATAATAGAATGTCCAAATCAGAAAGTCCAAGTATCACCATAGGAGAGGGTATTACACAGATTGGATGACTTACTATTTATAGTAAGTGGTATTTTGGGTATGGCTTTGTTTAGCAAGGCTCCTACGCAGTGTTATCAGTTGTTTTAGGATTGATTATGAGGAATCTCCAGTTTGTGAGACTTACTATTTAAAGTAAGTCTATTTTGGTCAGTTGGCTATTTCTAGCAGGGCAGTATGAGCTCGGGGCTTTGTTGTCAAAAGTTAGAATGTTTCTGTCAGAGTGATTCAGTGGCTTCATATTTTAATTGTGGTTGTTAAATAAAGTTATTTTAATTTGATAACTTTATGACATTATGATTAATATTTAATCATAAAATGATGGTGTGTTGAAGAAGCCACATTAGTGAAAAGTGTGAAGTGGAAGCTTTTTCATAAAGCTTATAAATATAACATGAAAAAGCCATTCTTCTCACCTTATGTCATTTGTTGAATTTGAGAATTTGTTCTTGGAGAAAGAAATTGATTTTTCTTTGGAGAGCTAGGGTTTGGAACTTGGTCTTCATTCTTGGAGAGAGTTCTGTAGCGAATTTCTTGTGTTTGGTCTTCAGATTTTGGAGAGAACACTCAAATACCTTGTTGGGATGCAAAGATGGATTAAATTAGAATTATCCTTGGCTGGAAGAGAGTGAATCTATTTAATTTCAACGCTGCTGTGTGCATTTATTGCTGCCGTACAAAATTTTCTGCAGAATCGTACCATGTTGGAGTTATGCCATTCTTTGTGGATGGTTGTTGGTGATTGTTGATTGTAGAAGGCTGTGTGTTTGGCACAACAACTGCATCAGTCTCTCACAAAGTTGCGTTACTTGTTTTTGGTGGCTGCGTGGACTTCATACAAGGCTGTGTTTCATTGTCATTGGGCTGCATGGACTTCTAGAGAGTTGCGTTTGGTATTTCTTGTAGCTGCAACAAGTTCTTAAGGTGGCATCATTATTGGTTGGAAGTAACTCAATTTATCAAGTACTTATATCAATTGCCAGGTGCCAATTTCAAGAGCTTATTATTGTAAGGATTGATGATAATTTGTTTAATTAAAATGGTTGATGTGTTAAGGAAGAAGAAATTAATGATAATAAATTGTTGTTGATGATATTAATTAAAGTTTGAAAATTCTTGGAAAGATTGTTGAAATTCATTTATGTTGTTCAAAAATTCCTATATGTTTTGAAAACGATTTAAAAGTGCAATTAAAATTGTGAAAGAGTTAGTTTGCCAAAGAGAGCCAGTTGGGCTCATCACAGTGATATCGGAGCACTGAACTTGCCATCCTGAAGGGTATGAGGATTTAATTATGGCAGATAGATTTGTACTGGGAGGGCACTATACCCGTAGGGGTAGAAATTCACCACCTCTCGAAGGTAATGAATAGGGCCCATAGATTGAACAGGCAAGAGACATGAACCGGAATAATATTGGGAATGATATTGACAGGGAGGCTAGAGATGCCTTCAGGAATATTGCAGATGGTCAGCATCATGTTGCAAATGTATTGCGATAGCTTTCAGACACTCTTCAACGTATCACATTACTAGGTGATCATACTAGAGACAAAGGTGCACGAAGTGTTTCAGTTAGATCACACAGGTCACGCGTAGATAACATGCGTGCTTATAGAGCTGACCATATTAGTACTTATGACAGGCCTTTTCGTCCTACTTTCTTGAGGCCTGAGCGGGATACATTTAGTGTAGAGATAGAGCTGACACCATTTGTTGATGACATGGTGACACACTTTGCAGAATGGGATGCTCTTCCAGAAGCAATTAAGAGGAATTTGAATTTTGATAGGTACCTGACACAGAAGAGAGAGTATTCTAGAGGCTCTTCTCAGGAGCATGAGGCTATGATAGACTTGCTTGAGGACAGTTGCATTGAGTCTCATCATTTCCATGAGACAGGAGCTCGTGATCATGAGAATGCTGATGTCATGATAGCCACCATTGATGGAAGCCCTACATCAACTGGTAGCAATGAAATTACTAATGATACAGGTTCTGATTTTTATGACAATAGTCCTATGTTTGAGCTTATTGATGTCGATGATGACAGGGCAAGTGTAGAGAATGTTGTGGATATCACTATGGGTTTTGACTCATATGATGAGAGTTAGTGTTAGGGCCCACAGATTGAATAGGTAGGAGACATGAACTAGAATAATATTGGGAATGATATTGACAGGGAGGCTAGAGATGCCTTTAGGAATATTGCAGATGGTCAGCATCATGTTGCAAATGTATTGCGACAACTTTTAGACACTCTTCAACGTATCACATTACTAGGTGATCATACTAGAGACAGAGGTGCACGAAGTGTTTTAGTTAGATCACACAGGTCACGCATAGATAACATGTGTGATTATAGAGCTGAACATACTGGTACTTATGACAGGTCTTTTCGTCCTACTTTCTTGAGGCCTGAGCAGGATACAGTTAGTGTAAAGATAGAGCCGACACCATTCGTTGATGGCATGGTGACACACTTTTCAGAATGGGATGCTTTTCCAGAAGCAATTAAGAGGAATTTGAATTTTGACAGGTACCTGACACAGAAGAGAGTATTCTAGAGGCTCTTCTCAAGAGCATGAGGCTATGACAGACTTGCTTGAGGATAGTTGCATTGAGTCTCATCATTTCCATGAGACAGGAGCTCGTGATCATGAGAATGCTGATGGCATGATAGCCACCATTGATGGAAGCCTTACATCAACTGGTAGCAATGAAATTACTAATGATACAGGTTCTGATTTTTATGACAATAGTCTTATGTTTGAGCTTATTGATGTCGATGATTATTGATGTCGATGATGACAGGGCAAGTGTAGAGAATGTTGTGGATATCACTATGGGTTTCGACTCATATGATAAGAGTGTTAGTTTTTAGGATTGCATGCTAAATGTGAGTTCTTCTAATTCTGATTTCTATGACAACAGTGAGTCACGTTGGCAACGACGTGATATCAGAGGTTTTACAGGTTGGTGATATTGGCATTGATAATGTGGACACTATTGATGTTATCTATGAGGATGATTCATGCTGCAGCAAGTCTGGTATGTCATATCAGATATTGGATGATGACTCAGAGTGGTTATTGGATGATGATAGGTCCCAGGATCATAGTTTATAGGGACTTATTGCACATAGTGAGGATTTTTAGAGACATGAGTCCATTCAGGTAGAGCAGATTTCACATCATGTCTCTCACAGTTCACCATTTTTTAGCTCAGATCAGTAGATGGGATTAGTTCATTTTGTGAACAATCCCTTATTTGATGTGGATATCGTTATGACATATGACAATCTGTTGTTTGAGCTCAATGATGATCCCTTTCAGGAGTTGTACAATGATGATGATGTTGGGGATCCTATCAGTACACTTAGTTATCCGGAGGATTTTACAAGAGGCCAGTCAAGCCTAGCTGAGCAATTTACAGGGGTATACACGGTGAGGAGTGCTTACGGTTTTACATTTGATTCTCACGTGCAGGATATCTACCAGTTGCAGAGTTCTTCAGTGCATCCATTTGATGACTGGTATGATGGTTTGGTTGGCATGAAGACTGGGGGCAAGTCCAGTCTGTTGGTTGAGTTACTCTCGTGTGAGTTACTCTCGGTTGAGTTTCTCCCACGTGGCGATCCTGTTGCAGCATCTTTAGTTTGGGTGTTGAGTGCAGTTTCTCAGATGCTGATGTTTGTACTGTTGATGTTGATGATTTCTTCACAGGAGTATAGTGATGATAGGGACATTACCCATGACCATCCTTGGGATCCGGGTGGATTGTGATGTTGCTTGTTTTTCCTGATTGCTTGAGGATAAGCAATCTTGGGAAGGGAGGACTGTAATGTCCCCGTTTTTCAGACTCTAGGGATTATCTTAGTTTGGCGACCCTTGTAAGCTAATCAGGTGATCAAAGGGGGTCAGTTGGTAGAGCTAGTGGTTGGATTCCATTATGGAGGTTCTAGTTGCCAGGTCTGCTCTTCGTTTGGGTCAGATTGGATGACTTACTATTTATAGTAAGTGGTATTTTGAGTATGACTTTGTTTAGTAGGGCGCCTGCACAATGTTATCAGTTGTTTCAGGATTGATTATGAGGAATCTCCAGTTTGTGAGACTTACTATTTAAAGTAAGTCTATTTTGGTCAGTTGGCTATTTTTGGTAGGGCAGTATGAGCTCGGGGCTCTGTTGTCAGAAGTTAAAATGTTTTTGTCAGAGCGATTCAGTGGCTTCATATTTTAATTGTGGTTATTAAATTAAGTTATTTTAATTTGATAACTGTATGACTTTAATGTTATAAAATGATGATGTGTTGAAGAAGCCACATTAGTGAAAAGTGTGAAGTGGAAGCTTTTTCATAAAGCTTATAAATATAACATGAAAAAGTCATTCTTCTCACCTTATGTCATTTGTTGAATTTGAGAATTTGTTCTTGGAGAAAGAAATCGATTTTTCTTTGGAGAGCTAGGGTTTGGAACTTGGTCTTCATTCTTGGAGAGTTCTACAGCGAATTTCTTGTGTTTGGTCTTCAGATTTTGGAGAGAACACTCAATACCTTGTTGGGATGCAAAGATGGATTAAATCAGAATTATCCTTGGCTGGAAGTGAGTGAATCTATTTAATATCAACGCTGTTGTGTGCATTTATTGCTGCCGTACATAATTTTCTGCAGAATCGTACCATGCTGGAGTTATGCCATTCTTCGTGGATGGTTGTTGGTGATTGTTGATTGTAGAAGGCTGCGTGTCTGACACAGCAGCTGCATCAGTCTCTCACAAAGCTGCGTTACTTGTTTTTGGTGGCTGCATGGACTTCAGACAAGGCTGCATTTCATTGTCATTGGGCTGCGTGGACTTCTAGAGAGTTGTGTTTGGTATTTCTTGTAGCTGCAGCAAGTTCTTAAGGTGGCGTCATTATTGGTTGGAAGTAACTCAATTTATCAAGTACTTATATCAATTGCTAGGTGCGAATTTCAAGAGCTTATTATTGTATGGATTGATGATAATTTGTTTAATTAAAATGGTTGATGTATTAAGGAAGAAGAAATTAATGATAATAAATTGTTGTTGATGATATTAATTAAAGTCTGGAAATTCTTGGAAAGATTGTTGAAATTCATATATGTTCAAAAATTCCTATATGTTCTGAGAACGATTAAAAAGTGCAATTAAAATTGTGAAAGAGTTAGTTTGCCAAAGAGAGCCAGTTGGGCTCATCATACTTATGAAGAAACTATGAAAAAACTGAAAAAAAGTCATCAGTTAAGGAATCTAAAAAGGTATATGTGAAAAGGACTCCCGCACCGAAGAAGAAGAAAACAGTAACAGAGGAACCCAAGGTTCAAAGGAAAAGTGCACAACAGATGTCTAGTGCTCAAGGGGAAGAAGCGGAAGAAACTGAGGTTGAAGAGACTGCCACTCTTCACAAAAAGAAAAAGATCGGGAAACCGGTGAAAGAAGATGCACCAAGAGGAAGGAAGCCAACAATTGATGATTAGTTGAAGGAATTAAGGAGACAGCTGGACTGGGAGTAGCCAAAAGAAGATATGCAATAAGTGATGAAGAAGATAAGAGAAAAATGGAAGAAGCTATAGTTTTCTGTCTCTACAAGTTCAATTACACTCCAACTGAACTTCACAAAGTAAGACCGGATGATTTAGTAGAGATAATAGAAGGAAGATGGAAATCTTCAATTGACAAGGAAAGAGAGCTAAGAATAAAAGCTCTACTTGAAGTCCAAAATCATCTCACTTTTGAAGAAGCAACCCAACAAGCTGACCTGTACAAACAAAGTTTCATGATAAGAAAAAGAATAAGTCAGTTGCTTATTGGAGAGGTTGACAAGGTTCATGAAGAAGGAGTTACTACTTGGACAAAACTTCATCAACAACAACATTAGACAGAAGTAGAATGCCAAAATACCAAAGAGCCACTGGTGATAGATACCAGAAAAGGAAAAGGCATACTGGGAGTTGAGACTCAGGGTAAAGAAAAGATATCAATTGAATCGGTCATTGTTGATATCACTGATGATAAAGATGGTGATCTGACTTCACCAACTCTACTTGCATCCCCAATTAAAGGTAAGGCTAGAACCTTAACTGTAGATAACATTGTTGATGAAGTTATGGATTATGGCGAAGTGTCAAATGCAGCCATATGGTTCACTATTTTAGTAGAAGAGGATAAGCAGAAAATAGAGATTGCCCTGTTGGAAACTTTCTTAGATTTCAACAGAAGTTCTAGAGATTATAGGGCTAAATTTCCTCCAGAACTGAATCAAAGAATTATGGTTAAATGGAGAACTGGTCTAGCAGCCAACAATAGAATTGTCAAGGAGACATTGACACAGTTTAAACCAAGTCTCAGTGAAGAGACAACTAAACTTCTAATGGAAGAAGTGTCAATGAATTTGGACACAAAGAACAGGGTCGCCAAAATTATCAATGGATATGAAAAGGACGTGTATAATGATACACTAGAGTTCTGGCAACAATATGACTTTAGTACCCTAAAAACAACAGGTCCTCAGGAAATCTCTCAAGAGGAACCTGAAAGAGTAGAGGTACCACCGGTACAATTTACAACTTATGAAAAATCTTCAACTGGTGAGCAACAAGTTCCAACTGAACCGTTCACATTCAGTGAATAGGTGAATCTGGATGAACAAGTTCAACCAGAAGATCAAGTACAGGGAGAGTTATCAGAAAAGATGACTACTGATAAAGGAACAGGTGTAGAAGAAGTTGCCATGAATGAACAACAGGTTGCTGAAGAGCAACAAATAGAGCAACCACCGGAAGACGAAGTACATCCTGAAGAGGTAGTCCAAACGGGAGAAGTTCATCTAGAAGAAGTCCGTCTAGAAGAGGAGGTACATCCGGAGGGAGTAGTACAACTGGAAGGTGAAGTGCATCAGCAACAAGAGGTACAACAAGACGATATACCTCAACAACAGTAAGTACCTGTTAATACAGAATAGGAGAAGCCTACAGAAGAGCAACCCACACAGGAAAAATCGGTAGATATTCCCATCTCATCTTCATTGAAAAGAAAACTAACTTTTACCATAGATTCGGAACCAAAGAAAAGTAAAGTTAGTGATACAGTAGTTGACATAAGCAAGATGGCAACAAGACAACTGAAAGAGCTCACTAAGAGAAAACAAGACATGGTCCTCTCTAGTGTAAGAAACATCTTGCACCACTTCGTACCAGATGCAGATATTGATGAGGATGAACCTGTTATTGATCAATTGGAGATATTGGCACAAGCAATTGGAGAAGATGTCACCAATCTAGAGACAATAGCCATTGATCATTATGTGAAGAAGCGAGTTGATATTCTTCACAAACAGGTTGAAGAATTGAAGGTGACTGTAATTGCAAAAACCGGGAAGCTAATGCAGCTAGTATAGGAAGTAGGAAGATTGATCACGAGGACTTTAAACTTTGAAGACTTTGTTCAAGATATTACTGAGAAAACATCCAAGACTTTAGAAGAGATCAAGGTTCTTTCATCAAAGTTTGATGCAAAGACCTCTTCTGCAACAAAATATAGTAGGGAATTGACTAGTCTTGCACTCATTTTGAGAAAAGCATCAGAAGAGAAGACAAAGCGAATTCAAGATCTTATTGGATTCCAATTGTTTCTTGCCCCCACATTTGATTTAATGTAGACAGTTGCAACCGATGCAGATAACCTAATCAAGGAACTTGATTACAAGATAGTGGAAGACATAGAAAACATCATTGTCTCGCTGCAACTAGTGAACAAAAACTTAGAACATGTAACAGGTATTTGGAAGCCCTTCCTTGATTCAACAAAGAAAATATATAAGGATATTTTCAATAAGTTATAGCTATGAAAGGAAACATTTCAAGAAGTAACAACCCTTTGACCTATGGAGGCAAAAAGGGGAAGAAGATCAGTTCACAAATGAAAGAGAAGAATGGGAGAGAAGGAAGATCTTAGATACCAGGCATTTTGAAGATAGGATCAGATAAACAGTGTGTGTTACAGATAGACAAGAAGGTCTACAGGGGAAGTCTACAAGACAGGTGATATGATGACTCTACAAGACATGTGATATGATGACTCATAGGTGATGTTTTGCCACCAATGCCAAAGGGGAAGATTGTTGACATAACTTAGTTGTCATTGGTAAAGTTAGAGGCAAACATCAATCCAACCGGAACACCGATATATCACACCGGTACTCATAACTATGAACTGGTAGACTAAAGGAGGAAGCAATGTACCTTAACCGGTCTAAGTGTTTTCAACCGGTCATGGAAGACATAAGAAGAAGGTATGACTAACCGGGTACAAGTTTATTACCGGTTAAGTGCATAATAATCTGAACTGGATTATACGGAGCACTCACAGTTGAAACTGAAGTTAGCTTTTTAACTGGAGTTAGCTTTATTTCTTCTACGAGCGTGCAAGGTAAACTCAAGATCAGTTCGCAATCTTTTTCGCATGCCATGATTTATGGGTGAGTTTACAGCTTGGCAAAATTGTGAGAAGTACTTTTAATAAGGTTAATTTCTTATAAATACAGGTCATAGGATACAGAAGAAGTGTTGTTGAATATTCAGAGCAAGAGAGAGATATCTTCTGAGAGGAGCTACAGTCACAAGAAGTGAAAGACAGAGAAAGGTTCAACAGCCAAGCAGAGGAAAGGGTAACAGGTATGATCTATTTAGATAGAAAGTGTAGATCATTGCTTTAGATTGTAAAGCATATTCAAATCACTTAATCAGGGTGAACCCTAATAGGTTCTTTGTATAAATCCCTTTACCGGGTAAGATATTTATTAGTTTTGAAGGTCCTCTTACTAGGTGACTCCTAATAGGGTCAAGGTCCTAATAGGTCTTCTACCAAATCCCTTAACCGGGTAGCACTCTTATCAGTGCTTTGTAAGCCTCTAACAGGGCACCTTTATTACCGCAGTAGTAAGGTTGTGGGTTCTGTCCCACTATGGTTTTCTCCTTCTAACCGAGGGTTTCCACGTATATATGCTGTGTTGACCTGTGTATTTCAATTTCTGTTTATGGTTGTTATATTCTTTTAAGTCTACAAGAATATATATATATAAGGATAAATTGAAGTAGAAATTGTATTTACTGATTCACCCCTCCCCTCTTAGTAACCAGTTAGGATTAACAAGAAATACCCGAAGTTTTCCAAGAATCTGTAATTGGTTGAAAATATCTCTCTATAGAAGTCCTCTCTTTTTTGCAATATGATGTTATGCACCTTTTCATACCCAGGACTTGTGTAACCAACCGATGCACTATTGATGGCCGCCACCATCTCCTTCCAATATGGTGATCTCACCAAGTTGAAAGGAAGATCATTGGCATAGAGGCAACGTCCTATGGACTGATTAGCAACCTCTCTTGCCTCCATTTTAAATGTTGTATCTAATGGACCTCTTTTGCGGGTGCTAATTTCTACTTCTTCATCTTCCACTTGCAGTACAGGCAAGAATGGATGTTTTGAGGCTGCAACTATTTTAGTGGGTAACACCTTATTTTTCTTTTCGGATGGACCAGCATAAGACGTTTGTTTTGATCTTTTAACCAACCTATCAGCCTCTTCTTGCTCTTTTACATATCTTGCTATTTGTGCAGCTGACATCCCCTTCTTCTCTTTGCCTTTGCACATTCCCATTCCTTTACTAGAAGGGCCCATAAAGTGAATTTTAACTCGAGAATATGAGCTATTAAATGGTTTACAATCACAATTATTACACTTACAAATATATGACCCACCTCCGACAACCTGTGACATTCTTGTGGTATGTCTCTATAAAGGAGATCTTACATCAATTTTGAATTTATCAGATCCTTGCCCTCCCACTGAACTTTCACTACTTGTCATTCTTGCACAATGCAATCGGATTTCTTGCTATTATAAGAAAATTTAAGAAATTAAGAAATAAACTAAAATATTTAAGCATACAAGTGCAAAAGAAGATACAAAAACATTAAAATAGAGAGCCAAACTTGGTTTTTTATTTCTTGAAAAAAATATGGAAGAAAATTGAAAATTTTTGACCCAAACTTGAAAAAATTCATAAAAATATCAAAAAAATTCATTAAAAGACTCAAGAATAGGGTCAAATGCTTAACTTAGACGCTTAGATCTCCTTTGTGGAAGCTATTTGGCACTCCACTGACAATCCTTTTCGAAAATAATCACCTGCCCTTCAGAATGCCAAAATGGAGACCAAACGAGAAGAGAGCAAAACAACAAACAAAATGAGATGCAAAAACAATGAATGGCCTCTATTAGGGCTGTTTTAGGGTTTAGTGGTAAAAAAATAATAAAAAATATTTATTGGGACATGTTTTAAGTGAATTTTTTTTCACTTTATGAAGTTTTTTTGTTTTTTTTTGGCCTTGCGCATTTGGGTGCCCATGGATGCTCCCGAGTGCTCTCGAAAGCCCACAGGGAGCGTAAAATCTCCTTGTGGATGCCTTCCAATGCACATCCCTGCACATCATAAGGCATCCATAGGGAGATCTTACGCTCCCTATGGGCTTCTGAGAGCACCCAGCTCCGCCTTTGCTTCGGGAAGCATCTGCTTCCACTTCCGCCTCCGGTAATTGAGATTTAAAGGATTACAAAGCAAATGTTTCTATAACGAAACATTCATAAAATAGAAACAATCAAATATTTACACTAAGTTACAATATTGACCATTAAATAATAAATAATAAAGATATTATTCTAATAAACCCTTGGTGTTGGAGATCCAGAGGACGAACACCCTCTTGATTTTCCTATTGGATTTGGGGACATAAACCTTCATCTCCATTTGAGGTGATTCTACTCGAGGATTGCATGTTGGCTCATTGAATGCAGTTGTTTAATATATATTTTCAAGTAAATTATTTAAAAAATTTGGAGATTTAGAAGAATTTCACATCTGTTTGAAGATATTGAAGATTTAGAGTTTGGTGAAGTTTCTGGATTTAGTAGAGATTGAAGATTTCTACTGTTCATATATATTGAAGAATTCATAGTGTTTATATATTCATGACTGTAGCAATCAGAATTTTTTGTGAACAATAGTACCAGAGGTATAATTCGACCATTCAAATATCAAAGTCTGCAGTTCACTACCCAGCTATCCCTTTTTAAAGGCTGCTGCATATGTTTTGGAGGGGAACACAGTTTTTAATAAAGACATTTCTAAAAAGTAAAAGGGTGTTGTATAGGAGTAGGAGAGAAAAGACTGCTTCTCTAGGAGGGGACAAGTATTCAGATTGCATATCTCTAGGGTGCTGTTAGTTTTTATGTGTGTGTTTGCTGCCTGCTAACCATTGAAATAATTTTTGTTGTGATTAAATATCTGATATCCCTAAATCTAGCTTCCGTACCACCTCACAAAGAGATCACACCAACAGTGAAGAAACTATTATTTGTTTTTCTGTCCCAACAAGAACTATCATATACCATTCGAAGAGGGCATAGCATTTTGCAAGGGATCCATACAAAGGAGGACTCACTGTATAGACTTGAGGGACATCACATCATTTATTTGTCATCCCATATGTGATCACAACTGTTGCTATTTCCGTTTGAATTTAGAAGCAAATCTTATATGACACGTACTTATGTTAAGGACAGAACAACACTTTAATACACTAATTTCAGCCATTGCATCAATCAAGACTGCCACTCCCTTTCAAATACTCATTCCTTGTAATATTTGCCATTGTACATATTGGTTGCTGGTATAATATTTGCCATTGTACATATTGGTTTCTGGTATAATATTGAACTAATAACTGAAGAGTTTCCAGCTATGTTAGCAGTAATTCAAAACTATCATTGTGAGGGTTTATGATTTAAAAATTCAAATAGACGTGAGTTGTCCCCAGCCCTTTATTTGTGTCGCTGCATCAGTATTTCGGAGTTATGTAGTTTGCTGCTAGTATGCTAATATGGATGTGAAATATTGAACATTAGTATACTATTTTTATATTACTGGCAGCAGTACTCATGTTTACTTCTCTTCTATCTTGCAATATTGTTCAACTGACGTTATTTCCAAAATACAAAAAATGCATATATTACAAAAAGTACAAAACATTTATAGATTTTTATAAAAGTTCAAATTGGGGGGACATTACAAATATTTCAAAATCACAAGTAATACCTTTTTATTTGTAATAGAAGGTTTTAAATCTTTCCCTCTCTAAGATGAATCAAGAAGCAAGCTTCAAGTTCCTTTTCAATACACTTCCTTTTGCATATGTACTAATACCTAAAATCCATTTCCCTTTTGATCATTTTCCAAATTACTTTTTCAAATACATGATAATATATAATTTCTAATAAATATCTATTTTCTCTAAAAAATATCTAATATCATCACTTTATCATGTTTTGAAAGTCAATTTGCAGTTTTTGATAAGTTAGGAACCTTTCTAGGTATATACATAGGAAACTCACTTCTTATAATAAAGATAACTGTTACTTAAATTTCTATGCAAGTTGAAATTTGTGCAAAGAAACAAGATTATGTTTATTTCCTATTTACATTCAGCCAATATGTTGATGTATGTAGCATCGCTCAGATAAATAATATTGACTATATGATTATTATGATAAATGATTTATTATATATATACACATATATATCAATATATATAATAATTGATATTACTATATACATTGATATATATGTATATATAAAGTTATATTATAATTATTCTCATAATAACTAAATAGTGAACTTGATAAACTAAATATTATTATTATTATTATGTAAATATTAGAGAAATTAATATAATACTCAAGAGATAATATATATATATATATATATATATATATATATATATATATATATATATATATATATATATATATATATATATATATAATCATAATTATCATTATATTAATTACATAATAATGAATAGACATGTCCCATGAAGGGACATGTCTCTTCTTGGCTCATTCTAATTATAAATGCAAGAGATTATTGCATTTGGAAAATACATACAATTAGATAGTGCTATTACATTTGCAATGATCCTAAACCCTTAATATGGTATCAGAGCCAAGTTGCAAATGTAAGAGAGTAGTTTGTTGATGGTGAGTGTGTGACTCTCACAGAAAATACAGTCTCAGTACGAGGACCATATCTCACAAATGCAACATTGGATTTTGTTGAATTTTGGATATGTTGGTGATAAACAAATTTGGAAGAATCTCACCAGAGCGATTGGAGAGAAAATGTCAGATTCAAAAGTTATGACCGACTGTGCATGGGCATATGCCAAAATCTATAAAAGAGCAAGGTTCCTTCTTTAAAAGCCTAACCTTTTGAAGGGAGATTGTAATGTCCCCAAATTTCCGTCTTTTGGGATTAGCTTGGTTTGGCGACCCTCGCAAGCTAATCAGGTGGTCAGAGGGGGTAAGATTGAGGAGCTAGTGTTGGGATTCCATTCTGGAGATTCAGTTTACCAGGTTTGCTCTTCATTCAGGTCAATTTGGTCGACTTACTATTTTTAATAAGTGGTATTTTGGGTATGGCCAGGACTAGCAGGGTGTTTGCACGGAGTGTCAGATGTTTCAGAATCGAGCTTCAGGGAATCTCCAGTTTGAGAGACTTACTATTTATAGTAAGTCTGTTTTTAGCAACTAGCTAATTTTGGCAGTGGGTTATTTCCGGCAGGGCGGTTGGCGTTTGGGCTCTGGTGTGGGAAATGAGTTTGTTTTAGTCAGTAGAATTCGGTGGCTTTGTTTTTAAAGTTATCATTATTAAATTAACGTATTTTAATTTAATAACTTAAGTAGTTTATAACTTTAATGTTATGAAGTGAAATTATCATTTAAAAGCCTTTTATATGAAAAAAGTGAAATTGTGCTTTTTACGAAAAAGCTATAAGTACAACTCGAAACAGCACTTTCATTTACCCATTGTTGATTTGATAAATTGTTTATGTGAGAATTCTGCTTGTCTTGGAAAAGCTAGGGTTTCTGGAGCTTGGTCTTCATTTTTGGAGAGAGTTTTTCTGAGATTTGTCGAGTTTTGTCTTCTTCCAAGACAGAGCTCGTTTTGATATGGAATTAAATCTAGTGCTGAGGTATATTGGATTCTGGTGAAGTTTTTTATAATTCTACAGGCGGATTGATTTGTTCTCAAAGAATCTGAGTTGTCTACATGCTGTGGTTTTTTTAAAGTATTTCAAAATTCGCTGTGATACTTTATTCAGTGATTGGTTACAAATTTGTTGGTGAAGATTCTGTTTGTTAAGAGAGATCGAATTGTCTCCTCGCTGCGAAATAAAGGAATGAATTGAAATTGATTATGAGATCAAGTATTGTTCACGCATGTGCTGTGTGAGCTTTCAGAAATCGCGTGAGAGCTGTCATGGCTTCTTCCTTGGAGTCGTCGTTTCATCTCAAACCTGTGGATGTATTTTATGAGCTTCCCCTTCCTCACGCATTAGCAGTTGGAGGTTACGCCAAATGCGTTAGGGGTTGGCAAGCTACAACAACATTGCCTATAGCTCATGGTAGGTATAAGGGAGCCGTCTAGGTGCTGCAAGGGTCTGCGGAATAACACAGACTAGTCATGCTTTAATTAATCTGCCCACGTGATTGCATTCTGGACAGTCTTTCCTCATGCTGGGGTTTCGTATATGCTATAGGACAGTCAAGCACGCCTTGAGCTGCCTTGGGACTGTATAGAGTTGGCATTTATTATGTACGGGTTGTGACATGGTTGAGAAGGTTATTGCTTATACAATACAATTCAGAATATTGCAGCAGTGCCAAGTGCTTAATTTCCTATTTTAATTATTTGATTATGCAATCTGTTTGTAATAAGAAATACAAATCAATTAAATTATCAAGGAATATCAATTTGTCTTGGTTGGATTATATTGAATTTGTGGAAGTTGAATTTAATTGCAAATTAAAAGTATTTTTTGAACAAAGTGTTTGCAAAAATTATAAATTCAAATTAGTAGTTTAGAAGAGCCAGTTTGGGTTCTTCACAATGGTATTAGAGCACTGATCTTTCCATCCTGAAGGGTATGAAAATAAATAATGACAGATAGAGTTGTACCAAGAGAAAACTATACTCGCAGGGGTATAAATTCACCACCTCTCGAAGGTAATGAACAGGGCCCACAGAATGAAAAAGCAGGAGACATAAATAATATTGGAAATGATATTGACAGGGAGGCCAGAGATGCCCTTAGGAATATAGCAGATGGTCAGCATCATGTTGCAAATGTATTGCAATAGCTTTCAGACACTCTACAGTGCATCGCATTACCAGGTGATTGTGTTAGAGACAGAGGTGCGAGGAGTGTTTAAGCTAGATCACACAAGCCACGAGCAGATAACAGGCGTGATTATAGAGCTGGCCGTACAGGTATTTATGATAGGCTTCTTCGTCCTGCTTTCTTGAGGCCTGAGTTGGATGCAGTTAGTGTAGAGACAGAGCCAACACCATTTGTTGATGACATGGTGGCACAGTTTGCAGAGTGGGATGCTCTTCCAGAAGCAATTAAGAGGAATTTGAATTTTGACAGGTACTTGATACAGAAGAGAGATCACTCCAGAGGTTTTTATCAGGAGGATGTGGCTATGACAGACTTGCTTGAGGACAGTTGCAATGAGTCTCATCATATCCATGAGACAGGAGCTCGTGATCAGGAGAATGCTGATGTCATGATAGCCACCAGTGATGGCAGCCCTACATCGACCGGTAGCAATGAAATTACTAATTATATAGGTTCTGATTTTTATGACAGCAGTCCTATGTGTGAGCTTATTGATGACGTTGATGATAGGGCAAGTGTAGGGGGTGTTGTGGAGACTAGCGATGTTATCTGAGGATGATTCATGCTGTAGCGAGTCTGGTATATCATGTTAGATATTGGATGATGACTCGGATTGGTTATTGGATGATGATAGGTCCCAAGATTGTTAGGAAATCAGATCTTTGGGAATATAATGTTATTTATTTTAATACAGATATATATATATGAATACCTCTAATTTTAATTTGAATGCATATATTATTGTATGCAGTGAGGGAGAATAGCAATGTACGTTGTAATTGATTGTATTCAAACCCTCACTGCACACAATATATATATATTAGTGAGCGGCCACATCCAAAGGATCGTGACCCTCACAAATGAAACAATGCATATACTAAACACAACGCATATCATAAACAATGATCACAGCGCATATCATAAACAATAATCACAGCGCATATTAATAAAGAATAATCACAACACTTATCAATAAAGACAGTCGCTGTGTTAATGTAAGCGACTGTTAACAACAGTCGCTTACATTAACATAGGGACTGTTAATGTAAGCCGACAACCATGGCAGTCGGCATTGTATATGATGTGATGTATAAAGTTCGATAAAGCATTTCATTGTTTATTTCGATAATGCAACAATATTATCATTATTATATTGTTAATATAGTAATGATAATATAATATAATATATATCATGTATTATAATATTATCATTACAATATTAATAATATAATAAAGATAATAATATAATATAATATATCATTTATTACAACTTCTTCATTATAATAAAGTATCAATATATATATATATTAATATATATATATATTAATACGAATGAAGCTATATCTTAACACTCCCTCTTAGCGAGTGAGTATTAATCATCAAAAGTCTATCATGATATCCGCACTTCGGGACATACAAGTTAATGTAGTCTTATCATGAGTATAGACTTGAATATCATGATCTCCGCACAATCGGGACACACAATTAAGTAGTCTATCATGATATGATTTCGTTATTACACATCCAGTAATAACAAGAGTCAAGATCTCCGCACAATCGGGACACACAATTAAGTAGTCTATCTTGACACTTTGGTTAACCATTTACAAGATCGTCACCTTGAAATGTTAACCCACACACAAATGATCATTTTACACAATATTGCAATGTACACATATTTTTACATTTATTCATGAATAAAAAACTTATAAATAAGAGGAGTATAAACCATACATCACACCTTGATCATGCCAAGTTTGTTTTTGAAGTATTCTGTCTTTAGCTTTGCCAGTGGCTTAGTGAAAATATCAGCACTCTGTTCTTCAGTACTAATGTACTCTAGCCTTATGATGTTTCTCTCTACCATATCTCTTATGTAATGATATGGAATCTCAATATGTTTGGACCTGTTATGGAAAACTGGATTAACAGATAACTTGATACAACTTTGATTGTCACAATGAATCACAGTTGGATCTAGAGGTTTTCCAAACAATCCAAATAATAGCTTTCTTAACCATACTGCTTCACGTGCTCCCATGGATTCAGCTTCAGTGGAGCTTAATGCTACTGCTGACTGTTTTTGACTGAACCAAGAAATCATAGCTGAACCAAGACTGAAACAACACCTTGTAGTGCTTTTTCGATCAGTAGTACTTCCAGCCCAATCAGAATCAGAATACCCTTGAAGATTGATTTCTACCTTTTCATACTTTAGCCCAAATCCAATAGAACCTCGTAGATATCTCAAGATATGCTTAGCTGCTATTAAGTGTATTTCCTTGGGCTCACACATAAAGTGACTCACAACATTGGTTGCATAACAGATGTCAGGTCTAGTGTTCACCAAGTGCATAAGAGAGCCAACAATTTCTCTATACAATGTAGGATCAGAGGGTTCAGACTCTTCTGCTTCAACTTTGAGTTTGTGCAAATTTGTTTCCATAGGTGTGGATAAAGGCTTACATTCCATCATTCCAAACCTGGTTAGAATATCAATAGTGTATTTTTGTTGATTTAGCAAAATATAGCCTTCCTTTTGAAACACTTCCAACCCTAAGAAATAATGTAAGAGTCCTAAATCTTTCATGTCAAATTCAGCAGTGAGTTCTTGCTTACATTTTGCAATAAGATGATCTTCTCCTGTTATTAAAAGATCATCTACATAAAGAACTAAAATAACCATGTTGTCATTTGTTATCTTAAAGTAAATGTTAGGATCTGCATCATTTTTAGAGTATCCTAATTTTGAAAGATAGCTGTTTATCCTTTCATACCATGCTCTGGGAGCTTGTTTCAACCCATATAGTGTTTTCTTGAGTTTGCAAACATATTTTGATGCATCATGTATAATGAACCCTTCTGGCTGCTCTAAGTATACTTCTTCTTCAATAGTGCCATTTAGGAATGCTGTTTTCACATCCATCTGGTGTATCTTCCACCCTTTAGATGCTGCTATAGCAATAATGGTTCTGACTGATGTATACCGAGCTACAAGAGCAAATGTTTCTTCATAATCAATACTTGCTTTCTGTGAGAATCTTCTAGCAACAAACCGAGCTTTATGTTTTTCAATACTTCCATCAGGAGCATATTTAGTTTTGAATAGCCATCTAGAAGAGACAACGGTTTTGTTTTTAGGTCTAGGTACTATGTCCCAGACATCATTCTTTATTATAGATTGATATTCTTCAATCATTGCCTCTCTCCATGCTTGATTAGATAATGGCTCCTTAGGATTTGATGGTTCTGATTTATTGATTTCTATTATAAGAGCTGCATAACATTTCTGAGTTCTTGTCCTTTTACTCTCATGAGATATTTCATGTGGTTCTACATTATTTTCTTTAATTATTTGCCTTGCCCATAATGGTCTTTTCTTACCATTGATTACATTCGTATTCTCATTTTCAATGACAGGAGGTTCAGGTTCTTCTATATCCCCCCTCTCAATTTCAGCAGTAGGATCTTCTTCTATCTCTAGGATGTTATCTTCTTCAAGGTTTTTAAATGTGTTATTTTCATCAAATTTTACATCTCTACTCATCTCAACAGATTTTTGTCCTGGAATATAGATTCGATACCCTTTTGTGTGTTCACTATAACCAACAAGTATGCCTCTCTTACCTGATGGTTCTAGTTTAGTCCTCTTCTCTTTAGGTACATGAATATATACAGGACATCCAAATATCCTGAGATGACTTAGATCTGGCTTGATCCCTGTGAATGCCTCTTCTGGTGTTATATTTTCTAGTATGGAGTGTGGACACCGATTTTGAATATATACCGCTGTATTTGAAGCTTCTGCCCAAAAAGAAGTATGAAGGTTTTGATCGAGCATCATGGCTTTTGCTCCTTCGATTATGGATCTATTCTTCCTTTCTGCTACTCCGTTCTGTTGAGGATTATACGGCACAGTATACTCCCTCTTAATCCCAACAGAATTACAGAACTCTTTAAATATGTCAAATTTGTATTCACCTCCATTATCTGGTCTTAGTACTTTTATTCTTTTGTCTGTTTGATTTTCTACTAATGCTTTAAATTCTCTGAATTTAGATAGTACCTCACTTGATTCTTTAACCTTAAGAAAGTATATCCAAGTTTTCGGAGAATAGTCATCAACAAAGATAATATGGTATAGTGATCCTGTTAATGAAGGTGTTGACATGGGTCCACATAAGTCAGTGTGGATCAATTCTAAGATTACTTTAGATTTGTGCTCACTTGTAGGGAAAGACCCTTTTATATTCTTTCCTAGTGCACAACCTTTGCAAATGCCAGGATGATATTTTTAAAGTTTGGAAGACCCGTAGTAATTTTGTTTATTAAAGGTAGAGCATTATACCTTAGATGTCCCAACCCCTTATGCTATAATTCATTGTGATTTGTGATTTCATGAGTTAGTGCAGATTTCTGATCATTACATATTTTATAAAGACTACCATCTCTTGTCCCAATGATTGTAGCATTCTTCATATTTGAATTCTTAGGTCATAATAGAACTTTGTCTTCATTAAAGGTGACACGAAATCCTTGGTCTGCTAGTCCTGATATAGAAACTAAGTTTCTTTTGATTCCAGGTACAAATAGAACATCATTAAGTTGTAAGGATACTCCATTCTTTATCTTGATAGTACAGGTCCCTATTCCTTTTACTGGATAGGTGGAGTTATCCCCAATAGTTACTTCTTCGGTTGAGTAATTTTCAAGTGTTTCAAACTGATTTTTGAATCCGGTTATATGTCTAGATGCACCACTATCAAATATCCAAGTTCTATTATTTGAATTTAGTTCACTTGATAGAGCTGTAAAGAAAAGTGGAATTTCTTTTGCTTTAGCTATGGTGGCTTGAGTCTTTTGTCTTTCAGGACAATGTCGATGAGTGTGCCCATATTTATCACATTTGTAACATTGGATTTTAGAAAAATCTCTTTTGAAACCCCTCTTTCTTTTGAAGGATTTTCTCTTTTTGTTGTGAGACTTTGTGTTGAGAGCTTGTGTTTCTCCCTCTTTCTTTAGACCTATTCCTTTGGTAATAAGTCTTGATTCTTCCTGAGTACAGTCGTTCTTAAGTTGATCAAATTTTGGTAGAGGTGGACGTGTACTTATGCATTGAATAAAATTCTCCTAGGATGTTGGTAATCCCCTTAGTGCTATGAGAGATAATTTTATGTCTTCTATAGTGTTACCAATTGACAATAGTTGATCTCGTATTTCAGCAATTCTTAGGAAATAAGATGTAACTGTTTCCCCTTTATTCATTTTTATGGTCAATAATTGTTCCTTCAAGGTTAATATATGACTTGTATTGTTTATCTCATACGTTTCTTGGATTTTCTTGAAAACCTCATATGCTGTTGTTAATCTTGCTATACTTGGGAGAATAGAGTCTTTAACTGAATCAACAATTAATTTCTTGGCTTTATTGTTCCTCCTTTTCCAAGTCGTTTTCTCTGCTTCGTTTGTAGGCATTTCTTTTTCTGCTTCTATGAAAGACTCTAATTCCAGTTCTTGCAATAGTGTGGTGATTCTAATTTTCCATGATAGAAAATTTGATGCTCCTTCCAATTTGTCTTGCATCCTGATTCCGGTGGTCATTTTTAATGATTTGTGAATTCTTCTTCTTTAAATAATATATTTCCCTTGTATTCCAATTAAATAGTAATTCAGAATTTTATTCCCTTTAACTCTGCTCTGATACCATGTTAGGAAATCAGATCTTTGGGAATATAATGTTATTTATTTTAATACAGATATATATATATGAATACCTCTAATTTTAATTTGAATGCATATATTATTGTATGCAGTGAGGGAGAATAGCAATGTACGTTGTAACTGATTGTATTCAAACCCTCACTGCACACAATATATATATATTAGTGAGCGGCCACATCCAAAGGATCGTGACCCTCACAAATGAAACAATGCATATACTAAACACAACGCATATCATAAACAATGATCACAGCACATATCATAAACAATAATCACAGCGCATATTAATAAAGAATAATCACAACGCATATCAATAAAGACAGTCGCTGTGTTAATGTAAGCGACTGTTAACAACAGTCGCTTACATTAACATAGGGACTGTTAATGTAAGCCGACAACCATGGCAGTCGGCATTGTATATGATGTGATGTATAAAGTTCGATAAAGCATTTCATTGTTTATTTCGATAATGCAACAATATTATCATTATTATATTGTTAATATAGTAATGATAATATAATATAATATATATCATGTATTATAATATTGTCATTACTATATTAATAATATAATATAATATATCATTTATTACAACTTCTTCATTATAATAAAGTATCAATATATATATATATATATTAATATATATATATATATATATTAATATATATATATATATATATTAATATATATATATATATTAATATATATATATATATATATATTAATATATATATATATATATATATTAATATATATATATATATATATATATTAATATATATATATATATATTAATACGAATGAAGCTATATCTTAACAAAGATCATACTTTACAAGGACTTATTGCAGATAGGGAGGATTTACAAAGGCATGAGTCAATTCAGATAGAGCAGATTACACATCATGTCTCTCAGTGTTCACCGTATTATGGCTCAGATCAGCAGATTGGTGTTGTTCATTTTGTGAACAATTCTTTACTTGAGGTAGATGTTGTTATGACTTATGACAACCAGCTGTTTGAGCTTAGTGATGATCCCTTACAGGTGTCGTACGATGATGATGATAATGATGATGTTTGGGATCGTATTAGTACACCCGGGTATCAGGAGGATTTTACGGGAGGTCAGTTAGGCTTAGCTGGACAGTTCACCCAGGTGTATACAGTGAGGAGTGATTATAGCTTTACATTCGGTCCTCACGTTCAGGATATCTATCAGTCACAGTTCTTCAGTGCATCCTTTTTATGACTGGTACGATGATTTGGTTAGTTCGAAGACTGGGAACAAGTGCAGTCTGTTGGTTGAGTTACTCTCGTGTGAGTTACTCTCGGTTGAGTTTCTCCCATGTAGCAATCCTGTTGCAGCATGATCAGTTCAGGTGATGAGTGCGGTTTTCCAGTTGCTGATGTTGGTACTGTTGATGTTGTTGACTTCTTTAGAGGAGTATGAGGTTGATCGGGACATTACTCATGACCATCCTTGGGATCTAGGTGGATTGTGATGTTGCTTGTTTTTCTTGATTGCTTGAGGACAAGCAATCTTGGGAAGGGAGGACTATAATGTCCCCGAATTTCCATCTTCTGGGATTAGCTTGGTTTGGCGACCCTCGGAAGCTAATCAAGTGGTCAGAGGGGGTCAAATTGAGGAGCCAGTGTTGGGATTTCATTCTGGAGATTCAGTTTACTGGGTCTGCTCTTTGTTCGGGTCAATTTGGCCGACTTACTATTTTTAGTAAGTGGTATTTTGGGTATGGCCAGGATTAGTAGGGTGTCTGCACAGACTGTCAAATATTTCAGGATCGAGCTTCAGGGAATCTCCAGTTTGAGAGACTTACTATTTATATTAGGTCTATTTTTAGCAGTTGGCTAATTTTGGCAGTGGGTTATTTCCGACAGGGCGGTTCGCGTGTGGGCTGTGGTGTCGGAAATGAGTTTGTTTCAGTCAGCAGAATTCGGTGGCTTTGTTTTTAAAGTTATCGTTATTAAATTAAGTACTTTATAACTTTAATGTTATAAAGTGAAATTATCATTTAAAAGCCTTTTATATGAAAAAAGTGAAATTGTGCTTTTTCCGAAAAAGCTATAAGTACAACTCGAAAAAGCACTTTCATTTACCCATATTGTTGATTTGATAAATTGTTTATGTGAGAATTCTACTTGGCTTGGAAAAGCTAGGGTTTCTGGAGCTTGGTCTTCATTTTTGGAGAGAGTTCTTCTGAGATTTGTTGAGTTTGGTCTTCTTCTAGGAGAGAGCTCGTTCTGATACGGAATTAAATCCAGTGCTGAGGTATACTGGATTCTAGTGATGTTTTTTATAATTCTACAGGTGGATTGATTTGTTCTCAAAGAATCCGAGTTGTCTACATGCTGTGGTTTTTTGAAAGTATTTGGAAAATTCGCTATGATAGTTTATTGAGTGATTGGTTACAAATTTGTTGGTGAAAATTCTGTTTGTTAAGAGAGATCGAATTGTCTCCTTGCTGCGAAATAAAGGAATGATTTGAAATTGATTATGAGATCAAGTACTATTCACGTAGGTGCTGTGTGAGCTTTCAGAAATCGCATGAGAGCTGTCACGGCTTCTTCCTTGGAGTCGTCGTTTCATTTCAGACTTGTGGATGTTTTTTATGAGCTCCCCCTTCCTCACGCGTTAGCAGTTTGAGGTTACAGCTAAGGCATTAGGGGCTAGCAAGAAACAACAACATTGCCTATAGCTCACGACAGGTATAAGGGAGCCGTCTGGGTGCTGCAAGGGTCTGCGGAATAACACAGACTAGTCATGCTTTAATTAATCTTCCCACGTGACTGCATTCTGGGCAGTCTTTCTTCATGCTAGGGTTTCGTATATGCTACAGGTCAGTCAAGCACACCTTGAGCTTCCTTGGGACTGTATAGAGTTGGCATTTATTATGTACGGGCTGTGACATGGTTGAGAAGGTTATTGCTTATACAATACAATTCAGAATATTGCAGCAGTGCCAAGTGCTTAATTTCCTATTTTAATTATTTGATTATGCAATCTGTTTGTAATAAGAAATAAGAATCAATTAAATTATCAAGGAATATCAATTTGTCTTGGTTGGATTATATTGAATTCGTGGAAGTTGAATTTAATTGCAAATTAAAAGTATTTTTTGAACAAAGTGTTTGCAAAAATTATAAATTCAAATTAGTAGTTTAGAAGAGCCAGCCTGGGTTCCTCCCAGTGGTATTAGAGCACTGATCTTGCCATCCTGAAGGGTATGAAAATAAATAATGGCAGATAGATTTGTACTGGGAGAACACTATACCCGTGTAATGAGCCCAAGTTGGCTCTCTCTAAATATCCGGATTTAAATACTAAATTTGATATACTTAGCAAATTGTCACCCTCAAAATGGTTGGATCATTCAAACAATATTATGAAAATCTTATTACTTCCAATTATAACTTGCAAATAATAAAATTCTGAAAGTATATCCACCCAACTTAAATTATCCCATTCATATTAAACATGCTTTTGAATATTGTTTACTATCAAAACATTTTTCTGTTATTAAAATTCATTACAACATATTCAGCAAATAATTCCATGGCACCTGAATCTTCCGCCAAGTGCTCCTTGTATTGTCACGTCTCCCTGTGGTCATAACACGTGACTGTCCAAAACAGTGCACGTCAGGTTCAGATATATATACTGGCCCAGTAAGAGGCGATACAGCCCTGCAAATGGCTTCCACATGACCAAGACTTGGGTCACGACCTCCCTAGCATCTCACATGACTGCATTGATTAGTGCGGTTCAGTCTCAGAATGTATACCGTTTCAAAAAGAGTTCACATCCTTGCTGGAAATGAAAACGTAGACAGAACACTGCTCCCACGTGCCTGAAAGTAATCACGTGCCAGTCCCTGTTGACAGATTTGAATGGAAATTTTCTATTACACTTAAATGTTTTTTTCTAAATCTAAATCACAGCACAACAAACTCCAAGATCTTCGAAAATCCACCACTTGTATGCCAATCCAATAGAAATTAACTAGCCATCAGATAATAATATCAAACCCTTGAATTGATTGATTTAACTACACCAATTATCAGCAACTCGAGTTCTCAGAATTTCAGTATGTAATTGATTTCAAACTTGATAGAACAAGCTTCCCTGTAGAATTAAATAAAACTTCACCAGAATAATTTCCGCCTATAGAATAAATTTCATATGAATCCAGTATACATCAGCACTGGATTTAATTCAGAATCAGGAGTGTGAAATTCACCATTAACACATAATGGCTCAAATTGCGAGAAGAGGAATCTGTCCTCGAAACCCTAGCCAGGGCAATTCCCAAACTTCAACAAAATAATGATTGCATAATGAATCAAGAAAGTGCTTTTTCGAGTAGAATATATAGGCTTTCTCGAAAAAGCACCCTTTTAATAATATCATAATATTGGCTTTAATTAACGCTCCAACTTTATAATATAAAATTATAAAGTTATAGTTATTAAATTACATCAAATAATTTAATTTAATAACGCCTTTTAAACTTTTAAAGCCACTGCACTGTCAAACTACAATCAAGAAATTCTGACAAGGCACCAGAACCAACTGCTCAGCCGAAAATAGAAACTGCCCTGCTAGAAATAGCCACTGCTAAAAATAGACTTACCAAAAATAGTAAGTCACTCAAATTGGAGATTCTCTAAAATTGAATCTGGAGATGTCTGATGCTTCGTGCAGACACCCTGCCAATCCCGGCCATACTTGAAATCCCACTTACTAAAAATAGTAAGTTGGCCAAAATGACCCGAACGAAAAGCAAACCTGATAATCTGAATCTCCAGAATGGAATCCCGATGTTGGCTCTACCAACTGACCCTCTATGAACACCCGATTAGCTTGCGAGGGTCGCCAAACCAAGCTAATCCCAATGTCTGAAAAAATGGGGACATTACAATCCGCAGGGGTAGAAATTCACCACCTCCTGAAGGTAATGAACATGGCCCACAGAATGAACAAGTAGGAAACATAAATAATATTCGAAATGATATTAACAGGGAGGCTAGAGATGCCCTTAGGAATATAGTAGATGGTCAGCATCATGTTGCAAATGTATTGCAACAGCTTTCAGACACTCTACAGCGCATCGCATTACCAGGTGATCCTACTAGAGACAAAGGTGTGAGGAGTGTTTCAGTTAGATCACACAAGCCACGAGCAGATAATAGGCGTGATGATAGAGCTGGCCGTACAAGTATTTATGATAGGCCTCTTCGTCTTGCTTTCTTGAGGCCTGAGTTGGATGCAGTTAGTGTAGAGACAGAGCCGACACCATTTGTTGATGACATGGTGGCACAGTTTGCAGAGTGGGATGCTCTTCCAGAAGCAATTAAGAGGAATTTGAATTTTGACAGGTACTTGATACAGATTAGAGAGCATTCTAGAGGTTCTTCTCAGGAGGATGTGGCTATGATAGACTTGCTTGAGGATAGTTGCATTGAGTCTCATCATATCCATGAGACAGGAGCTTGTGATCAGGAGAATGCTGATGTCATGATAGCCACCAGTGACGGCAGCCCTACATCGACTGGTAGCAATGAAATTACAAATGATATAGGTTCTGATTTTTATGACAGTAGTCCTATGTGTGAGCTTATTGATGACGTTGATGACAGGGCAAGTGTAGGGGGTGTTGTGGAGACTAGCGATGTTATCTATGAGGATTATTCATGCTGCAGCGAGTTTGGTATATCATATCAGATATTGGATGATGACTTAGATTAGTTATCGGATGATGATAGGTTCCAAGATCATACTTTACAGGGACTTATTGCAGATAGGGAGGATTTACAGAGGCATGAGTCAATTTAGATAGAGCAGATTACACATCATGTCTCTTAGAGTTCACCATATTAAGGGTCAGATCAGCAGATGGGTGTTGTTCATTTTGTGAACAATCCTTTATTTGAGGCAGATGTTGTTCTGACTTATGACAACTAGTTGTTTGAGGTTAGTGATGATCCCTTACAGGTGTCGTACGATGATGATGATGATGATGTTTGGGATCCTATTAGTACACCCAGGTATTAGGAGGATTTTATGGGAGGTCAGTTAGGTTTAGCTGGACAGTTTACCTAGGTGTATACAGTGAGGAGTGATTATAGCTTTACATTCGGTCCTCACGTTTAGGATATCTATCAGTCACATAGTTCTTCAGCGCATACTTTTTATGACTGGTACGATTATTTGGTTAGTTCGAAGACTGGGAGCAAGTCCAGTCTGTTGGTTGAGTTACTCCCGTGTGAGTTACTCTCGGTTGAGTTTCTCCCACGTAGCGATCGTGTTGCAGCATCATCAGTTCAGGTGATGAGTGCGGTTTTCCAGTTGCTGATGTTTGTACTGTTGATGTTGTTGACTTATTTACAGGAGTATGAGGTTGATTGGGACAATACTCATGACATCCTTGGGATCCGGGTGGATTGTGATGTTGCTTGTTTTTCTTGATTTCTTGAGGACAAGCAATCTTGGGAAGGGAGGACTGTAATATCCCCGAATTTCCGTCTTCTGGGATTATCTTGGTTTGGCGACCGTCGCAAGCTAATCAAGTGGTCAGAGGGGGTCAGATTGAGGAGCCAGTGTTGGGATTCCATTCTGGAGATTCAGTTTACAAGGTCTGCTTTTTGTTCGGGTCAATTTGGTCGACTTACTATTTTTAGTAAGTGTTATTTTGGGTATGGCCAGGATTAGCAGGGTGTCTGCATGGAGTGTCAGATGTTTCAGGATCGAGCTTCAGGGAATCTCCAGTTTGAGAGACTTACTATTTATATTAGGTCTAATTTTAGCCGCTGGCTAATTTTGGCAGTGGGTTATTTTCGGCAGGGCGGTTGGCGTTTAAATTCTAGTATCGGAAATGAGTTTGTTTCAGTCAGCAGAATTCGGTGGCTTTGTTTTTAAAGTTATCGTTATTAAATTAAAGTATTTTAATTTAATAACTTAAGTACTTTATAACTTTAATGTTATAAAGTGAAATTATCATTTAAAAGTCTTTTATATGAAAAAAGTAAAATTGTGCTTTTTCCGAAAAAGCTATAAGTACAACTTGAAAAAGCACTTTCATTTACCCATTGTTGATTTGATAATTTGTTTATGTGAGAATTCTGCTTGGCTTGGAAAAGCTAGGGTTTTTGGAGCTTGGTCTTCATTTTTGGAGAGAGTTCTTTTGAGATTTGTGGAGTTTGGTCTTCTTCCAGGAGAGAGCTCGTTCTGTTACGGAATTAAATCCAGTGCTGAGGTATACTGGATTTTGGTGAAGTTTTTTATAATTCTACAGGCGGATTGATTTGTTCTCAAAGAATTCGAGTTGTCTACATGCTGTGGTTTTTTGAAAGTATTTGGGAAATCCTATATGTGAGCTTATTGATGACGTTGATGACAGGGCAAGTGTAGGGGGTGTTGTGGACACTAGCGATGTTATCTATGAGGATTATTCATGCTGCAACGAGTCTGGTATATCATATCAGATATTGGATGATGACTCAGAGTGGTTATCGGATGATGATAGGTTCCAAGATCATACTTTATAGGGACTTATTGCAGATAGGGAGGATTTACAGAGGCATGAGTCAATTCAGATAGAGCAGATTACACATCATGTCTCTCAGAGTTCATCGTATTATGGCTCAGATCAGCAGTTGGGTGTATTCATTTTGTGAACAATCCTTTATTTGAGGCAGATGTTGTTATGACTTATGAAAACCTGCTGTTTGAGCTTAGTGATGATCCCTTACAGGTGTCGTACGATGATGATGATGATTTTTGGGATCCTATTAGTACACCCAGGTATCAGGAGGATTTTACGGGAGGTCAATTAGGTTTAGCTGGACAGTTTACCCAGGTTTATACAGTGAGGAGTGATTATAGCTTTACATTCGGTCTTCACGTTCAGGATATCTATCAGTCACACAGTTCTTCAGCGCATCCTTTTTATGACTGGTACGATGATTTGGTTAGTTCGAAGATTGGGAACAAGTCCAGTCTGTTGGTTGAGTTACTTCTGTGTGAGTTACTCTCGGTTGAGTTTCTCCCACATAGCGATCCTGTTGCAGCATCATTAGTTCAGGTGATGAGTGCGGTTTTCTAGTTGCTGATGTTTGTACTGTTGATGTTGTTGACTTCTTTACAGCAGTATGAGGTTGATCGGGACATTACTCATGACATCCTTGGGATCCGAGTGGATTGTGATGTTGCATGTTTTTCCTGATTGCTTGAGGACAAGCAATCTTGGGAAGGGAGGACTATAATGGCCCCGAATTTTCGTCTTCTAGGATTAGCTTGGTTTGGCGACCCTCGCAAGCTAATTAGGTGGTCAG
This sequence comes from Chamaecyparis obtusa, assembly GCA_027943335.1. Taxonomy (NCBI): domain Eukaryota; kingdom Viridiplantae; phylum Streptophyta; class Pinopsida; order Cupressales; family Cupressaceae; genus Chamaecyparis; species Chamaecyparis obtusa. The sequence goes on from BSBK01001909.1 coordinate 208,476, forward strand.
AGGGGGTTAGATTGAGGAGCCAGTGTTGGGATTCCATTCTGGAGATTCAGTTTACCAGGTCTGCTTTTTGTTCGGGTCAATTTGGTCGACTTACTATTGTTCGTATGTGGTATTTTGGGTATGGCCAGAATTAGCAGGGTCTCTGCACGGAGTGTCAGATGTTTTAGGATTGAGCTTCAGAGATTCTCCAGTTTGTGAGACTTACTATTTATATTAGCTCTATTTTTAGCTGCTGGCTAATTTTGGCAGTGGGTTATTTCTGGCAGAGCGGTTGGCGTTTGGGCTGTGGTGTCGGAAACAAGTTTGTTTTAGTCAGTAGAATTCGGTGGCTTTGTTTTTAAAGTTATCGTTATTAAATTAAAGTATTTTAATTTAATAACTTAAGTACTTTATAACTTTAATGTTATAAAGTGAAATTATCATTTAAAAGCCTTTTATATGAAAAAAGTAAAATTGTGCTTTTTCCGAAAAAGCTATAAGTACAACTCAAAAAAGCACTTTCATTTATCCATTGTTGATTTGATAAATTGTTTATGTGAGAATTCTGCTTGTCTTGGAAAAGCTAGGGTTTCTGGAGCTTGGTCTTCATTTTTGTTGAGAGTTATTCTGAGATTTGTGGAGTTTGGTCTTCTTCTAGGAGAGAGCTCGTTCTGATACGGAATTAAATCCAGTGCTGAGGTATACTGGATTCTGGTGATGTTTTTTATCATTCTACAGGCGGATTGATTTGTTCTCAAAGAATTGGAGTTGTCTACGTGCTGTGGTTTTTTGTAAGTATTTGGAAAATTCGCTGTGATACTTTATTCAGTTATTGGTTACAAATTTGTTGGTGAAAATTCTGTTTGTTAAGAGAGATCGAATTGTCTCCTTGCTGCGAAATAAATGAATGAATTGAAATTGATTATGAGATCAAGTAGTGTTCACGCATGTGCTGTGTGAGCTTTCAGAAATCGCGTGAGAGCTTTCACAACTTCTTCCTTGGAGTCGTTTCATTTCAGACCTGCGGATGTTTTTTATGAGCTTCCCCTTCCTCACGCGTTAGCAGTTTGAGGTTACAGCAAAGGCGTTAGGGGCTGGCAAGCTACAACAACATTGCCTATAGCTCACGACAGGTATAAGGGAGCTGTTTGGGTGCTGCAAGGGTCTGCGGAATAATACAGACTAGTCATGCTTTAATTAATCTGCCGACATAACTGCATTCTGGACAATCTTTCTTCATGCTGGGGTTTTGTATATGCTATAGGTCAGTGAAGCACGCCTTGAGTTGCCTTGGGACTGTATAGAGTTGGCATTTATTATGTACGGGCTGTGACATGGTTGAGAAGGTTATTGCTTATACAATACAATTCAGAATATTGCAGCAGTGCCGGGTGCTTAATTTCCTATTTTAATTATTTGATTATGCAATCTGTTTGTAATAAGAAATAAGAATCAATTAAATTATCGAGGGATATCAATTTGTCTTGGTTGGATTATATTGAATTTGTGGAAGTTGAATTTAATTGCAAATTAAAAGTATTTTTTGAACAAAGTGTTTGCAAAAATTATAAATTCAAATTAGTAGTTTAGAAGATCCAGCCTGGGTTCTTCACAGAGATTCGATCAAATTGAAGGTTTTTATAGTGTATAAAACCTTTGGATATTCAAGACAAGTGATGTGAATAATTATAGTAATGTTCGAGAATGATGACATCATTCTATGAATTTGCATGATATTTTCAATATGGGCTCACCTTACAGAATGAAATATTGAAATTTATAAAAGATAAGTATTTCATGTTTTATAATGCACATAATTTTTGAGTTTGTAATTCATGCTATGCTATTGGTCAGTAAAATATTGTATGCTTCTAACATTGGTATTTACTGTCGAGATAGTTTAGTGAGCTATTTGTAATCTCTCTCTGACATACCTTCAGGATAGAAGCATAAGATAACTGCATTCAAGGGAGAAAGAACTTGATGCTTGCAAACAAATTGATGATTGAGACTAGATGCAAAGGGAGTTTGATATTTCAAAAGAGGTCAATAAGTTGATAAACTTGAGCTTCAAATGGAGTAGATGGTTCAGTCAACTTGTGACAATCTTGATCATATTGATTGAGAGGGAGTTCACTATTGAAGGTGAAACATTTATGAGGTAAACTTGATATAACTGATTATTGTACTAATGAATCAAGAATATTTTTAATGGGCTTGCCCCTTGTGTAAATCATGAAGAAGTGACGACTTCCAAATGATTATCACTTGTATTTGTAAAAGTTATTGTAAGGTGACGATCTTACAATAACTTGACCTTCTATTGTGATAGACATCTTGTGATGGCTGAAACCGATCATAATAGATAAAACTTGTGGATAGAATCACCGATAGAGACAATCCACACTAAAGCTGATGAGTTTGTGGATAGAATTGCCGATGGAGGTAATCCACATGAGAGCTTGTGGATAGAATCGCCGATTGAGGCAATCCACTCGGGAACTTGTGGATAGAATCGCCGATAGAGTTAATCCACACTAAAGCTCGTGAGTTTGTGGATAGAATCGCCAATGGAGGCAATCCACACGAGAGCTTGTGGATAGAATCGCCGATTGAGGCAATCCACCCTAGAACTTGTGGATAGAATCGCCGATAGAGGCAATCCACACTAAAGCTCGTGAGTTTGCGGATAGAATCGCTAATGGAGGCAATCCACACGAGAGCTTGTGGATAGAATCGCCGATTGAGGCAATCCACCTGGGAACTTGTGGATAGAATCGCCAATAGAGGCAATCCACACTAAAGCTCGTGAGTTTGTGGATAGAATCGCCGATGGAGGCAATCCACACGAGATCTTGTGGATAGAATCGCCAATGAAGACAATTCACCTGAGAGCTTGTGGATAGAATCGCCGATGGAGGCAATCCACCTGAGAGCTTGTGAATAGAATCGTTGATGGAGGAAATGCACACGAGAGCTTGTGGATAGAATCGCCGATGGAGGAAATCCACCTGAGAGCTTGTAGATAGAATTGCTAATGGAGGCAATCCACACGAGAGCTTGTGGATAGAATCATTGATGGAGGCAATCCACATCTTGAGACTATGTTTTTGTTGATTACATCATGAGGATGATGCCTTTATTGCTTATATCATATAATTGATGTTGTCAAGTGTCTTAAGTGTTTACATTGGATTGATTTATGCTCCCTAGCTAAGAGGGAGTGTTGATGTATGTAGCATCGCTCAGATAAATAATATTGACTATATGATTATTATGATAAATGATTTATTATATGTATACATATATATATATATCAATACATATAAGAATTGATATTACTATATACATTGATATATATGTATATATAAAGTTATATTATAATTATTCTCATAATAACTAAATAGTGAAATTGATAAAATAAGTATTATTATTATTATGTAAATATTAGAGAAATTAATATAATACTCAAGAGATATTATATATATATGTATCTATATAATCATAATTATCATTATATTAATTACATAATAATGAATAGACATGTCCCATGAAGGGACATGTCTCTTCTTGGCTCATTTTCAATATAAATACAAGAGATTATTGCATTTGGAAAATACATACAATCAGATAGTGCTATTACATTTGTAATGATCTTAAAACCTTAATACAATATTATTGCAAATCTTGTTTCATTCTAAAATAAAAGTAAAAAATAAATGTCCATTGTATAAATCAGAATCTGATATGTACAACATTTATTTATAACAACAAAATGAAATGAACATGCTGAAAGAAATAGTCTCTCACACAAGTGACCGTGAGAGTAGCCTCTAGTATGGTGTTATATACATTTCTATCCTATGAAGCATATAAACATGAAAATGAGCAAAAAATAGAAATGAAGGTCATAGGGAACCGGTCATTGCTTGTAATGATTGGTTGCATTGCGTAGCTCCAACCATTCTGGTCTATTGTCTTTGTCCATGGCCTGTCCAAGTGTTTGAAACCTGCATGAGCAAAGCAATGTGTTAGATCCGATGGATCTATGCAATGACGGAAACACCTCACTTCAAAAAAATATTCTATGCTACGGTCACACACTTGCATAAAACAGACATATATATATCAGCATAGCAGAGGAAGATGAATTAACAGTTTTTATCATTAACATTTTTGTTTCCTGTGCAGGATCATGTCTCTCATGGGTTTGTGGAATTAACTGTAGGCTCCCACGAGGGTTTTTGAGCCCAGCATACCCATCAAAGACAGGATTGAAGAGGAGCTAATCAAAGAATCAAATGCTCATATGTATTTTAAATTTGAAATGCATTGCTAACGGAGGACTAGTCAAAGAAAATGCTATAGAATTATCAGGTTGTAATGTGCTGCTATGATGTGTATTAACAAAATAACATAAGCATCAAAGGGACATATTAATTTATAAAACATTTTGCTTTTATATCAAAATTATGCTGCAGCCATTATCAATCAGATCAACATAAACATCAAAGGGACAAGAGTCATTCTTGAAACATCAATTAGATTACAATAATGAAGCCACATTAGATCAACTACCTCAAAATGTTTAGAATATCAAATGCAATAGGAAGCTTTCAGAAACATGATAACTACAAAAGAAAGTGCAATTACAGATGTATGAAAGAAGCTACAACAACAAAACTATAAGAGGGAAAAATAACAGAATATTGCATATGTCAAAGAGAAAGAAGACTTTTCAAAACACAGAGATGACAAATTCAGAGGTTTGCAGGAAAAGAAATAAATGTTTTAGCTGAAGGTGTTCAACAAATGCAAGTATGCTGAATGAAGAGTTGACAAGCAACTACAAGAAATAATGAAAATAAGAGATTCATGCAGAATGTTCTAAATTGCATTAAAGTAAACAACCATTATGAATTCTTGGGTGTAAACGTACAGATGAAGCAATCATCATACAATGAGAGAGGTAACTTGTATTGCAGAAAGTTTTCGCCATGGACTGGAAAGACACAACCCGAAAGATCTGTTCAAATAGAGGAAATGGTGAAGTTTTATCATGGGTTGAGTAAATTTCTAAATGGCGCCAGTAGGGAAGCTACAACAACAGGTGCAAAAGGTATACTGGTTTCTTTTTCACAATAGGGTTTTCGAACTTTCATTCCAAAAATTTCAGAGAAATCTCCATTCAATGGAATAAATAAAATTCAAATCTGAATATCGTGGCTAGACAAGTAAACAGAAGTTTTCTCCAGCAACAGTAAGAAAGGGCTGAATTCATGCTTCAAAAACCTTATGAGATTCTTTAAAAGTGCAAGAAGTAGATGGCTCCAGCAATAGAAAATAATGGATGTATGATAATGCAAATAAACCCAGAGGCATAAATAAACAAGCAGCGTGTCTTTTCAAAATTTATACTTACAGAAAAATGCAAGGGAAAAATCAGAAAAAATGGCTTACCTATGGAAGCTGTTGTGCTAGATTCGAACAAGAAAAAGGTCAAGAGTTCTTCAGCAGCCAGTGAAAGATCTGGAAATAATTCCCATGGTTGAAGACCCCAGAAAAATGTAAAGAAAAATGCCGGTTTCAACAGCAGATCACTCCAGTAAATGGCGTGATAAAGAGATCTGAAAAACCTTTTTCTCTTCATCTTTTCTAGAAAGTATGCAACTGAAGAAATTATTGTAGGAAAAGATCACCACGAAAGGAAGAAGAACTGTAGGCAAAGCTTCAGGATCTCCCATCAAACAATGGTACCGGTCCAACCAACAACAAGTATTAGTTTCCCAGTCACAACTGAGAAGGAAAAAAAAAACTAGGAGCAAAAGAGTCTTCAAGCTCTACTCCCATGGTGGCAGACCTTCTTTCCAAAGCAAAATGATGAAAATGAAATGTTCATGCTTTGTTTTAGGGTTGTTTTTCCTTAATTTCGAAAATGGCAAAGTACATGACATGTTTTCCAAGTCAATACGAGCCATAAGGCTTTAAGGCTTTTGCCTTAAGTTTTATAAAGTCAACAACTTATTTAATATTTGACATATAGGATAGTAATAATGTCATTAATTTTTTAAAAAAATTTTATGCTTTATATTTATTTATCCTAAGCAACAATAATAATATGTTAATTAATAAACATAATTTTTTTTTTATGTTTATTAATTAAAATTTTATTATTATTACTTAGTATAAATAAATATAAAGCATAAATTTAAAATTTTTAAGTTGTGTCATTATTATTTTATATGTTATATATTGCTCTTGTTATTGTTTAATACTTAGCATCCTTTTTACTTAGATATTAAATAATAACTCAATGGAGGAGTTATAGATTTGACTTGGACTTTCACATAGGAGATGTGGCATTTGTTTTGCCAAGTGGAAAGATGTATTAGTCATGAGGAGTTGTTTGTTTTGATGAGAACTTAAGGGGGTAGTGCTAGCTTGTTTTTTGCTAGATGACTTTGTAAGGACCAACCTTGTCCTAAGAATTAAAATAACAAAAATAACTAGAAACTTCATTATCAACATAGCAACTTGAATACAAGGCTATAAAATTTTTGTTTAGTTGATAAAGTTAGTCATTGATTGCTCAGGAGATAAATTTTTAAAAGAGTCCATCCGGGACAAAACTTTCACTTAGCCATCCGGGCTCTTCTGTCCTGGGCAAATAAAAGGGGTTGTCCGGACCCAATCTCTATCCATGCAGGATAGAGGATGTAGTAAGTGACATAGAGGTCATTCTTCCATCCATCCGAGATGGGTTCATAAGGACAGAAAATACTTAATGCTCTGATTAGAGACTTACACTCTTCGGGACCATTCAGGTCCAGAGTAGCTTGCAAGAATTTTCACAATCTGCCCAAGACTGTGCCAAGGTTCTTAGCAAGATTATAAAATAAGATCTGCTCCCTTCCTTGGATTTCGGGCTTACGGCCAGGTGCAGACCACTGAGATTAATTTTAAGTTCTATACCCCTTCTCGGCTTTCGGGCATTCGGCCGCGTATAGATACTTTCTTGAGAATCATTTTTTTTTTAGTTTAATAAATTTATAAGCTTGTATCTTGACTTGATTGTTAAGATGAAACCACTTTAATTATGTTCAAGGAACCTATGCGCTAGAGGTATCCTTCACCTACCAGGCTGCCTACATACTCGTATCCACGGGATCAAGGCCCCTTGAATTCACTCACACTAATGTAGTATGTAGTTCTGGTTTCTACTAGGTTTTTGGTGTAATTGTTTGTGGAAATGAACCCATTGGGGTATTTACTCGTTCCAAACAATTCTTCGTCCTCATACATCCACTCGGGCAAATCAGTCGGAATTCCTAAGCTATTTACTATAACATCAACAGTACTTGGTTCAAAGTCAAGGTTAAACCATGTATAAAATTTACCTATACGCATGTATCCTATTTCCTCACCTTTAATGCTGTGGTGGCTGGTTATCTAAGTTTCGTATGAAGTTTGTCTACTAAACACACATATGATATATGTGCGTGCATGTGTTCCAAACATACATATATTCTCATACAACTATATGTATTTTTCTGTATATGGCAGATTCTTACCACCTAAAATATTTAATCACACTATAAGCCCCAGCCACTGAAACAAATACACTTATGAGGGAAAAAGAACATCTTTCATATGAAGCTTTACTATAATTTCATGTTTAAATTAGATAGTTCTCCAATACTAACTGTGGGACACAATGTGGCCAACTATTTTATTTATGAAATGTATGGTGTCAAAACAATTTGTAATTTGTCTCAATCATGATTAATTTGCTGCAGGATATCAGATTTTTATCTTAGAAAAGAGAAGACTACCATGATTCCATTTAATAAGTAAAAATAACATATGTATTTAAGTTCAGAAATTTCATATATGAGCCATGAATGAACTGGAAAAGGGAGCAGCCTGTTATTGGCTAAAATAATCTGATTCAACAACCAGCAAATTATAAAATTCTGAGTATTATTAAGTATAGTTACAGCCAGCAATTATAAAATTTTGAGTATTATTAAGTATAGTTACAGCAGTACCAAAACATAACATAAATACAGCTACAGTAGTGTCAAAAATAACATTAGATGCTGCTACCGGTATTAGACTAAACATCAAAACATTGCTACAGTAGTATTAAATAGTACTGGTAAACATGAATATATATATAAATTTATATTACCTCAAGAATATCTAATATAACCACAGTAATGCTAAATTTTATGTATACAGGCAGGAATATACACATATTCTGAAAGACTATTATTTCCAGAATAATTACTCTTTTATTTTCCATTAAAATCTATTAATATGAAAAGAAATTTATAAAGCTTCCAAATAAGAGATGGAATTTATCATACCTGGTAAGTCTGATGGTTTATTCTTGCCTGGGCTGCAAAATACGCTCAGTTCCAGATACAAAGAGAAACTCTCTTTTCCCTACTTTTATTTTCTACAAAATAAAACTAGCTTTCTTTTGAAAAATAAAAACCGTACACAGGGATCTGTATAAATATAATTTTTGAAAGCAATTTAAACACTTGAGATTTATTTCCGGCTGCTGCCTCTGATGTCCCTTAAAACAATGGTTCGAACCCTATTTATCAAATCTCCAGGCGGTGCTGAGAAGTTTGTTTTTCTTCTGGAAACATCTTGTTGATATGTTCGAATGATCTTTCTGACTCCATGCGTATACCTTCTCTATTCAGCTGGACATGTTTTTACCTGATGTTTTTCCTCCATTTGGAGCTGGACGCGTATATCCTTATGCTGTGTTGTATTCCTTTCCCAAATAAAGGATAAAAATGTCTAATATATGGCTGTGCGTAGAGGAGTATGTCGGCCTTTTCAAGAAGTTAATATTTCTTTGTTTTTTATATATAGCTTATATTTACACTTGCCCCAAATCCCGATTTCCCTATGTTATGCAACAAAAGCACTTTGTCATAGTTTTAAATGTCTATAGGTATAAGATTGATTTAAATGCGATGAGTAGTTATTATATTATATTAATAATTGGTTTATTTAAGCATTGTATTAATAATTCAAATATATTATTTAGTATTTCTTTTAATAATTGTATATTGGTTTTTTTTTATTAGATTTAACTATTTAAATTTCATTTTCTTAATTTAATGATAATTATGACGTTTAATTTATGTATTATCAATAGTATTATTTATTTTATTTGTGTTCAACATTATTAAATATATATATGCTATTTAATGGTTATGTTTTACTTATGATTTATTATTTATTTTATATATTATTATTTTTTTTAGTTATATAATGTCTAATGATTATATTTGAGTATTTGGACGACCTGTCTAATTTTATAATTAATTACTTGTAATGTTTGATGAATATTCGAAAACAACCCAAATTAGGAACCTATTTAATACCATAGAACACAAAATAGTTCAACTCGAATTCTTTCAATAACCAACGTTCTTTAAAGAAACATACATTAAAATAGTTGATAACACACTCACGTTCTTGTCCAATGTGTGTATTTAAGAATCGTAAAGGCTAGCTTATAGAGGGTCATAACAGACTTGGAGTTCATCTTGAACTTTGAGTTGTTTTGTGACTCTTCTTGAGTCTTTCTTGAGATTCCTGGAGTCAGTTTGAGTGGTCATCATGTGGCTCCATTTGAGGAGCAGTTTCAGGTCCATTGCATACATTTTTGGAGCTTTTTGAGGCCTATTTTTGAGGAGATTTGTTTCTATCCGAGTTTGAGTGATTGTTCCTTCATATTGAGTGGGTTGTTGATAGGTTTGGGAGCCTTCTTTTTAGGCTTTTCATCAAATCCGACCTAGGGCTTCAGATTTGAGTTCCTCTTGTGGTGGGTGAAGCATTATATGTTCTGAGGGAGTTTTCAGAATAAGGGTTTGGTTTTTGGGAGTTGGAGAGACTTGGTGCTTTTGGGAACATTGTGCTATTGCTTCCATTGATTGTAACAGATTCAGAGTGTGCATTTTCAGAGCTTTTGAGAGTTTATATACAACATTTTGGGATCTATTTCTGATGTTACATTTGTATGCAGATTGGTGATTGATGTTCTTTTTTGTGTTTCTCATCTGAAACCTTTTAAGTTTGTCTCATTTTAGCATCTTTTTGATTAAAATTATTCTTCACAAGTCAAGTGTTGTGTTATTTTTCTCTATATATTAACTGTGATTAACATCTTTTTAATATTTTTCTAATCACAGATCTTCCTTTGAAATACTTGTGTTGAAGGTTTTATCAGGGATTGTATCATTTTATAAATTGCTGGTGGGTTCAATCTGTGTTAAGGGAAGTGTGGACTCCTTTCAATATTTTGGTGTATCACCCTTTAATAATTATTGAGTTGTTTTGTTTTAAGTTCATGATAATTTCTGTCCCTTTTCCATCCATTTAGTTGCAGTATCGAGATCTTTAGGTGTTATATCTAATAGGAACCGGCCTAGAATCTGGAGGTTCAATCAGGTCATAGGATACCCACAACCTCTGATTGATCCCATGTCCTCCAGAAATCACAAGTGTTTCGGTGCTTAGGAGAGGGTGCAATTTCTTGAGTTAACAATAACATTTTAGAAAACCTTTAAATTTTATATTTTAATTCCAAACATCCATCTCATAGTTTCAAATGCATTCTAACATTTCACAAGGTTATTTATTTTTTCTTTTAAATTTTATATTTTAGTTCCAAACATCCACCATATTATTTAAAATTCATTCTAACATTTCACAAGGGTACTTAATTACTTTCCTCCAAAGCAACCGATATGCATATGCAAAATATGAAAAACATTCAAGGGAATACTGTTGACATATTTAAGTTGTCATTGGTTAAGTCAGAGGCAAACATCAATCCCATCGGAGCACTGATACTCTTTAGTATGCACCGGTAGACCAAATAGAATGTTTTCAACTGGTCTTATGAGACATACAGGGAAGGTATGGCCAACTGGGTAGACCAAATAGAATGTTTTCAACCGGTCTTATGAGACATACAAGGAAGGTATGACCAACCGAGTACAAGTTTATTACCGATTGAGTGCATGATAATCCGAACCGGATTATGCGGAGTTGTCTCAGTTAAAACCGGATTATACGGAGCATTCACAGTTGAAATTGAAGTTAGCTTTTTAACTAAAGTTAGCTTTATTTCATCTACGGGTGTTTCAAGGTAAACTCAAGATCATTTTGCAAGCTTTTTTCGCATGCATGATTTATGGGTGAGTTTACAGCTTGGCGGAACTGTGAGAAGTATTTTTAATAAGAATAATGTCTTCTAAATACAGATCATAGTATACAAAAGAAGTGTTGTTGAATGTTGAGAGTGTACAGAGCAGGAGAAGGAGAATCTTTTGAGAGGTGAAAGGCAGAGAAAGGTTCAACAGCCAAGCAGAGGAAAGGGTAGCAGGTACGATCTAATCAGACAGAAAGTGTCATAATAGATCATTGCTTTAGACTGTACAACATATTGAAATTCCTTAAACAAGGTGAAGCCTAATAGGTTCTTTGTATAAATCTTTTTACCGGGTAACATCTTTATTGGTGTTTTAAAATCCTCTTATCAGGTGACTCCTAATAGGGTCAAGATCCTAATAGGTCTTCTATCAAATCCCTTTACTAGGTAGAACTCTTACAAGTGCTTTGTAAGCCTTTAACAGGGCACCTTTATTACTGCAGTAGTAAAGTTGTGGGTTCTGTCCCACTGTGGTTTTCTCCTAACTGAGGGTTTCCACGTATATATGCTGTGTTGACTTGTGTATTTCTATTTCTGTTTATGAGTGTTGATTATATTCTTTTAATTATGCAAGAATATATATATAAGGTTAAATTGAAGTAGGAATTGTATTTATTGATTCACCCCCCCCCTCTCAGTAACCGGTTAGGACTAACAATTGGTATCAGAGCCATTTGGTTCTCAAAGATATAAAGCTTAACTGCTTGAGTAAAAGATCATGGAGGGATACAGGTATCAAAAACAGCTTGAGGAAGCAAATGGTTTAATTGCCTCTCTTGAGAACAGACTGAGGAGGTCCCTTGCAAAAAGAAAGGTGCTGGCTCTGCAACTGAGTGAGAGCAATGTTACAATTGAGGAACTCTCTGGGCAAAGTGGATTTGATGAAGCAGAGGAGGCAGTCTCCGAGCTTATGGAGAGAAATAAGAGTCTAACCAATCAGATCTCAAATCTGAAAAGGGAGCAGGAAAATAATGCTCTAAGAATGACTGAAATCATTGAGGAAAAGAGGAAAGCTGAAGATGAAAGAAATAGTGCCATAAAATCACTGGCAGCCTCTGAAAGAGCAAGAAATCTGGCAGAAGATGCAGTAAGTGAAAGTGATCTTGTTGTTCTACAACTTCTAGAAGACATGTAGATAATTACACAAGAAAATGCAAACATGCAAAAGAATTGGCATGATAAAAATGATGCATGCAAAAGGCTGGCTATTGAATTATATTAACTAAAGGAACAGATGAAAGTTCTCGAAGAAAGAAATGAGACACTTAGAAGATACAATGAGAACTCAGAAAAGCTTGATGAGCAATTGAGGGCTCAAAGAAAGCACAAGGATCCCACAGGACTTGGGTTCACCGGTCAAAGCAGCAAAGAAACCGGTGAGTCATCTGGGGTCAAGAAAGGCAAGATGGAAAAGAAGAAGAAACCAATGGAAGATATAGGTAAGAAGACCTTCAAAATCTCTTGCCATCACTCTAGTAAATTGGGTCATAAAACAAATGACTGCAAAAATGCGCCGGTAAAACTAGTTACTCCTAACAGTTACTACAGAAATTGTTACAAGTATGGCCACAAGGTTTCTGAATGTAGGTCTCATCCCAATAGTGTGTTCAGTGGAAGCAGGGGAAACTTCAAAGGTTACTGCTATGCATGCAACAAGTTTGGACACAAGGCTGATGAATGCAGATCTAAAACTATGGCATTCAGATCCCCACCGAGATTGATATTCACTAAAAGGAATGTAAACCGGAGCACAACCAACTGTGCTAATTGTGGCATATATGGCCATAATAACTCCTGGTGTCATTCACCTAAGAATAGAAGGGTAAATCCATGGAGAGCAACCGGGATGACTTGTTACAACTGTAACAAGATTGGGCATCTGGCCAAGGAATGCAGGAACTGGCTAATGAACAAAAGAAGAGGACTGATCAAACCGGAGAATAAGACTCTGTCTCCCAACCAAAAGGGCAACAAGGGAAAAGAGACTGAGAAAGAAGTCAAAAAGATTTGGTTCAAGAAGGAATCAAAGAGCTCCGCTAAGGAGAAGACAGAAGGAAGATCATCATCTGCTGATGGTGATATCTCTTCAACAAATTAAGCCTGAGAGCTTAGAGGGAACCGGTAGTCTGCCTAGTGTTCCTCGTAGAACTGGTGAGCAATCAACTCACACAGTCAAAAAGTGTAACCGGAAGAAGTCACCGGTCTGTCATGTGAACTAGACAGGAAAGTGCTGACATTTCAATTGAGGATTGATCAACAGGTAAATACATGAAAACCGGTTGTTGAAGAAAAGATTAGGTAAGGTAATTAATGCTATAGCTATTAACAATTGTTACCGTTTGGTAATTATCGTTATACCCTAAATCTATATAAGGGAAGGATGATTACTCATTTCACTTTACTTTGCGAATTGTGATTTTTGTTTTCTTATGATTGAGTAATCTTCTCTTGCTTTGATTTACGGTCTCTGCTAAGTAACCTTTCTAAATCCAATTAAGAGTTCTTTGTGTTAACCGGTCAAGATACGATGGCATCATCATCTTCTGTCGTCAATCTAATTCAAGGAAATCAATTCGACAGACTTGTTTACGACATCATGCCAGTGCAGGATAGAGAAAACGACATGACAGGTGTGCTATCATCGGTGCCTGATGGAGTTCTGCTAACTGAAGATGTTACTACTTTCATTCACGTTAAGTAAGAAGAATTGGGTGAAACCTTCATCCAAAGCAAGTATCTTTCACTCTGCAAGGATGGAAAGCTTCAAGATAAGTATGCGAATCTTGTAACTTCAGGATTGATCAATGGGGTCAGGTATCCAACTATGTTTTGACTGGATTGGATAAGATTGGTTCTAAGTTGGGTGCATGAACCAGGGATGTGGCTAGCGAAAGGCGCAGTCACACCGATCACTAAGGAGGATCTGTGAAGGGTTACTGGTTACAGCGACAAAGGGGAAACTCTTACCCTTAGAACCATTGCGAATGCTGTAGTCGCAAGGTTAACAAAGTAGAAGTCCGATAGTCGGTTGATGACTATCAACGACATAGAGGACGAAGGCGTTCGGTTTGCTTCTGCGGTGATAGGGTACAAAATCTATCGGTCGAGCAACCTCAACAGTGTACTGAGTGGAGCTATACATGCTGAGAGGGCAAATTTTTGAAAATTTGAAAAAGCTAGGTCTTGTGAAGGAAAAGTTTATGAAATATGGAACTCTACTGGTATGTTTGTTCTTTTATTATCAAAATTTCTTTCCGGGCATAAGAAAAGTAACCTGGTTAGCAGATAAACCGGTTATGATTCAAATAGGAGAAATGGCAAACAAACTAGGAAATCAGTTTACTAAAGTAATGACCGATTACTTTGAGGCCTTCCAACTAAGAATGTATGCCAGGGAAAGAATCCCCTTGACTATTGTTGATTTATACAAGGATGAGGTGTGTTTTCTTGTCACCACCGATCACTGTATAATTTAGGTTGTGGAGCCAAGAACTGAGTATGCACCGGAGCTCGGTTATGAAATCTCTACCAAGGTAGCCAAGGCTTATGCAGAAGCATTGCAAGAGAGTGACCTATATCTCTCTTCATACTGGTTTGGGATTTATGAGTAAATTCTAGAAAATCTGAAGAAGTCTTTAGTTAAAGAACCTAAAAGGTATATGTGAAGAGGTCTCCCACACCGAAGAAGAAGAAACCTGTAACAGAAGAACCCAAGGTTCAAAGGAAGAGAGCACAACAGGTGTCCAACAAGCAAGGGGAAGAACAGGAAGAAACACAGACCGAAGACACAACTACTCTTCACCGAAAGAGGAAATCTGCGAAACTGGTGAAACAGGATGCACCGAGAGGAAGAAAACCAACTATTGAAGAATTTGTTGAAGGAATTAAGGAACAAAGTGGATTGAGGATAGTTGGAAGGAGATGTGTTAAGGTTTTAGGATCATTGCAAATGTAATAGCACTATCTGATTGTATGTGTTTTCTAAATGCAACAATCTCTTGCATTTATATTGAGAATGAGCCAAGAAGAGACATGTCCCTTCATGAGACATGTTTATTCACTATTATGTAATTAATATAATGACAATTATGATTATATATATATACATATATATAATATCTCTTGAGTATTATATTAATTTCTTTAATATTTACATAATAATAATAATATATATTTGATCAATTTAACTATTTAGTTATTATGAGAATAATTATAATCTAACTTTATATATACATAAATATCAATGAATATAGTAATATCAATTATTATATATATATATATATATATATATATAATAAATCATTTCTCATAATAATCATATAGTCAATATTATTTATCTGAGCGATGCTACAGACATCAACACTCCCTCTTAGTTAGGTAGGATAAATCAATCCAATGTCAACACTTATGACACTTGACAACATCAATCATATGATGTAAGCAATAAAGGCATCATCCTCATGATATAATCAATAGAAACTTAGTTTCAATATGTGGATTACCTCCATTGGCGATTCTATCCACAAGATCTCATGTGGATTGCCTCCATCGGCGATTCTATCCACAATCTCTCAAGTGGATTTCCTCCATCGGCGATTCTATCCATAAGCTCTTGTGTGGATTGCCTCCATCGGCAATTCTATCCACAAACTCATGAGCTTTAGTGTGGATTGCCTCTATCGGCGATTCTATCCACAAGTTACCAGGTGGATTGCCTCAATTGGCGATTCTATCCACAAGCTCTCGTGTGGATTGCCTTCATCGGCGATTCTATCCACAAACTCACGAGCTTTAGTGTGGATTGCCTCTATCGGCGATTCTATCCACAAGTTTCTGGGTGGATTGCCTCAATTAGTGATTCCATCCACAAGTTCCTGGGTGGATTGCCTCAATTGGCGATTCTATCCACAAGCTCTCGTGTGGATTGCCTCCATCGGCGATTCTATCCACAAATTCACGAGCTTTAGTGTGGATTGCCTCTATCGGCGATTCTATCCACAAGTTCCCGAGTGGATTGCCTCAATCGGCGATTCTATCCACAAGCTTCTCAAACTTTAAATGTGGATTGCCTCAATCGGCGATTCTATCCACAAGTTCTATCTATTATGATTTGTTTCAGCCATCACAAGATGTCTATCACAATAGAAGGTCAAGTTATTGTAAGATCGTCACCTTCCAATAACTTTTACAAATACAAGTGATAATCATTTGGAAGTCGTCACTTCCTCATGATTTACATAGGGGGAAGGCCCATTAAAAACATTCATGATTCATTAGTATAATAATCAATTATATTGAGTTTACCTCAGAAGTGTTTCACCTTCAATAGTGAACTCCCTCTCAATCAATATGATCAAGATTGTTACAAGTTGACTGAACCATCTTCTCCCTCTGAAGCTCAAGTTTATGAAATTCTTGACCTTGTTTGAAATGTCAGAATCCCTTTGCATCTAGTCTCAATCATCAAGTCTTTTTCCCTTGAATGCAATTATCTTGTGCTTTTGTCTTGAAGGTATGACAGAGAGAGATTACAAATAGCTCACTAAACTATCTCGACCGGAAATACCAATGATAGAAGCATACAATATTTTACCAACCAATAGTATAGCATGAATTACAAACTCAAATATTATGTGCATTAATAAAACATGAAATACTTATCTTTTATAAAATTCAAGTATTTCGTCTGTAAGGTGAGCCCATATAGAAAATATCATGCTAATTCACAGAATGATGTCATCATTGTCAAACATTACCATAATTCTTCACATGACATATCTTGAATAGCCAAAGGTTCTATACACTATCACAACCTTCAATCTTATTAGATCTCCCTTCAAGGAGTTAGGCTTTTAAAGAATGAACTTCGCTCTTTTACAGTTTTTTTGCATAGACCCATCCACATTCGGTCATAACTTTTGAACCAAACATTTTCTTTCCAATCGCTTCAGTGAGATTTTTCTAAATTTGGTTGTCACAAACATATTCAAAATTTAGCAAAATCGAACGGTGCATTTGTGAGATATGGTACTCGTACCGAGACTATATTTTCTAAGATGTTCACACATTCACCATTAATAAACTACTCTCTTACATTTGCAACTTGGCTCTGATACCATGTTAAGGTTTTAGGATCGTTGCAAATGTAATAGCACTATCTGGTTGTATGTGTTTTCTAAATGCAACAATCTCTTGCATTTATATTGAGAATGAGCCAAGAAGAGACATGTCTCTTCATGAGACATGTTTATTCACTATTATGTAATTAATATAATGACAATTATGATTATATATATACATATATATATTTATAAGTATATATATATATGTATATATATATATATATAATATCTTTTGAGTATTATATTAATTTCTCTAATATTTACATAATAATAATATTATATATTTGATCAATTTAACTATTTAGTTATTATGAGAATAATTATAATCTAACTTTATATATACATATATATCAATGTATATAGTAATATCAATTATTATATATATATATATATATATAATAAATCATTTCTCATAATAATCATATAGTCAATATTATTTATCTGAGTGATGCTACAAACATCAACAATATGGTCTAAGCAACGAAGAGGACAAAAGTAAAATAGAAGCTGTAGTTCACTGTCTCTACAAGTTCAACTACACTCTAACTGAGCTTCACACAATAATACCGGAATGATTTGCTGGAGATCATAGAAGGAAGATGGAAGTCTTTAATTGACAAGGAGAAAGAGCTAAGGATAAAAGCTCTACTAGAAGTCCAAAATCATCTAACTCTAGACGAGGCAACCCAACAAGCGGACCTACACAACCAAAGTTTCTTGATACGAAAAAGGATAAGTCAAGTGCTTATTGGAGATGTGGACAAGGTGCATGAAGAAGGTGTTGCTACTTGGGCAAGTCTTCTTCAGTGACAACACTAGGCAAAAGAAGAATGCCAAAAAACCACAGAGCCATTGATGAAAGATATGGGGAAAGGAAAGGGTATACTGGGAGTTGAGCCTTCGGTCAAGGGCAAACCTGTAGAAGAACTGGTAATTGTTGACATAACTGATGATAAAGCTAATGATCTGACTCCAACTCTGCTTGCATCCCCAATAAATGGTAAGGCTCGAACACTGATTGTAGATAACATTGTTGATGAAGTCATGGATTTTGGTGAAGTGTCAAACGCAGCCAAATGGTTCAATGTATAAGGAGAGGAGGATAAACAGAAAGTAGAAATTGCCCTGTTGGAAACTTTTTTAGATTTCAATAGAAGTCCTAGAGATTATAGGGCTAAATTACCTCTAGAACTGAATCAAAGAATTATGGCTAAATGGAGAACCGGTCTGGTAGCCAACAATAGAATTGCAAAGGAAACATTGACATAGGTAAAACCAAGTCTCAGTGATGAGACAACTAAACTTCTGATGGAGGAAGTGTCGATGAATTTGGATACAAACAACAAGGCCACCAAGATAATTAATGGATATGAAAAGGATGTATATAAAGAAACACTTGAATTCTAGTAGACTTATGACTTCAGTACTCTGAAGACAACAGGTCCACAGGATGAACTTGAGAAAGTATTGGAACCACCGATTCAATTCACTACTCAAGAACAACTTTCAATCGGTGAGCAACAAGTTCTGACAGAAATGTTCATAACCAGTGAACAAGTGAATTTGGGAGAACAAGTTCTACTAGAAGAACAAGTACTGGGAGAGTCTAACAGTCCTGTTGGCCAAAAATTTTGTGAGCCGCTAAGACTACACCTTACAAAATTGTAACTTTAGGAAACGTCTCATGAGATAAATCTCTCCTCTCAGCAATAGGGGAGGCTCCCTTCTTACAGTAGGTGGCTTCAATAGGAACTTAACTGAAATTACAAAAAGGGCAGTTCTCTTAATCAATTCCTCTTTTTTCAGGAATGATTTGCATACAACTACAACTTTCCAACTTAACAAAAAGTGCCTTATTGCTACGATAATATCGGTGAACCTGGAGTTGACATAAGAACAATACTAGGGGCAACAACTTTCTTTTTATATTTTGTGAAACAAAAACAAGAACCCAAAGTCTCTTGCGCTTGTCTAGTGAGGATTCAAGCAGAATAACTAGTAAGGCACAAAGTCTCTTACTGCATACTCTAAAATTTAATAAAAACACTTATAATTGAAGCCCAAAGTCTTTAGCTCTAAGTAATTGCAGCCACTACTATCTATCACAATTTGTCCTTCTGCAACACAAAGTCTTCAAAAGTTCAAATTGACTCTGAATGCAACAGGCAGCTCAAAGTCTGCGCAATTGAATCCAAATCCCTCTTGAATCAAAGCATAAAAACTCACAATCAACTCAAGAAAATGTCGTCACATAACAGTTTGAATTGGCACAAAGTTTCAAAACAATCTGCCTCTTTTATTGAAGGCAATCTGATTTACATCCAAGCACAAAGTCTTAGAGTGCACAATACAAATTGGTAGAATTTTTTTGCCTTGCCAAAAGATGATTATTTACAATGAGCTCCCTCCTTTATATAGGAAAAGAGGAGAGAGAAAGGTGGAGAGAAAAGAGGAAAATCCTTAACCACCTTGACTTATTCCCTAACTAACTAACTAATTTTGACTTTTTCAAAGTTGCAGATGCCTAATGTACTTGCAACTTGATTACATGTTACAACTTTGCACGTGATACTATCACATGCAATTACATATGTCAAATACAAATTACAAAGACATGATGAAAATATTCTAAGTGCCTGACAAGACACGACACCTATTACATCATCCTTCATTTGTCTTCATGCTGCTACAGGATGTGTGATGGTTGATATGCTTTAGTTTGATGAAAGCATTTTGATTTGGAATAGGAACCTGCATCCTTGGTTGTCTTGTATCATATGGTCATTTCCTTGGAAAGTATCTCTTACTGAAAGCATTCGATGCCCGCATCATTCCAATTTTCAACTCTTTGCACTTAGCATGGGATGATTTATCTCTTGTAAATGAGGTTTTTAAATCCCATTACATGCCATTTTGGAGAGCTCTTGCCATCCACAAACGGGGTTTAGAGGTCCATTTGCAGCTTTTGGGAAAGCGAGAAAATTGCATGTGAATGCTTGGAGGTGAGCTTTTAGCTTGCATTTTCTTGATGAGGAGACACCTTCTTCTTGGGTAGAACTCGCATTGTTTCTGGAAACAATACAATCACAAACTTTTGAAGCCAAAAATCCTTCTTTGAATCTCTAATCATGTAGCATGTGACATGAAAATCCCAAAAGGTGAGAACATCTTCATGAGATAGATCCATTGCGTGCTTTTTGATGCAAATGAGTGAGCCTAGGGTATTGTGAGCATATGGAGATAGCTGGAAATTTGTGGGACAGTGAATGGATGCAAATGTTTGAGCTCAAAAACAAGTGTTTTTATGGTGAAAAACCCAAAAACGGGTTTTTGGAATGTGAAAGCATATGCGGACAGCAAGGATATTATATGGAAAATGCATGGAATTGAATGGAAAGACATCCGCTTATAATGAGATATTGTGTTTTCATTATGAGTAAATGCGCAAGCATATGCAAGCAACCACCATCATGAATTTTTAAGTCACATGACAGCGATTTAACAAGCGCGGATAGAGTGCGTGTAAGCATGAAAGTGGGGTTTTTGGATGCAAAAGCACATGATAAATGAACTCACTTTCTTTGATAATTTCATTCAAGAATGAGGTTTTTAATCCTGCATGCATATACAAGCAAGATGAAGCACTTGCATATGCAACTTGGAAAATTTAGACGGAAGATAGGAGCACAAATTATATGCAAAACAAATGCAAATCTGAAAATGAAATGAAGAGATTTGCAAACAAAAATGAAAGACTACAAATATACAGCTTTGCCTTATAAAATTCACATGAAATTTTGCCTCTTTTCCACAAAAAGCAAAGGAAGAAGTTTCTTTAGTCTCTTATGTAAAATCTGAAAATAAAATGAAGAGATTTTCGGATTTAGAATGATTGCATGAATGAGAGTTAAATAGATTTCGAATCTTGACTCAATCCTTGCAAAATGAATGCATTTTTGAGTCAAGATCCATTGCTTGCCAAGTGTGGGAAGTTAGAGAAACAAAATGCAAGAGAATAGCAACAAAAATTGACTATTTCAAATGCACATGTAATGGCAATTAAAAATGGCATCTAGGGGATCAAATGCAACTTAAAAAGAATGATAGACAAGCTGCAAATGATAAACAATACCTAAGAACTCACCTAGGAAGAAAAATGTATGGATTTGATAAAGAAAAATGGCAAAAAATGGGTCATTTTTGAGCAAAAACACCCAAAAACGTGCCCTAAATGGGCTGTTTTTGTGAACAAAATCCTTTCAAATCTTCATTTTTGAGTAGCCAAGAATGATCCTTACAAGATTTAGTGCAAAAACGACCCTATGGGGAGCAAAAAATGATTGAGTTTTGACCATGAATCTTGTGATTTTTGGCTTCAAAATCCCATTTTTCTCAAAAACCCCCAAAATAAGTGGGTCTTTTGAAGTAAAACACATGTTTTCCTCTCAAAAATAGCCACTTCTTGCTTTTTAATGAAAACATAAGCAAAAATGAGTAAAAACGCACTTTTTGGAGTCAATAACATGTATTTTAGCTTCAATGGTTTTAAAAATGTTGTTTTATATATGCATTTGCATATAAAAATAACACTCTACAATTTAAGTGATTAAATATGCACTTTTTGAGTGCAAATACATATTTCAAAAGACATGTATTTGGTCTTGAAAAAGCCACCTTTTCACTTAAGTTGTGCATATGTGCTTTTAGATACCAATTGCACATGTAATTATGCTTGAAAAAGCCACCTTTTCACTTAAGTTGTAAAACATAACATTGAAATGCATTATTTTAAACTCAAGTATATGCAATTGCATATGAAAAACACACTACAAGGGGATTAAATACGCTTTTTTGGAGGACAACTGCATATTTTTATAAAATATGTTTTTGGCTTAGAAAAAGCCACTTTTATATGTTTTACATATGCAATTGCATATAAATACAATGTATTTAATGAAAATTTGATTTAAATTCATAAAGTTGGTTTTTAAAAAGTGATTTGCATGTTGATGATATGCAATGAAGAACAAAAACTCCACTTTTGTGAACTTAAGTGATTTAATTTAATTAAATTTAATATATAACTATAGTTTTTAATAAAGTAACATGAAAACAGACTAGAAAAAGCCAATTTTCATAAAATCATTAAAAACTATGGTCAAATCAACTCAGAATGAGTTGAAATTTAAAAATGGATGTCAAAATCCAATTTGGATATTAAAAATAATTTTATTTTATGCAATTGACAATGAAAAGCCCACTTTTGGTGGTTTTTTAATAAAATGTGCTGTCAGTCTGAAAAACCCCACCTTTTCCTTTATAACTTAAGCTAGACAACTCCGTTTGAGGCCTAAGTTAGCTCGAAACAAGTGGAATTCAAAGGAGCATGGACTCAAAGAAAAAACAAAACTAAAAACTACTTACAAGAAAGGGACAAACGAAGAATAAACACGAAAATTGCCAAAAATCAAGTGCTTGCAGTCAGAGAAGAAAAACTCGTTCTGACAAGCATTTAGGAGATTTAACTTGACGGAAACCTTAAAAAAGAACGCATTAATAATGATACATAAAATACAATTCAAGGATGACGAATTGCTTTAATGACACGTTATCAATGCGTTAAAACATAGAGGATACACCTACGAATCCATGAGAAAATTGCGTAGGGTTGCCACAATTTTGTGATGTCAAAATTGAGGACAAGTCCCAACCAGTGCTGAGAGGGGAGGGGTGAATCAGTACCTCTAAAACTTTTCTTTTAACTCTGGTAAAGTGTACTTATAACTGTAAGCCAAACAGACTCAAGCATATAATAACAGTAAGCAAACAATCACACAGTGACACTAGATTTATCACGTGGAAACTTGATTATGGTGAAAACACAATGTGAGGAGACCTCACAAATTTTGTACTCTTCTGGAGTACGCCCTGTTAAGAGCCTTCCCGATTAAGGGATTTGTTACAATAAGGCCAGTTAGTGCCTACCTAGTTAGAGGACTTTGAACACCTTGAAAGATGTCACCCAGTTAAGGGATTTGATACAAGGGACCTGTTAGAGTCCATCCAAATACTGAGATTTAACTATTGTAATTGCTAGAAAACAATAGAAAGATTGACCTTTTACAAATGGCTTTTCATAGCCTGATAAGATCTCTGTTTGTGCTCAACTAACAAGCATCACCGGTCACCGCAGGTGTGTTCTCCTCTACTATTGTGCTTCTCTGCACAATCTTCTTTCTCTCTTCTTCACACTTCTTTTTACCCTGACTTCTACAGCATACAGGTTCACTTTTTTACTTGGCAGAATGAAAGCAACTCATATTCTCAACAGGCATAAGAATATATAGAGTTATTGCCCTAATCGCGCCTCTCATGCATGACCTAATTTCAAATCCCTTTCGAATATATCACTTAGTAGAGTACCAGTTTACTGAGGAAACATCTGATGCATGCTTATGCTTTATCTGCTTTATGAAGAAAGCAATAGATGCGTATCAAACACCTTTCCTTCACAAGAGATAACACTTCGTTTTAAAGCCACAAATTCCGGCTTTAAAACCTCCAGACGCGTCTCAAACCGATCACCAAGTTAACTCAAAGTCATCCGGATTTACTGCGATAAATCCCGGTCAAAGAGTTGGTTCAAACAGATAGTTGACTCTGACTTCCTCGGTTCATACCGGAGTCATTACTAGATCAGTTGAGAACCTCACATTGTGAACAGGTAAGAGTCTTTGACTTGTCACTGTCCCTTCTTCGGCTTACTAGTCGCACATTCCTCGGTTGTATTGTTGACATCGGTTTGTACTTTTACTTTATCTGGTCTTGTCTACACCGGTTGTAACCTGGTTCTCGGTTGACGGTTGATGGTTGAATCTTCTTTTCCTTGACTATATACAATGCTCGGTTGCTAATGCTATGTAGTGATCGGTTGCCAAACCGGCCTCTTTACATACAGATCTCCTTGGAGCTTTAGACATTTAGAGAGATGACAAATCTCTATCCTTTTTTGTCAATCAATGACAATATTTGTACCGGTAGCAGGCTTACCGGTTACCATTTCCTTGAATGTCAACAATCTCCTCCTTTGGCATTGATGGCAAAACTTTGATGGGCAATCATAAGCTTGCCTCTTACTTCCTTTTGTCCACTTCTAGTTGTCTACTGGTTTATTGCCAAACACTCCCTTGTAATGTCCCCATTTTGAGCTAGCATTGGAGTTAGTGGATTTAGCCTATCATTGGGTCCTTGTAGGCTAATACTGGTGATTAGAGGACCCTGTTGTGGGTTTTGGCCCCTTTTTGAGGGTTTACTATTTATAGTAAGTCAATTTATGGTTCTACTGAGCTCAGAGGATTTAGAGGAGTTATATGAAGATTTGGCAGCGGCATGAGATATTAGAGGTTTTACAGGTTGGCGATATTGGCATTGATAATGTGGACACTACTGATGTTATCTATGAGGATGATTCATGCTGCAGCGAGTCTGGAATATCATATCAGATATTGGATGATGACTTAGAGTGGTTATTGGATGATGATAGGTCCCAGGATCATAGTTTACAAGGACTTATTGTACATAGTGAGGATTCTCAGAGACATGAGTCCATTCAGGTAGAGTAGATTTCACATTATGTCTCTCACAGTTCGCAGTTTTTTAGCGCAGATCAGCAGATGGATCAGTTCTCTTTGTGAAAATCCCTTATTTGATGTGGATGTCATTATGACTTATGACAATCCAGTATTTGAGCTTAGTGATGATCCTTTTCAGGAGTTGTACAATGATGATGATGTTGGGGATCCTATTAGTACACCTGGTTATCAGACAGATTTTATAGGATGCCAGTCAGTTTTTACTGAACAGTTTACAGAGGCGTACACAGTGAGGAGTGCTTTTAGTTTCACTTTTGATCCTCATATTCAGGATATCAACCAGTTATCGAGTTCTTCAGTGCATCCATTTGATGACTGGTATGATGGTTTGGTTAGCATGAAGATTGGGGGCAACTCCAGTCTGTTGGTTGAGTTACTTCCGTGTGGGTTACTCTCGGTTGAGTTTCTCCCACGTGGTGATCCTGTTGCAACATCTTCAGTTTGGGTGTTGAGTGCAGTTTCTCAGTTGCTGATGTTTGTATTGTTGATGCTGATGATTTCTTCACAGGAGTATGGTGAGAATAGGGACATTACTTCATTCTATTCTTGGGATCCAGGTGGAATTTTGTGTTTTGTTTTTTGAGATTGCTTGGGGACAAGCAATTTCAGGGAAGGAGGACTGTAATGTCCCCATTTTGTGCTAGCATTGGAGTTAGTGGATTTAGCCTATCATTAAGTCCTTGTAGGCTAATACAGGTGATTAGAGGACCCCGTTGTGGGTTTTGGCCCCTTTTTGAGGGACTTACTATTTATAGTAAGTCAACTTATGGTTCTACTGAGCTCAGAGGATTTAGAGGAGTTATATGATGCTTTCAATTTTTTATTTCTGACTTCTAGTTTGGACTCCAAGATTCTTGAAGGGAGCGTCTATTTTTAGTAAGTCACTCCGTCAGGTTCATTCATCATCTTTCATCATCAAGATCACTCTTGTGCTGTCAGATTTTGATTCTGATGCTTCCTCAGTTGTGTTCGCAAGATGGGTGAATTTTGATTATTATTTAATTAAATCAGCTAAGGTTGCCATTTTTATTGGGAATGTATTTTGGGCATCTTAGTGTTATTGCTTGTTGGAACTAGGTTGAGAAGTTTTAAATCCCGAGCTCATAGAACAAGGACCCTATGTGTTAGAATAACATTATTTTAATAAAAGGGTCATTTTCAGCATTAAAGTGAAGATAAATATAACAATTTATTATATTATATGTGCACATAAAGCAAAGTCTTTTGTAAGTGAAAAGTGTGTGAGAGAAGATATTTTTTATTATAGAAGCAATGCTTTGGGGAAAAAGGAATTCATTCATGAACTTGTGATTTTTATTGAAATTGGAGAGAGGAGAACATGGCTAGGGTTTGAAGACTGATTCCTCATTTTGCAATTTGAATCATTACTTGTTAATGGTGAATTTTGCTTCTGATTTACTGGAGATTCTTTGCTGGTTAAATTAATTCAAATTTGATGCTGAAGTATATCAAATTTGAGGAGTTGTGAACAAATTCTGAATTCAGAGGTGGTTTGATTTTTCTTCCAGTGTTTATTGTGTTGAGTAGAAGACTGTTTTATCTTCTACTTGGTGTTGTGATCAATCAGAAGGCAGCGTGGGGTAATAAGAGTTGCAGACTTCACTGAAGGAAGCTGTGTTTCATCTAGAGGCTGGCATATTTGCTCACAACCAGCTCGTGACTTCCAAAGAGGCTGCGTCACTTTGCTAGCAAGCTGTGTTTCCTTCCAAATAGGCTGCGTTGGAATTAGAGAAGCTGTGTTCTCTTTCTTGGAGGTGGCTGAAGATTCATATAGGCTGCTGCGTTGACTTTCTGGATGTTATTTTAATTATGCAACATTCATACAATTACCAGGTGCCAATAGTTGCTGAATAATTTGATGTTTATAAGAATTGCCACTTTTATAATTTTGAATAATTGGTGTTCGTTCAAAATATATTTAGTCTGATATTATTTATGATATTTAAAATTGGTGGGAAATTTTATTTGAAATAAACTCAAACAAAACACAAAGATATAATTATTGCAAGTAATTTAAGAGAAAGGAATTATATTTAGGAGCCAGGCAGGTTCTTCCCATCCCCCTTTTTGACAATAATGCCAAAGGCTAGTCAGAAAGACTTCCTTTTCTAATCTGCTCCCCCTACGAGCAATAGTCCTTTTCATCAGTCCAAAAAAGATGAGGTGTAACCCTCTGTTGAAGCATAATGAACTGATGATCATCTTTGTAGTTTTACTGAAGATCTTGAATGAGTATCACCTCGAGTTTACCTTTGAGATACTCGAAAGTACTCTTTGGTAATGGCTTTGTGAAGATATCGGCAATTTGTTCCTTTGTGGGAACATACTCCAATCTTACCTCCTTATCTTGTACCAACTCTCTCAATTAGTGATACTTGATGGCAATGTGCTTTGTCTTGGAGTGCATGACAGGGTTCTTGGATATGTTGATTGCACTGGTGCTATCACAATAGATAGCTATCGGTTTAGGTATCTGTTCTTTGATTTCTTCTAGAAGTTGTTTGATCCAGATTACCTGTGTACAATTGATTGCAGCAGCAACATATTTAGCTTCGACAGTAGATTGTGATATGCAGTTTTGTTTCTTGCTTGTCCAAGAGACAATTCTCTCACCGAGAAAGAATGCACCACCACTTGTGCTCTTTCTGTCATCAATGTTGCCAGCCCAGTCTGCATCAGTTTAAACTTTTACTTGGAATCCACCCTTGTGTGGAAACCACAGGCCATATCCTTTAGTACCCTTCAGATATCTGAAAATTCTCTTCGCTACTATGAGATGTGTCTCTTTGGGATTAGCAAAGAATCTTGCCACTATGCCAATTGCATGTGCAATGTCCGGTCTACTGTGAACAACATACTGTAATTTCCCTATCATGGACCAATACATTTTTTCATTAACTTCTTTTGCTAATCTTGTCATCACCTCCAGAGATGATGTCATCCACAAAGATCTCAGCAATCAGATTTCCATCTTTCCAGTCTTGAGATAGATGTTGCTGTTGTCCCCGGTTCTTGTGAATCCTATGGTCAGATTGTATGAATGCAACCTCTCATACCAAGCCCTTGGAGCTTGCTTAAGCCCATAAAGAGCCTTTTTCATCTTATAGACCATACCACCCTTTTGTGCAGATGTGAAGCCTTTCGGTTGTTCAATGTAGACTTCCTCCTCCAATATTCCGTTGAGGAATGCAGACTTGACATCCATCTGATATACTTTGAACTTCTTGTGAGTTGCATAGGCAAGAAGAATTCTCACTCCTTCCAATCTGGCCACTGGTGCAAAAGTTTCTCCATAGTCTAGTCCAGCTTCCTAGGCATACCCTTTGCAGACCAGTCTTGCCTTATTTTTTACAACTTCCCCTTATTCATTCAGCTTGTTCCTGTAGACCCACTTGGTTCCTATTACATTCTTGTCCTGTGGTCTTGGCACAAGTTCCCATGTGTGATTCTTCTCAATTTGCCCAATTTCTTCCTCCATAGCTTTGACCCAGTTATCATCTTCTAGTGCTTCCTTGGTCGATTTGGGCTCTATATAGGAAAGTGTTAGCATCAAATGATGGTAATCGGTAAGCTCTCTACTGGTCCAAGTATTGTCATTGATTGACAAAAGAGGATAGAGATTTGTCATCTCTATACAGGCTGAAGCTCTAAGAAAATCTACATCAAAAGAGGCTAGTTTGGCAAGAAAAGAATAATTGTAATCCATTGTAACCGGTTGCTACACTAAGCATCAGTAATCGGGCAATGCACTCAATTAGGAAAGAGAGTATTCTAGTATCAACCAAGGACCGAACTACAACCGGTATAGACAACTACAACTAAAAGCAATATCCAACTAGTATCTATAACACAACCAGGACAATGTAACTACAACCGGTATAGATAAGTATAACTAAAAGCAATATCCAACTAGTGTCTATAACACAACCGGGACAATGTAACCGGTAATCCATGCAAGAGGAAGCACACCGAGGACAATGCAACCGGTAAGACAAGAAAGAGACTGCAACAGATTGAAGGACTCAACCGGATATATTGTAAGACTCCGGTATGAACCGAGGAAGTCATAGTCAACTGTCAACTATCTGTTCCAACCAGCTCTTTCTATCAGGATTTATTGCAGTAAATCCGGGTGATCTTGAGTTTTGGTGATTGGTTTGAGGCGCAGGTAAAGGATTTAAAGCTGGAATCAATGGTTTCTTGAGGCGCGACTGAAGGATTTAAAGCCGGATTCAGTGACTTTAAATCAAAGTGTTATCTCCTATGAAGGAAGGTTGCCTGACATGCAACTGCTGTTTTCTTCATGAAGCGGATAAAGCTAGAGCATGCATCGGATGTTTGCTCAGTGAACTAATACTCCACTAAGTGATGTATTTGTAAGATCTCAGGATTAGGTCATGCATTTGTGGCGCAGTTAGGGCAACAAAATTGTATATATTCTTATGCCTATTGAGAATAAGAGTTGCCTTCATTCTGCCGAGAAAAAGAGTGAACCTATATGCTACAGAAGTAGGGGTAAAAGAAAATAGAGAAAGAGAGATAGAAGATTGTGCAAAGCAGCACAACAGTAGATGAAAATACACCTGTGACGACTGGTGATGATTCTCAGTTGAGCATAAATAGAGATCTTATCAGGCTAAGTTAAGCCATCTGTAAAGATCACACTTCTATTGTTTTCTAACAAACTACAATAGACAAATCTTAGTATTTGGGTGGACTCTAATAGGTCCCTTGTATCAAAATCCCTTAAATGGGTGACATCTTTCAAGGTGTTTAAAGTCCTTTAACTGGGCAGGTCCTAATAGACCTTATTGTAACAAATCCCTTGACCAGGTCGTATCGAGTAAGTGTGCTTTTATCTTTTAACTGGGAAGGCTCTTAACAGGGTGTACTCAACGAGAGTACAAAATTTGTGAGGTCTCCTCACCGTGGTTTTTACCCTAACCGGGTTTCTACGTGATAAATCTGGTGTCACTTTGTGATTGTTTACTTACTGTTATTATTTGCTTAAATTTGCTGCCTTTTGTGCTATAAATTTACTTCACTGGATTTAGTGGGAAAACGCTTTTAGAGGTGCTGATTCACCCCTCCCCTCTCAGCACCGGTTGGGACTGTCAATTGGTATCAGAGCCAAGTCTTGTTTTCTTTGCTGCTTAACCGCACAAGGAAAAAGTCAAGATGATGAGGAAGGAAGGACCAAAGTTTTCAAAAGAAAACTTCACCTTATGGTGCAGCAGAATGAAGCTGTATATGAAGACCATCAGTGACCTGTACTGGAATCACGTTACCGTCGATTACAGTGAGCCCACTAACACTTCGACACCTGATCAAGAAAAGATCAAGACTGAGCACATGACAGCCATGGACATGATAGGTAGCACACTGCCTGATCATGTTTATGCTGAGATTGAACATCTTGATTTTGCCTTAAAGATGTGGGGCAAGTTACAAACGGTCTATGAAGGAGATCCTAATGTTTAGAGAGCCAATGTCGAAAGCCTCAAAAGAAAGTATGACGACATGAGGATGAACGAAGGAGAAGACATCGAGCAATATAGAAACCGAATCAAAGAGGTGATCAACTCCATTAGAAGCGCTGGAGGCAAGCTGAGTGAAGAAGAGGTGGTTAGCAAAATACTGAGAACTCTCAGACTTCAGTATGCCATAAAGATCTCTGCCATTCAAGAGCTCAGGTCGGTGACCAAAGATCAAGTCACCCTAGACTCCCTAATCGGTAAGCTGGTTGCTTTTGAATTAAGTAACTTTGATAATAGCTTGTTCGTTCAGGAAGCAACATTTAAGTCCTCTGTCAACACCTCTTCTACCAAAAAGGGAAGAGAAACCGGTAATTCCTCTATCAGTAAGATTAGCAACCTTGTTGAGAATCTACTCTTAGAGGAGATGGAGCAAGATGAGTTTGAAACTCTCATTGCTAAGAGATTTCCCAGAGGGAAAGGGAAGTACAAAGGAAAACTCCCTTTGAAATGCTTCTCCTACAACAAAATAGGACACATTGTTGCCTGGTGTCTAGACAATGATAATAGAGACAAAAGAGACCGGTTCAAGAACAAAGCAAAGAAGGAATGCTACCTTGTGGAGGAAGGAGTCACAGACAATGAATCTGAAGACTCAGACGATCCAGAAATTGCATTTGTTGCAATAAAAGAGGAGAGCCCAGTTGTCAATGAAGTTGCACTCAAATCCAGATCTCATCAGCATGATGATTGGATCATTGACAATGGATGCACACACCATATGACCGGTAACAAGGATAAGTTCATCAACTTGGAGCTCAATGACAGCGGATCAGTCACCTTTAGAAATAATGCCCCTTGTGCCATCAGGGGTAAGGGATCTATTGCTTTGTAACAATGCTGTCTGTGAAGATGTGTACTGGGTTGAAGGACTCAAGTACAACTTGATGAGTGTTGCATAGCTGAACAATAAAGGATTCCAGTTGGAATTCGGTCAAGGTTCCCGCATAGTCAAAAATCAATCTGGAACTCATGTTGCAACCGGTAGACAGAGCAAAGGCAACCTGTTCTACCTAGACTCAACGGAAGGAGCCTGTTTAATGGCTTCGGTCAGAGGAGACTCAAGCAAAATCAGTCTTATCTCCAAAGAAGACAATAGCTGGTTATGGCACAAGAGACTTTGCCACATAAACTTTGACAGTATTGTCAAAGTAAGTAAAAAGAAATTGGTCAGAGGACTCCTAGAAATTGCAAAACCCATGAGTGGTATTTGTAAAGATTGTCAGTTAGGAAAACTGAGAGGTGCAAGTTTCAGTAGTAAGTCTTTTGCTGAAAATGTTCTAGACCTTGTGCACACAGACCCGTGTGGACCAATGAGGACAAAGAGCTATCATGGAGACTGGTACTTCATGCTCTTTGTAGATGACTTTTCAAGAATGATGTGGACACTCTTTCTCAGAGAGAAATCAAAAGCCTTTCACATGTTCAAAGTTTATAAGGCTAGAGTGGAAAAGGAGACCGGTAGAAGCTTGAAATGTCTGAGGTCGGACAGAGGAGGTGAGTACACCTCTCAGGAGTTCACTCATTACTGTGAGAAACATGGCATAAAGAGACAGTTTTCTGCACCTAGGATTTCTCAGCAAAATGGAGTAGCAGAAAGAAGAAACATGACGCTGATCGACTGTGCCAGAACTCTATTGATCCAGAAGAATCTCTCTCACCACTTCTAGAGAGAAGCTGTTAGTACTGCTGTCTACACCATCAACCGAGTTCAAGTAAAAAAGGGAACCCGTAAGATTCCTTACGAACTATGGTTTAAGCATACTCCCAGTGTAGGCTACTTCAAAATCTTTGGTAGTAAATGCTACATCAAAAGAGAGATGTTTTCTGGGAAGTTTGATCCCAAGAGCGATGAAGGAACATTCTTGGGTTATTCTACCAAAAGCAAGGCCTATCGGTGTTTGAATAAGAGAACGAGCAAGATAATTGAAAGCATCAATGTAAGAATTGACGAATCTTCAAAACCAAATAAGAAGACTGGTCATGACAATCATGAAAGTCTTAAAAATACTAATGGAGGAGATGCCTTTGAGTTCAATGAAGCTACAACTGAAGATGAGGGAGTAACACCCATGGACAGACATCAAGAGCGAGAGACTGTACCTGAAGTTGATAGGCCACCACAGGATGATGAACAAGAAGATGTTTTGACCCATGATGAAGAAATTGCTCAACAAGATGAACCTGACCGGGAACTGAGGTCGGCTCTCCCAAGGTATGTCACATATCACTCTACTGACAATATAATTGGTGACAAACATGGGAACGTCTTGACCAGGAAGAAGGCCAAAGAAAACATCTGTCTGCTTTCATGTGTTGAGCCCAAATTCACCAGAGAAGCCCTGAAAGATGAGAATTGGGTCAAGGCCATGGATGAAGAAATCGAACAAATAGAGAAGAATGATACATGGGAACTTGTGCCTAGACCTCAGAACAAAAATGTCATTGGGACAAAATGGGTTTACAGGAACAAACTGAATGAGGACGGTACAGTCATTAGGAATAAAGCAAGACTGGTTTGCAAAGGATATGCTCAGGAAGCTGGACTAGACTATGGAGAAACTTTTGCACCAGTGGCCAGATTGGAAGGGGTAAGAATTCTTCTTGCCTATGCAGCACACAAAAAGTTTAAAGTTTACCAGATGGATGTGAAGTCTGCGTTCCTCAATGGAATATTGGATGAGGAAGTCTACATTGAGCAATCGGAAGAGTTTACATCTGCTCAAAAGACTGATATGGTCTGCAAACTAAAAAAGACTCTCTATGGGCTTAAGCAAGCTCTAGGGGCTTGGTATGGAAGGTTGCATTCATACCTTCTGACCATTGGATTCACAAGAACCGGTGACAACAACAATATGTATCTCAAAACCGGAAAAGATGGAAATCTAATTGCTGAAATCTTTGTTGATGACATCATTTTTGGAGGAGATGACAGGATGAGCAAAGCCTTTGCTGAAGAAATGAAGAAAGAATTTGAGATGTCTATGATAGGGCCCATAAAATTCTTTATTGGATTACAGGTCCATTAGCTAAAAGAAGGTATCTTCATCTCTCAGTCCAAGTACATAAAAGAAATTCTTAAGACTTTTGGACTTGAAGAATCCAAACCGGTTGGAACTCCAATGATAACTAATCTCAAGTTATCAAAAGAGGATGATGCCAAAGAAGTAAATGAAACAATGTATCAGTCCATGATAGGAAAATTGCAGTATGCTGTTCACAGTAGACCGGACATTGCTCATGCAGTTGGCATAGTGGCAAGATTCTCAGCCAATCCCAAAGAAACACATCTAATGGCAGTAAAGAGAATCTTCAGATATCTAAAAGGAACCGAGGAATATGGCTTGTGGTTTCCACACAAGGGAGGATTCCAAATAAAAGTCTACATTGATGTAGACTGGGTTGGCAACGTTGATGATAGAAAGAGCACAAGGGGTGGTGCATTCTTTCTAGGTGGGAGGAATGTATTGTGGACAAGTAAGAAGCAGAACTGCATTTCACAGTCCATTGCTGAAGCTGAATATGTTGCTGCTGCAATCAACTGCACACAGGTGGTTTGGATCAGACAACTGCTGGAAGGTATTTAGGAATAGGTGCCTGAACCGATCACAATTCACTGTGACAGTACCAGTGCCATCAAGATATCCAAAAATCTTGTTATGCACTC
This sequence comes from Chamaecyparis obtusa, assembly GCA_027943335.1. Taxonomy (NCBI): domain Eukaryota; kingdom Viridiplantae; phylum Streptophyta; class Pinopsida; order Cupressales; family Cupressaceae; genus Chamaecyparis; species Chamaecyparis obtusa. The sequence continues at coordinate 242,696 of BSBK01001909.1, forward strand.
CAAGACCAAGCACATTGCCATCAAGTATCACTACTTGAGGGAACTAATACAGGATAAAGAAGTAAGATTGGAGTATGTCCCCACCAAAGAACAGATTGCTGATATATTTACAAAGCCATTACCAAAGAGTACTTTTGAGTATCTCAGAGGTAGACTGGGGGTTGTACCCCTCTCTGATCATCAGTCATCATCAACAGGGAATCATCAGTTCATTATGATTCAACAGAGGGTTACACCTTATGTTTTATGAACTGATGAAAAGGCCTACTGCTCACAGGGGGAGCAGATTAGAGAATGGACATCTTTCTGATTAGCCTTTTGGCATTATTGTCAAAAAGGGGGAGAGATTGTGGCAATTGGCAATCGGCAATCAAACCGGTTGGTAAACCGGGGAAGTAATGCGAGACTCCAAATGCCCTTCAAAGTTTTGCCATCAATGCCAAAGGGGGAGATTGTTAGCATCAAATGATGGTAACCGGTAAGCTCTCTACCGGTCCAAGTATTGTTATTGATTGGCAAAAGAGCATAGAGATTTGTCATCTCTATACAGGCTGAAGCTCTAAGAAAATCTACATCAAGAGAGACTCGTTTGGCAAGAAAAGAATAACTGTAATCCATTGTAACCGGTCGCTACACTAAGCATCAGTAACTGGGCAATGCACTTAATTAGGGAAGAGAGTATTCCAGTATCAACCAAGGACTGAACTACAACTGGTATAGACAAGTACAACTAAAATCAATATCCAACTAGTGTCTATAACACAACCAGGACAATGTAACTACAACCGGTATAGACAAGTACAGCTAAAAGCAATATCCAACTAGTGTCTATAACACAACCGGGACAATGTAACCGGTAATCCACGCAAGAGGAAGCACACCGAGGACAATGCAACCGGTAAGACAAGAAAGAGACTACAACAGATCGAAGGACTCAACTGGATATATTATAAGACTCCGGTATGAACCGAGGAAGTCATAGTCAACTGTCAACTATTTGTTCCAACCAGCTTTTTCTATCGGGATTTATTGCAGTAAATCCGGGTGATCTTGAGTTGTCTTGGTGGTCGGTTTGAGGCGCAGGTAAAGGATTTAAAGTCGGAATCAATGGTTTGTTGAGGTGCAACTGAAGGATTTAAAGCTGGATTCAGTGGCTTTAAATCAAAGTGTTATCTCCTATGAAGGAAGGTTGCCTGACACGCAACTGCTATTTTCTTCATGAAGCGGATAAAGCTAGAGAATGCATCGGATGTTTGCTCAGTGAACTAATACTCCACTGAGTGATGTATTTGTAAGATCTCAGGATTAGGTCATGCATTTGAGGGGCAGTTAGGGCAACAAAACTATATATATTCTTATGCCTGTTGAGAATAAGAGTTGCCTTCATTCTGCCGAGAAAAAGAGTGAACCTATATGCTACAGAAGCAGGGGTAAAAGAAAATAGAGAAAGAGAGAGAAGATTGTGCAAAGTAGCACAACAGTAGATGAGAATACACCTGCGGCGACCGGTGATGATTCTTAGTTGAGCACAAATAGAGATCTTATCAAGCTAAGAAAAGCCATCTGTAAAGATCACACTTCTATTGTTTTCTAGCAAACTACAATAGATGAATCCTAGTATTTGGGTGGACTCTAACAGGTCCCTTGTATCAAAATCCCTTAAATGGGTGACATCTTTCAAGGTGTTTAAAGTCATTTAACCGGGCAGGTCCTAACAAACCTTATTGTAACAAATCCCTGGACCGGATCGCATCTAGCAAGTGCGCTTTTATCTTTTAACCGGGAAGGCTCTTAACAGGGCGTACTCCAGGAGAGTACAAAATCTGTGGTTTTTACCCTAACCGGGTTTCCACTTGATAAATCTGGTGTCACTTTGTGATTGTTTACTTACTGTTATTATTTTCTTAAATCTGCTTGCCTTTTGTGCTGTAAATTTACTTCATTGGATTTAGTGGGAAAAAGTTTTTAGAGGTGCTGATTCACCCCTCCCCTCTCAGCACCGGTTGGGACTATCAGAAAGTAAATAGATATTCTCGTTGGCCTTTTTCTTGGTCAAGACATTTGCATGTTTGTCACCAATTATATTGTCAGTGGAATGATATGTGACATACCTTGGGTGAACCGGTCGCTGTTCCTGGTCTGGTTCTTCCGGTTGAGCAATTTCTTCATCATGGTTCTGAGCATCTTCTTACCCACCATCCTATGCTTCAGATACAGTCTCCTCTACCAGATGTCTGCTCATATGGTGTTCTCTTTCATCTTCAGGTTTTGCTTCATTGAACTCAAAGGCATTTCCTTCAATTTGACCATCAAGACTGTCATGAACATTATGACTGGTCTTCTTGACATTCATCAACTTTTACATTGATGCTTTCAATTATTTTGCCTGTTATCTTGTTTAGACATTGGAAGGCCTTGCTTTTGGTAGAGTAGCCGAAAAACGTTCCTTCATCGCTCTTGGGATCAAACTTCCCAGAGTACATATCTCTTTTGATGTAACATTTACTACCAAAGATTTTGAATTAGCCTACACTAGGAGTATGTTTGAACCATAATTCATAGGGGGTCTTACCGATTCCCTTTATTACTTGAACCCGGTTCAGTGTGTAGATAGCAGTGTTGATGGCTTCTCTTCAGAAGTGATGAGGAAGATCCTTCTGAATCAATAGGGTTCTCGCACAGTCGATCAGCGTCCTGTTTCTTGTTTCTGCAACTCCATTTTGTTGAGGAGTCCTTGGTGTAGATACCTGTCTCTTTATTCCATGTTCCTCACAATAGTGAGTGAATTCTTGAGAGGTATATTCACCTCCTCTATCTGATCTAAGACACTTCAAGCTTTTACCAGTTTCCTTTTTCACTCTAGCCTTGTAGATTTTAAACATGTGGAAGGCCTCTGATTTCTCTCTAAGAAAGAGTGTCCACATCATTCTTGAAAAGTCATCTACAAACAGCATGAAGTACCGGTCTCCATAATAGCTCTTTGTTCTCATTGGCCCACACAAATCTATGTGCACAAGATCTAGAACATTTTCTGCAGAAAAAGACTTACTGTTGAAATTTGTTCCTGTCAGTTTTCCTAACTGACAATCTTTACAAATACCTATGATGGGTTTTGTAATCTCAGGGAGACCTCTAACCGATTTCTTTTTGCTCACCTTGACAATACTGTCAAAGTTTATGTGGCAGAGTCTTTTGCCATAGCCAGCTATTGTCTTCTTTAGAGATAAGACAGATTTTGCTTGATTCTCCTTTGACTGAAGCTATTAGACAAGCTCCTTCCATTGAGTCTAGGTAGAACAGATTACCTTTGCTCTGTCTATCGGTTGCAACATGGGTTCCAGACTAATTTTTGACTATACAGGAACGTTGTCCGAATTCCAATAGAAATCCTTTGTTATTCAGTTGTGCAACACTCATTAAATTGTACTTGAGTCTTTCAACCCAGTACACATCTTCACAGATATCATTGTTGCAGAGTGCAATAGAACCTTTTCCTTTGATGGAACAGGGAGCATTATTTCCAAAGGTTATTGATCCCCTGTCATTGAGTTCCAAGTTGATAAACTTGTTTTTGTGACCGGTCATGTGGTGAGTGCAGTCGCTGTCAATGATCCAATCATCATGCTGATGAGATCAGTGCTACTTCACTTACCACTGGGCTTTCTTCGTTTATTGTAACAAATGCAATTTTTGGATCCTCAGAGTCTTCAAATTCATTGTCTGTGACTCCTTCCTCTGCAAGATTGTATTCCTTCTTTGCTTTGCTCTTGAACTGGTCTCTCTTATCTTTATTTTCATTATCAGGACATCTTGCAGCTATATGTCCTATCTTGTTGTAAGAGAAGCATTTCAAAGGAAATTTTCCTTTATACTTCCCTTTCCCTTTGGGGAATCTTCTAGCGATGAGTGCTTCAAACTCATCTTGTTCCATCTCTTCTGAGAACAGATTTTCCACAAGATTACCACTCTTATCGGTAGAGCAGTTACCGGTTTCCCTTCCCTTTTTGGTGGAAGAAATATTGACAGAAGATTTAAACGCTGCATCTTGAATGGGTAAGTTATTATCAAAATTACTTAATTCAAAAGCAGCCAGCTTACCGATTAGGGAGACTAGGGTGACTTGATCTGTGGTGACTAGTCTGAGCTCTTGAATGGCAGAGATCTTAATGGCATACTGATGTCTAGGAGTTCTCAGTATTTTGCTAACCACGTCCTCTTCACTGAGCATTCCTCCAGCGCTTTTGATGGAGTTGATCACCTCTTTGATTCGGTTGTATTGCTCAATGTCTTCTCCTTCATTCATCCTCATGTCATCATACTTTCCTCTTAGGTTTTCAACCTTGGCTTTTGAACATTTGGGTCTCCTCCATATACCACTTGCAACTTGGCCCACATCTTGAAGGCAGATTGTAGATGTTCTATCTCAGCATAGACATGATCCGGTAGTGTGCTAGCTATCATATCCATAGCTGCCATTTGCTCAGACTTGATCTTCTGTTCATCAGGTGTTAGGACGCTGAAGGGTTCAGTGTAATCAGTGGTTACATGATTCCAGTATTGATCTTCGATGGTCTTCATATACAACTTCATTCTGCTACACCACAAAGTGAAGTTTTCTTTTGAAAACTTTGGTCCTTCCTTTCTCATCATCTTGACTTTTTCTTTATGCGGTTAAGTGGTAAAGAAAACAGATGAGGCTCTGATACCAATTGACAGTACCAACCGGTGCTAAGAGGGGAGGGGTGAATCAACACCTCTAAAACTTTTCTTTTAACTCTGGTAAAGTGTACTTATAATTGTAAGCCAAACAGATTCAAGCATATAATAACAGTAGGCAAACAATCACACAGTGACACCAGATTTATCATGTGGAAACCCTATTAGGGTGAAAATCATGGTGTGAGGAGACCTCACAAATTTTGTACTCTTATGGAGTACGCCTTGTTAAGAGCCTTCCCAGTTAAAGGATCAAAACGCACAGTTAGATGCGACCCGGTTAAGGGATTTGTTACAATAAGGCCGGTTAGTGCCTGCTTGGTTAGAGGACTTTGAACACCTTGAAAGATGTCACTTGGTTAAGGGATTTGATACAAGGGACCTGTTAGAGTCCACCCAAATACTGGAATTTAACTGTTGTAATTGCTGGAAAACAATAGAAAGATTGACCTTTTACAAATGGCTTTTCATAGCTTGATAAGATCTCTATTTGTGCTTAACTGAGAAGCATCACCGGTCACCGCAGGTGTGTTCTCCTCTACTGTTGTGCTTCTCTGCACAATGTTCTTTCTCTCTTCTTCACACTTCTTTTTACCCTAGCTTCTACAACATATAGGTTCACTCTTTTACTTGGCAGAATGAAGGCAACTCATATTCTCAACATGCATAAGAATATATAGAGTTATTGCCCTAATTGCGCCTCTCATGCATGAACTAATTTTAGATCCCTTTCGAATACATCACTCAGTAGAGTACCAGTTTATTGAGGAAACATCCGATGCATGCTTATGCTTTATCTGCCTTATGAGGAAAGCAATAGATGCGTATCAAGCACCTTTCCTTCAGAAGAGATAACGCTTCGTTTTAAAGCCACAAATTCCAGCTTTAAAACTTCTAGACGCGCTTCAAACTCCGGCTTTAAAACCTCCAGACACGCCTCAAACTGATCGCTAAGTTAACTCAAAGTCATCTGGATTTACTGCAATAAATCCTGGTGAAAGAGTTGGTTCAAACAGATAGTTGACTCTGACTTCCTCGGTTCATACCGGAGTCATTACTAGATCGGTTGAGAACCTCACGTTATGAACAGGTAAGAGTCTTTGACCTGTCACTGTCCCTTCTTCGGATTACCGGTTGCACGTTCCTCGGTTGTATTGTTGACACCGGTTTGTAATTTTACTTTCTCTGGTCTTGTCTACACCAGTTGTAACCTGGTTCTCAGTTGATGGTTGAATCCTCTTTTCCTTGACTGTATACAATGCCCGGTTGCTGATGCTTTGTGTAGTGATCGGTTGCCAAACCAGCCTCTTTACATACAGATCTCCTTGGAGCTTTAGACATTTAGAGAGATGACAAATCTCTATCCTCTTTTACCAATCAATGACAATATTTGTACCAGTAGCAGGCTTACCGGTTACCATTTCCTTCAATGGCAACAAAGTCATCAGACAAGACAACTATTGAGAAAGGGACAAATGAGGAAGAAATTGCTGTGGATAAGCAACATGCAGCTGAGGAGCAACATACATAGCCTCCACCAGAAGAAGTAGTAAATCTTGAAGAGGACGTTCCACTGGAAGAGCAAGTACATCAGCAAGAGGAAGTTCATTTGGAAGAAGACTCTCATCCACAAGAAGAAGTACGTCCAGAAGAAGAGGTACATCTGGAGGAAGTAGTTCAATCGGAAGGAGAAGTGCATCAGCAACAAGAGGTGCAACAAGATGACATACCTCAAAAACAGGAAGTACCTGTCAACATTGAACTGGAAAAGCCTGCAGAAGAACAACCGGTATAGGAGAAGAAACAGATGGAACCGGTAGATGTTCCCTGCTCATCTTCATCAAAGAGAAAACTAACTTTTGCAACTGAATCTGAAGCTAAGAAAAGCAAATTTAGTGAAACTATGGTTGACATAAGCAAGATGTCAACTAGACAACTCAAAGAGCTCACCAAGAGGAAACATGACATGGTCCTCTCTAGTGTAAGGAACATCTTATACAACTTTGTATCGGATGCAGACATTGATGAAGACGAACGTGTTATTGATTAATAAGAAATATTGGCACAAGCAATTGGAGAAGATGTCATTGATCCGGAGACAATAGCCATGGATCACTATGAGAAAAAGCGAGTAGAAATTCTACACAAACAGGTTGAAGAGTTAAAGGCAACTGTATGTACAAATACAAGAGTACTCCAACAACAGATAGAGGATGCGAGATGTCTAATCACAAGGACTTCAAACTTTGAAGACTTTGTTCAGGATATCACTGAGAAGACATCCAAAACTTCAGAAGAAATAAGGGTTCTTTCATCCAAGTTTGATGCAAAGAACTCCTCTGCAACAAAATACAACAGAGAAATGACCAGTCTTGCTGTAATTATCAGAAAAGCTTTAGAAGAGAAGACAGAGAATTCAAGATCTCATTGGATTCCAATTATTTCTTGCCCCTACATTTTATCTCATGCAAATGACTGCAACCGAGGTAGAAAACCTGATCAAGGAACCAGACTACAAAATAGTAGAAGACATGGAAAACATAATTGTATCACTGGAAGCAGCACATAAAAACTTGGAGCATGTCACAGGTCTATTGAACCCATTTCTTCAATCAGCGAAGAAAATGTATAAGGATTTCTTCACAAAGTTACAAATATAAAATGAGTCATTCAAGCTGTAACAACCCTTTGTCCTAAAGAGGCAAAAAGGGGAAGAAGATCAGGACTTAGAGAAGATCAGAATACCGGTAAGAAGATGTCGGAGGCACTGAAGGGGTCAAATATAGAGGAAGGAAGAAGAAGAAGATACAAACATGTGTTTATAGGGGAAGTCTACAAGACAGATAATGTAAGGTGATGTTTTGCCACCAATGCCAAAGGGGAAGATTGTTGACATATTTAAGTTGTCATTGGTTAAGTCAGAGGCAAACATTAATCCCACTGGAGCACCGGTAGATTAATCAAGCATCGGTACTCTTTAGTATGCACCGGTAGACCAAATAGAATATTTTCAACAGGTCTTATGAGACATACAAGGAAGGTATGACCAACCGGGTAGACCAAATAGAATATTTTCAACCGGTCTTATGAGACATACAGGGAAGGTATGACCAACCGGGTACAAGTTTATTACCAGTTGAGTGCATGATAATCTGAACTGGATTCTGCGGAGCTGTCTCAGTTAAAACCGGATTATACAGAGCATTCACAGTTGAAACTGAAGTTAGCTTTTTAACTGGAGTTAGCTTTATTTCATCTACGAGTGTTTCAAGGTAAACTCGAGATCATTTTGCAAGTTTTTTTCGCATGCATGATTTATGGGTGAGTTCACAGCTTGGCGGAAGTGTGAGAAGTATTTTTAATAAGAATAATGTCTTATAAATATGTCATAGTATACACAAGAAGTGTTGTTGAATGTTGAGAGTGTATAGAGCAGGAGAAAGAGAATCTTCTGAGAGGTGAAAAGTAGAGAAAGGTTCAACAGCCAAGCAGAGGAAAGGGTAATAGGTATGATCTAATCAGACAGAAAATGTCATAATAGATCATTGCTTTAGATTGTAAAGCACATTGAAATCCCTTAAACAGGGTGAACCCTAACAGGTTTTCTGTATAAATCCCTTTACCGGGTAACATCTTTATTGGTGTTTAAAGTCCTCTTATCAGGCGACTCCTAACAAGGTCAAGATCCTAACAGGTCTTCTATCAAATCCCTTTACCGAGTAGCACTCTTACAAGTGCTTTGTAAGCCTTCAACATGACACCTTTATTACTGCAGTAGTAAAGTTGTGGGTTTTGTCCTATCGTGGTTTTCTCCTTCTAACCGAGGGTTTCCACATATATATGCTGTGTTGATCTGTGTATTTCTATTTCTTTTTATGAGTGTTGATTATATTCTTTTAATTTTGCAAGAATATATATAAGGTTAAATTGAAGTAGAAATTGTATATACTGATTCACCCCCCCTTCTCAGTAACCAGTTAGGACTAACAAATACAACCATTTCATTAAACCTTTTAAATTGATTTCACTTAAAGCAACCCAATTGCACATATGGAAATAATGAGAACATGCAAGTAAGCAAAAATGTTAGTGGGGGATCCAAAATCATAATTGATTGAGATATTGGTTTTATGAGTTTCAACGTGTCCTATTACTCTCACATGGTGTAGGATACATTTACAATATCAAACGAATCACGAGTCCAATCTCTGATTAACCACCATTGGGAAACAATATGTGAAATGTTGTTCAAAATCAACCAATCATCATATTTCACAGCTCAATAATAACATCTAATTACAATGTCATCATAATATAGGCAATATGATTTAATTTTTTTTCAACAAGAGGCACTGCAATCTTTCTTATGTATGTCTATAAAATAACAACTTTAATATATCTAAACCAATTTCAGCACCTGCTTCTGGTTTAGAACAATAAATACAAGTAATCAAATTAAATTATTGCCAATGTTCATGCTATAACATCTTTCCCCAAAAAGGTAGATTGGATTCATTATTCTGAATAAGAAGAGGAATGATTTGGAGTACCATTGTCTGATTGGCTGGAATACATCACCTGATAATGTTCAACTTATTCTTAAGTTATGCCTGTTTAAGGTAAGTAGAGGGCCGGTGTTTAGATTCACTGCGAAAGTGAGAATGTAATGCCAAGTAATGAATTTCTAATAAATTCGAGTTTCGTGTTTGTTCTCATGTTGGTCCCCACTTGTGGAATGCAACAATTAAGAGCCTTGTTTTATGTGCATTAACATGCATTTGCAAGTGTACAAATTCAATCTATGGGCATGCACTTGCCAAAAGCTTACCAGTGAATTGTCCACCATGGATTTTATGTAATAAATTAAGACAGAGAAAATGTAGCACTGCAAAATAATAAATTTAAACAATTAAAGTAATGTGTAAGTAGATGATAAGAGACACTATTATTGGACAAGAAGATTATTTGTAATAATAAACTTTGAAGACCTTTCTCTGTTCATGGGGTCATCGTCAACGAGAAAAATAGTATAAAAGAGAAATGGAAGGTCCCATTAAATTGTTTGAAGTGAACTTTGTTGGAGCGTCAAAAGGCGATCTGGGTGTGGTAGTAGCAGGCTTTGTCATCAAGGATACGACAGATGCAATGGTGATTGGTGGGTAAATGCATATAGGCTCTAAAACCATCAATGAAGCAGAATGGGAAGCTCTCCTTGCAGACATTAAAGCGGCATTTATGGCAGGGTTTTGGAAGCTTGTGATAGGAGACTCAACTTGTGATAAATGTTAAGAAAAGATTTTGTTTAAGAGCTACAGATGTGTTAGTTTGTCTTTTCAAAAGGTTTTAACTCATTAGATATGAGTGCTTTAACCCATAGAAGCATAGATCGTTTTGGGAATAAGTCAGCAAACCAGATTATTATTTTTTGAAAAAAATCAGCAAAAAAGGGGATAGTCTTACTCAATTTTGTTTGTATAAATTTCAATCAAGCTGTGATTAGAAGTAGCACGAAAATATAATGTGGGCTTTCTTATTTTTCAAAATCAGAATGAAGCTTTCTTCGCAAAATATTCTCAATAAATGAAAATCTTCATATTCATGTAAGTAGAATTTGTCTTCTAGAATTCTCTCAAGTTCCTTTTATTATATATACTCAACAAACAACTATATACAAAGTTGATATGATATACACATATGTGAAGTCATATATACACATGTATATACCAAAATAACTTTATATATGTTGAACAAAGAGACTGAATTGCATGAATTATTTAATTTAATTTTGAGTAGAGCTTTAAATATCGAGCAATTTGATTAATCGTAAGAACTTATATGCCATAATTGACATGTCTAAAATGATTATAATGATTATTGTAGGGTTCTTTGTTTTCTCCAAAATAATTAAGGCCACATTTGTTACCCCACTCTTTTAGATCATATTGCAACAAATAAATAAGGCTTTTGTGTTATGGTGTTCTTTTGTTTCATATTGCAACAATTTAAATATTGAAATTTATACAAACAAAATCAATGTTATAAAAGGATTTTTTTTAGATTTGTGCTTCTATGCTTTAACCCACTCATTCTCTTTAATCAAAGAGTGACATGACAGTGTTTAATAAATTTTTGTTGAATGGCTATTGATTAGATATCAATGCTGTTATTCATCTTTCAACAGAGTGGTAGCATTGACTGCTTATATGAGCATTTTTCTGACTCTGTAGCATGATATACCTCTTAATCCATATGCATAATTTTATTCTCAGTGTTCTCTTTGCTACACATTGTTTCTGTTTCACAACTTTATCGTACATGCATGTTACTTTTACTAGCATTGTTACTTATCCTATTTGAAATTTAAGAATCATTCTCATATCGATAGTATAACAATTCACACTGCTGGGTTATGTAAACATATAAACTTATGACCATAATTTTGTTGGTTATTTTCTAGAGCCCACGAAAGGATCCTGCAGAAGAAGATGCTTATGTTAAGGCCTTCGCTATGGTTTCCATTCCTCCAACATTAGTTGTGAGACAATTGGCTTCAGCTACTGAGTAAGATTTTCCTTGTATATCACATATATTTCATAGATACTATAATGCATGAGTATGAATGTTCCTGTACTTAATAATTTTCTATTTATGCAGTAGGATCCATCTCTATTATTTCAAAAGCCATTTGTTTGAATTGTTGATTTCATGTGCCTTTCTAGAAAGAAGAGACAATAGATACATTTGATTATTACTTGTATCAAGCAGTAATTTTCAATAGTTTTACATTTAGTATCCTCAATATATGGTTTACTTTTTTCTGTTTGTATGTCCATGATATTTTATTCATCATCATGCAATGGGGTTGGTTTTTGATTAGTCATATGTAACAGTGGAGGAAAGGCAAGAATTTGATTTTTCTTTTTTCTTCTGTTAATGTACAATAATAATGAAAATCTTTTTAAGACTGTCGAAGACTGCAAGATATGGCTAATGTTTTTTACCTCTTTGATGGTGTAACATGCCATATAGATAAGTCCATAAGATCTCCTAACCCCTAAGGCATGGGCATTAGATACTCAAATTTTATAATCACTTGAATTGTATGCTTTCGAGCCAAGAGTAAAATAATCTATTAAAACACATGATACAAGTGTGTAATGATGCAAAATAAGGTAAAATGAATAATCATTATATGAATCAAACCATTGTCTTTCTCTACCAATCACTGCATCTTCAAATGCATTCGTTAATGTATATTACTGTGTATATGGAAAAAAGATAAAATTGCATCTTCATTTCCATTAAATGCCTCTATCATTAGTTCTCTAGAAGGATGTGCATTAGAAGTATCATGAACCAAATTATAATGGAACAAGGGGCTATCAACAACATCATGTGAAGGAGAGGATAAAGGATATTCACCACTTAAGAAAGCATCACAAAGTTCCTCACTAAACATTTCAATGGGCCATGAATCAATGGATTGTGAGGAATTACTATAATGAGCCGCGTAAGGGATATCATCATCATCATCATCATCATCATCAGGCTCAACAACATTATTTGGAGTATAATCATTCCTACATGCATCATTATAGTAGAGGGATGTGCTTAGAACCAAATCACTATCATATGCCATAAAAGAAATATTACCATCATGAATCATGTTGATAAAGGTAGTGAGTTTGTTTAGCACGATGGACATGGTGTCCTTAATTATGTTCTGTTATTGGAGACCTTAACGGCAATTCTAAGTTACAAGCTAATTTGTAAAGGAACAAATTCCCAATTAGCATTAGTGTCAAGGAATAATGAAGTAATTATTTGAAAAAAAAAACTCATTCTGTTTACTTCTTATTGGCTGTTTACCTTGCTTTAATTTCTCTTATACTTCCTAGTTCATTGCATTTTTTGTTAAATTGAGTTTCATCTTGACTCAATTGCCTTTACCACGGGCATCCGAGTTATAATAACTGATTTTTTATGCTTTTTACAGAATGGGACGCAGTTTTAAATCAATGAAGGATTTAGCAGCATTAAATAAAGATTCCATACTAGGAAATGACCGGTCTAGTTTTGTGCCCAGTTTTGCTTCTATCAAAATACTATCCCTCCTGGACAAGGATGAAAGGGTGAGGTCACAACAAAGTGCAGATGGAACAAATCATTCCTTGCTTTGGTCTTTATTTGAGACAGGTAGAATTTTGAGTTAATGGATGTTCTTTCTTTAAAAAATCCTAAATCTTATCCCGTAGAACACAACATTCTTTGCCATAAATTTTAATTTTGTTGGTGATTCTAATAATCTGAGATAGATTTGCAGATAGTCAATATTCAAAGAAAAAGTGTAATGATGCCTCTCTTCTGTCTTCAAAGGGACACTTCCTTTCAAATAACCATGGGGCTCCTCCTGGCAGCTTTCTTGTCCAACTTGCTGAAATCATAGCAGGCATCAAATCTGTCCAAAAGATGGCACTGTTTTGGTTACAAGTAGTTGGTGAGGTATAATATTTGTCTGTTCAAAAATTTAATGGTATGGTAGTTATTTGATATTTTATGGCATCTTATCTTCATAATTAAATATTGTTAACTATATGCTTCCAATGATCATCAAGAAATTTCAATCACTGGAATTGTAATATCCCCAATGGATACTTTTCCCCAAATTTCTCAAAAGTTATCTTAGAAATTTAAATAAATAATTTCATGCAATATTTTTTTAGATTAACCAACAAAATACTAGAAGATACTCAAATAAAAATAGTCTCAAAAATATTATTGCATTTCAATCTTCAGCAGTACAATAACAATATCCAATTGTAAACACATAAAACTATAGTTGGATGGGATAATAGGAAATAAAGATTTTAAGCACAAGTGAGATACCCGTGTGATGTCTCTAGTAGGCAATGGGTTTCCGTCCACTGCCTCCAAGCTCGAGGGTTTCCGTCTTGAAACTGTCTGAAAGTTGAGCTTCCAAATTCTCCAAGAGAAGAATTCAAAACATTATCGAAGCATAATGCAAATGAGCTCTCTTTCTTCTTTTAAGCACAACTTGGTGACTCTTCACATTCCCTTCTCAGTTTCTTTATTTCCCTTTAAAACATCCTTTTTCCCACTAAAATGAATAAAGTGCTCTTATAATAATAAAGTGACATATAATAATATGGGCTTAAGTTTAATAGTCACTTTATTAATAAATCAGTGAATCTTTAGGCATTATAATTATTGATCAGATGGACTAAAATTATCTTGTGTGATAGCTTGTTGGAAAGGTCTCTGTGAGACGCTCCCAGTCCAACATTGAAACGCCAAGAATACTGAGCTTCGCTGAATTACTATAAATAGTAAGTATTTGGAAACCCTGCGGAAACAACTTTGATTGGCCTGAAACTGGAATTACCTAGGCCAATTCTCACTATGATCCTTGCAAAGTCCCAGTTAGCGCATGAGACTAAGGCAAAAATGGGCTAACGACACATCAAGATGAATGGGCCAGAAAAGGGGACATTACAATCCTCCCTTCCCAGAGATTGCTTGCCCTCAAGCAATTTGTAGTTGCATGCCGAAACCAAATACCTAGATCCCATATCAACCTCAAAAATGCTGCTCTACTAGACTGCTGCTCTACTTTGATAAAAATAACATGCCTCAAATTGTGAGGCCGATCATCAAACCCCCATTGAAGTAATGTACCAAGCAAGTCAATACTAGGTTCCCAGACTATCATACTGTCATGACTGTCAGATATGAAGAGATAGGAGTACCCCAAAAAGATATCATCACTAAACAACTCTCCAATTGTGAGTGATCTCCCATGGGAGTGCATAACACCTACCATAGGCATGAAATAAAACATCTCAGCCCAACCTAAGTTGCTGATGTAATCCATAACAGCTCTCATAGGTCTGAAAACTCTAAGAGCGCTAAGATCAAAGTCATGATATGTATTTTGCCATGGTAACTCGGAAGAGACCACCTCATAAGCCATCTTGTCAATCATGATCCAACTACCACTCTTGTAGTCAACTACTATAAACCTGTCATCAACCGTTTGCCTCCAAATGCTAGTGTAGGAAAAATGAGCATTCCAACACACCCAACTCACTGCAAGCACACAAATTGATGTTATGAAGTGACCATAATGACTTAAATTATCCCAAATAGACATGAATAATAATTGAGTTGTGCCCAAGAAATGCCCCACAACTAGTTGCATTGAGGTATACAAGTACTCTGAAGTCAACACCACACTAGGAAGGAACTAGCACAGTAGTAAAGAATCTGAACTGCCATCGAACACATAGAAATTACAGGTAAGGGAGAAGCTGAAAAATCATTTTCTCTAATCAAAACATATCTACCAACCATCCTCAACCCAGAACTACTCATCTGTTGAACCAAAGAATCCATCCTGCTCACTTGTAGATCCAAATCTGAACTCGTGTGTAGGCTGATTGGTAAGTGGGCAGCAGTATTAACACTAGAAACTAATGCACTACTCCAATCTTGTGACCATCCCTCATCACTAGGAATTGTACCTAGGTCCCAAATCATGCAGTCACTTTCATTCTCATCTTTGGAATAAAAAAAAACTTCCCCATCTAACTCGAAGAGTGGATTATCAAATGTCCAATCAACATCCACTTCAAACAAAAAATTTTCAACCAACTGAAAGTTATCCAACTCATAATGAAGTTCTGGCTGATCTAAAAATTTGTTATTCGATCTTTTGGGACAGCTATACAAGTCATAAGTGTGCTGTATGCTATCAAGTTCCTTAATCACTTCTTGTTCCTTGTTTTGATTAGTGGGAACAATCTGATTTTTCGCTTCCTGAAGAGCAATCTGTGTATGCTCTAATATTTCTCGTGTATCATTAAGCTCCTTGATGAGCTTATTAACCTCACCTTCCTTTTCTTCCAATTTATCAACATATACTTCAACAACCTTTAAAATATGATCCCTATCTGACAACAAACACATATAATCTGATTTCATAGATTCCAGGGATGCTTTGACCGCCTGCAAATCAGCAACAAAAGAATCATGTTCCATTCCCCTTTGCCTTTTCCATTTGAGCCTTCCTGTAGAGATTCTTAATGGTCTTGTGAGTGTTATCATAACACACTAAGGCTGCAACAATCATATCTTCAGTAACTTTCAGCTGATTCTCCAAAGCTTACTTCTCATCATTGTCATTTTGAAATGCATTTTCTGATTGGTCATCCAAATCACCATCATGCTTAAATGTGTTGCTGCTATAAAGAACACATGATTCATCATACCCTTCATAGGTGTTATCAATGTCATCATAGGGCTTCACATCCCTATTTGACTGATTTGTGTGCAAAGTCAAGGTTGTTGCTATGTCATCATTTTTTTCCAACATGCTCTCACATTGAGTAAGACTATCTTCAACCGAAAGTGTGTCAATTACAACCTCCAAGTCTCCAATGTAGAGATTTGTATAACCTATACCTTTAACAATAGCTGAATTCATCTCACCACTAATATTTGTGTTATTTTGTAGGGGCAAAGCTGTGAAATTATTATCTTCTTCATTGCTGGTCTAAATTTCTTTGACTGCCTTATCTTCATTATAATCCCCACAAACATGATTAGGTGTCGAAGTTTGCTGGCATGTGAAACAAATTTGCTCCCTTCTCATTTGGTTCTTGCTCATTTTCGGAGATCCTGCAACCTATAAGCCCATTTATATTAGTTTAGTTTCAGTCATGTGCTCCTTGAACCTTCCAATTTTATGTTCAACCAATCTTCTTGAGAATTCATAAGCAATAGAGGATACAACTTGTTCCTTCCTCCAAATGGCTAACAAGTCTAATTGCATTTTCTTGCACATTTCATCATTTTCATCAAGGATTAAGGACATCATGGTGTGCAGACAAGTCCTCACATTGTTTGGATGATGCTTCCAGATCTCAGTCAAGAAGCATTGAAACATTTGAAGAATTAAATCATTACATTCAAGGCCAATCATAATGGAAAATGATTTGACCTTTGTCATAATTTCTGAGATCTTAACCCTCTTAACAAAGGAAGGGCCTTTGTCATCATGTAAACCCTGAAAGCTTTTCACAATCAGCTAAAACTTTCCTCAACACATTATCATTATAGGGTGCTATAGGAGCTGTTATCCGTGTGATTTCACTGAGACATGAAGCAACTGCATGCCTAACATATTTATGTGGATGTTCCATAAACTTCTACTGAACCATAACAAGCATTGAGGGCTGCAAAGCCCAATTAAGAAGCCTCCAATCTGCCTGGTCTACTTTGGACAAATATGTCTCCAATTCCTCCAACTTGGGGAGGACACCATCAAGAGTTTTATGGGACTCCAATTGTAAACCAATCACGTACAACCAATTCCCTACTTTTTCTTTCTGCAAGTCTCTTAGTTGTTTACCATTAAAGGTATCATTAAAATCCTTTGAGAAAAGATCGTTTTTCAGATTTGCCAATGTCTCCATTTGTTTTTGTTTTTTTGTACCAAACTAATTACTACTGAATTGTCCCTCCCGTTGAGTAAATTGTCGTCTAAGGAGTGCAGAGATTAACCTTTTGAAGGTGATAACTTCACTGTATAAGCTTGTAGTGTCACCCGAAAATTAGAAAATTAGTGAAAGATTAATCCTATAGTTTTCCACATTGTTGCCAGTCAAATAAATTTCATCTTATTCATGTGCGGCAATTTCCAACCTTTGTCAAAGTTTAAGTTGTAAATTGAATCGTGAACTTTGAACTTGAACTTGCCGGTTCAAGGTTCAAAGTTCAATATGCATTTCTCCAAAAGCATCATGTATAGGTAGCGTCATGGTAATAAAAGCTTTTTCCATCTCGGTCGTGTGTTCGTTTGTAAATGTTAAAATGAACTTTGAACTTTGAACCCAAACTTTATGGTTCAAGGTTCACGTTTAAATCTGCACTTCGACAGCTTTGCATTAAGAGTCTCCCAAGTCAAGGTTTTAGTATCACGGTTCATAAATCTCCGAGCTCGTTATAGATGTCCTAGAGGCCCACCATATATGTCAAGTGTGCATATTAATTAAAACATCGCAAATCGTGTACTTTGAACCCAACCTTTATGGTTCAAAGATCGAATTTTGAGATGTAATAATACCCAGATATAAGCCGCGAGCCAAATCTTTACATATTGACAATGAAATGATTGATGTGACTGAAGGAGTGGCGCCACCTCAGCTCATGGGATTTTCTCACCGAAGAGAAGCTTGTATAACAGGTTGTTAACATTTATTGTGGCATAAAAACTAATTGCATGGCAGTTCTCTTGAATTGATGGGAATCAAAGCGTGTGTGTATTTATTTTCCCTCTCTTTTCATTTCTTTATTTTGCTTTGCTTCTCTTCTGGAGGTGTCTTGGAGCGGCGAGGTAACATTTTCGAGAAGCAGAAAAACGGTGAGTTGTACAACAACCTTGGCCCTGTAATTCCTTTAAGCTTCTTCATTTTAAAAGCAAAGAGCTGGCTTCATAAGAATCTTGCAAGATTTTGTTTCAGTATGTCTTCTTGCAAAGTAAAATTCATAAAGGAAAATAAATTATCCCGAATCAGTAGTTGTTTTCCTGAGATGAGGGATATGGTGATAATGGATGATGATATTGGAGAAATTGTGCAAAGATTAAGGAAAACAGTTGACGAGGCCATATTTGTTAGGATTGTAGAGTGGTTTGTTAGAAGCAGCCGGTTTCCCTGAGGTAATTCCATGCCTAGAGCTGGTGATAGAATGCTGTAACAGGTATAATAAAGCTGAGAGGTGCATCAACACAGAAAGTGGTGAAGTCTTGGTGAATATTAAGAGAGGTGATAATGGCCGCTTTTAAAATCCCACCAGCGGAGGTTTACGGGGATTGGAGTATCGATAAAGCCATAGCAGACTCTGAACAAAACAAGAGGGAATATAGAAATAACATAGCTAGAGACTAGCTGTTAAACCCAGAAAAAGGAGGTTCCTGTCTACCTAGACCTCTCAGAAAAGATCACCTGTTTAGAGAAGTAAGGGATATAACAGTAATGTTAAACAGGGTTAAAGGTAATCCCATAGATACCAATTGGGAAGATTGGATGTACATTTTTGTACAAGCCATCCTAGACGTTGGTAATGCTATTGATTGGGCTAAGATTATGGCCGAACAGTTGCATGAAAGTTTGTCCTAGCCTGCCTTGTTTTCGAGTTTTTATATGCCCTCTTACCTCTTTTATATCCTTGCCATCTGTAGAATTTGGGATGGTCTGCCACATGAAGAGTGGAATAGCAGTATGACTGTTTACGAGTACCATCCCATGTTGCAAAAAGGAAGAAATCCCATAGGTTTCAAGAAAGTGCAGGATACCTTTATGTCCAAGTTGGTCTTTGAGCTGAGGGGAAAACCTAATTGCAGGATATCAGAAGAAGCCATGGAATTTGTGAAGATTTATGGAAGTTTTTATATTCAGTTCCCTACCTTTAGCTATTTGAGGGTGGGAGGCTTCAGTGACGCTCCCCTGAAACTTCCTAGGTATTGTCTGGACAAGTGTATTCTACTTGAGGTAGTAAGACAGTTGCTGATGGTTGAGAAGAAATACAAGGTTAAGCGAGGTATTGGTGCTTTCTTCCCACTAGAGCTGGGGCATTATAGATTCCGGTTAATGCATGATTTTGCCTTCTTGATAAATGAGCTGAAAGAAATGAACCTCCAACCATATCAGGCAACGAATTACTTTGATAGAAAAGGTTTTGTGGAGAGCCATTTCAGGGTAGAGGCTATGTTTCTTCATCAGCTAGAATTAGAAGACTTCTAGGATGATTGCATGGATGAAGTTGAGGTTACAAAGAGAATGCGCTCTAGATTTTCTCTTAAACAAATTGCTACTTTAAAACTTCCTTTCAGTATCAGAAACATAAAGGGTGAAGATGAGAATGTATTAGAATCAGAAAGCACAACATCAAGCATTGAAGTAGTGATTAGAAGAGTTGATTGGTTGGAAAGGGAAGAAGAAGATATAAAGTCTTTGACTAAGGAGGTTTTTCGGAGAACAAAGCAATGGCTTAAAGCCCAAAGAAAGAAAATTCAAGCAACCCCTGCGTTGAGAACTAGGAGGCGTCCGAGGACTCCAAAAATTGAATCTTCCCCTGTCCTAACTAATAAGATTGAACCGTTGCTTTCTGTAGGTATCTCTGATCCTCCAGAAATCCCTAACATTGAAGATTTAGAGTTGGTTTTTGATGACACTGTAAGGTTTACCAAGCAAAGAAACAAAAGAGGTGAGAAGGTGGACCCTTCTTTCTGCATTGTTCTTGATTCTGACACTGAAGAGCCCAGTGTAAGGCAGTTCAAAAGATTGAAAAGAGGCAAAGTATCAACTATGGACTCAGTATCAGCAGGACTTATTGGAAGTACAGGTCAACAGGATCCAGTCACTCCAAGTGATCCAAGCACCACTATTTCCTTACAGAATACAACTCCTAAGACTCCAAACTGGATGGATTTGTCTATGAACAAGAAGAGGAACATTGTTCCTACCTCAATTCCTGTTGGTGACTTGGTTAGCAAATATCTCGGAAAATCCCCAAGGACAAAGAAGCCGAAGATAGAGTCTATGGTAGATATAGACCCAAATACAAGTCATTGGGTTGCTGAGATATTCAAGCCTAACTTTGACAAGACTAATGCTGAGGTCACTGAACAAGATTTCAGTGTGGAGAAAGTAGACTTAGGAGTGTCTTCCAGGGCGGCAGATTTGAAGATCCTGAATTTTGCAAACAAGAAAATCAACCACAGAGTACTGAAAGATGCAAAAGATAAAGCAAAATTGAAACAAGCTTTATGTGAAATGGAAAAATACATTCAGCAGTTGCAGAATCCTGTTCCCCAGCCTTTGACAATAGTACCTCTAAATCTGGATGTCAAGTCTCCAGACAATCAAAAATTCCTTGATCAGGTACACAAAGAGAGATCTCTCTCTAAAGCATTCTACAATTGGATGGGAGAGGTTGGTGAAATGGTTAACCGTTTTGCGCAAGCCTATGAAGATTCAACCAGTAGGTCTTCTTCTTTGGTGTCTGTTGTCGAAGCTAATATGAAACTCTCGGAAGGAAAGAGGGATGGTTTGGAGATAGAGATAACGAACATGGATGAGGCTTTTGTCTATGGTATAGACAAGTTTTTATCTGAGAAGGTAGTACCTGACGTCGATGCCAGTCTCTTATTTGTAGCCAAGATTAATGAAGAGTGGCAATGTACTCTATTTGAACAAGGTATCGAGGAATCAGGATAGATTCTGAAGGTAGTAGCTTGTGTTGAAGAGGTTCTTAGCAACCATATAGACTGTCTCTATAACTTAGCCAAGGGTGAAGTAAAGACTGGAATCGATGCAGCCAAGATGAAGGAATCCTTCGCTGAGAAGGCACAGGGGTTAAAAGATGCCAAAGAAATGGTAGCACGTGATTGCTCAGTTGTAGCTCGGGTGCAGCCACTGATAATGATCAGCGAGGAACAAATAAAGACATTGGAGACCAAGCTAGAGCAGTTGCTGAACTGTAAATGTATCTGGGAATAGAGGCTTGATCTTGTTTCTTCACCAAACAAAGTGATGCTTGAGAGATTTGCGGCAGCTTTTGAGGAGTGGTCAGCCACGCGCAAAGCAGCTGATGCCACCACCAGTGCTGAGGCGGAGAAAAGTTAATCGGTTATTTAGTCTTTGACAAAGCAGTTCCAAGTAGTTTAGGGTGTTAGTTTCATTTCCAAAGATATACTTTTTAGTTACGAAATTGATTATGCCCTGTGTGGCTATAAATTAATTTTTGAAGGACCTTGCAAGGGTTGGTTCTCTGGTAGCAAAAACTTAATAGTTTAATATTTACTACAAGTACTTTCGATGAATGGTTTTGTTTTGAATTGAAACATATGATATAGTATCAGTTGATATATAAAGCAGATAATAGTATTTTTCTCAGATCAGTTGGTCTGGCTACTACATGTATGTTGGTTTCAGTTGGAATTAATTTCATGTTGCTGTAATCTGTGTGTGTGTTTCAAGATAATTTCTCCATTCTTCATTTTTATATCAGTATATGTTGAATCGATCTTGCTGAGAGTGTTTCCTTTGCAATCTTAGTTAGTTGGCTTAGACGAATGTGGATCTTTCTCAGAACTTGAATCTTTTATAGTCATTTTATATGAGGAATTGAAAAGCCTTTCGTACTTTCAGGTCAAAAGTATACATTATTTTTACCGTTTTTCATTCTTTTCAAATAAATGGATTGTCAAGATTGATCTTTATATAAGGTAGCTGCTCCTTTGATCGTAGAGAGTTTAGTCGTGAGTGACTAGCTCAACTGTGTGTTAGTTTTTCCTTCATTTTGGGCAAGAGTGTTAGCAGATTGATATAATTTTAGTAAGACGGAAAATTTGTATACCAACACACAGATTGAACAATAGGCCTTCAACATTAATGCACAACATGGACATATCCCTATAAAGAGCTACTCCTCTTTAAACCAAATTTTTGAACTACTTCCACCAATATGTCAGGTATGCTGACTGTATATTTCTTTGCACCTTGACTAGGTGTTATTGATTTGAATGCTCATAAGAAATTCAAATAGTTCAAGATTTGCATATGCAAATATGATTGATCACACAATTATTCTACTAGAGACTTATGTATGATTGGCAGATTTGAATAACTTGTAACAACATATAGCATAGAACTCAAGAATTGAACTGCAGAGTAATAGAAAGTAACTTCCACACCTGACCCTTAACTGCAGATAGATATTGCTTCAATTGCTCTTCCAAATGACAGTCAAAATCCTATTCTGAGATCATCACCGTCTCTGGTATTGAACTTTAGATAGCACCGATTCTTGCAGACTGGTTAAATCGATTACACAATGAAAACAAGTCTTCCACGTGAAATTCCAACTACAGGTATAAGATTGACCTATGAAATTCCTATCAATAGTTCCACACACAGAGGGCAGAGACTTTAAGGAGTTCTTCGAAGCAACAACCAACGACCCAAAATTCCCTTCTCTAGTTTGCCGAAATGACCCTATGAAAAAACCCGCACTCAAGAATAGCACAAAAGATCATCGAAAAGCTTTTTTCGGATGACTGTATGATTGTAAGCTCCCAACTCCTACTGTGAATGATTTCCACTATGAGGCTTGCATAGGAATTTTCTCAGCAATGATGGTATTTGTGACAAATAGTCTTTAGCCAATATATATATATATATATATATATTCGTGGCATTTCTTTGACTGTTGTAGTGATATTTATCTCCGTGTGACAATAATAAGCTCCAATATGGTGTTTGAACCTCTCTTGCTTCTAAACAACTAACAAAGCCTGGTCCGATATTCCTGTAAGAGGCTCCCGCTAACCATAGAACTTAGACCAATATTCAATATAATTTATTCCCAAAAAATCATACACGACCAATAATAATTATTGTTGCCAGAAAACGTTACAACTCCAACATTGTACTCTCAGACGATAGTAGGAAAACTGTTGAATATCCAAGGAAACCGCGCGTTCATCAAAATACCTCCATCTGCAATATTCCCTCAGTATAATCACAGAGCGCTATATGCAAACAATGAGGACTTTGGTACAATTAAAATTTATCCATCCAAACTCATATATTGTTGCTTGTAAATGCCAAAAACGTTTCTCGAAGACTAATCGTCCTAAGAAAGGGCTCATTTGTTTGCCTCGAAGGGTAAATGAGTTTAATGCATAAGAGAACAAGAACCGTAACAGAGAACAATGTACCAGAGAACTCACTGTGCCTTTATATCACTTCATCAGTTCTTTACAATGTATACCAAACTTTTTCTATCCATAACATAACTTCCTGTCTGAAGGGAATACATGACATATATAGAGCGCGATGGGGTGTGAGGCGAACTGTCGCAACCATTCCAACTACCTACCCCTAGGTTACACTAACTAGCATTAACGACACATCAACATGCTTTATCGACAACATCATCCCTCCCAAAAAGAAAGTCGTCTCTCAACGATGTACAACAAAATGGGAATAATGACAAGACCCAACTATACAAAAATCAAGACTGAGTAGGGGGCTGAGAAAGTGTCCCTGAAGAAGATGGTGGCGCCAATGGTGGTGTAGGTGAAGCCAGGATAGCTCACACCTTGTACACTTGCTGTGTCCTCAGCCTCAGGTCTTGCTCTGCCACCATCCTCCGCTCCATAGCAGTCTTCATCATCATCCCTGCCTCCAGGACCTCCTTATCCTTCTTGTCCGCTACCTCCATAGCACTCACCAGATGAGTCCCCAACATGATCCTCTCAGCTCTCTCCTTTTCCAACTGCTGCTCTAGAGCTGACCTCACTGCCGTGGCTTCCTCCAACTGAGCTACAACATCACCTCTCCCCACTACCCAAGCTGCCTGCTGACTAGCCAAATCCTCCGTACGGTGGGCCAGGTCTCCCTCAACTGTCTAGAGTCGGGTGGCCAACTTCTCCTGAGCTAACACTACGACCACCTATGCGGCCTCATGGCTTGCAGAGATGTGTTCCTCACGTCTGAGGGTGTAATAGCCTTCCTGGAAGGCTTGCTCAATGTCTCAGATGAGAACCCCAACTCTACTCTCTCCTGCCCACTCGTGGAGGACCCAATTAGTCAGCATCTCTAATGTCTTTGCAGCTGGCCATCCACGGGACTCGTAACAAGTAGCAAAGGCTTCAGGGCAGCCTTCCCAGACAAAGGCCAATGAGTGCTCCAAGTCCTAGGCAACTCGCTCCTGGGCACGTGACTAAGCGGAGGCCACCACCCATCGTGCCCCTGCAGCCATATCTGCAAGATACTCCTCTAAATCACCGACAAGCTCCCTAGGAGGCTCTGGTAGCTCCTCATGCTGAGGCAAGGTCAATTGCCAAATTGGGGAATCCTCTCTCTCCAACTCGCGGTCTTGGACAGGTGAGTTTTCTCCCTCCAAGTCAACTACCTCCTGCCTTAAGGGTAATTCCCGTTGTGGTGAGAGGATGACTGCCCCGACTGGTGCCAGAGGTGTCATCTTGAAGTTACTTAGCCAAGTGCTCATAGCCTCATCTGAAGGGTTGCCACCTGTCACCGCTAGTACCTCCATAGGTCGCTCATCCAACAAATCTGCATCCACCATCACTACTGCATTCGTATCGACCACCTCGGGGGTCACCTGTACCTCCCTTGCCTTTGCAGGCCACTCCTCTTTGGTTTGCTCATCACCCTGTAGCGTCCCAACCATTGACCCCTCGACTCCTACTGCCAACTCCACAGGGTCGCTGGTGGATGGTGGGACGACCCTTGGTGGATCCTCATTGGGTGGTACCATGCTGACAAGAGCTCTTGTCTGACCAAAGCTGGGTACGTGAACCGCTGCCATTGCCATACTAAAAGATGGGGCTCATGCCAAGGATGCTGCATCCGAGAGAAGTGGCGGGGTAAACAGGACTCGGGGAATAGCACCACTCGAGGGAGCAGGCATGTTTGTACTTGTTGCAACTGCTGAAATCAATTGTCTCTCCTTCAACCCTCTCACTTCCCTCACTAGCCCCCGAAGTCTCACTTCTCTCCTCTTGGCCACTGTCAATGTCATCTTCTGACTCTGACACTACGTGGCATTTCCTCTTCAGTCCCGTTGACATACCCCTTGTGTCTAAGTGCCGCTAGTAGAAAATAGGTGGCGCGTTGACCTCCAATTTGTCATGTGGTAGCTGTACACAAGTGGCATCTGGGAAAAACCCAATCGTGTAATGAGGTATGTAAAATGTTTTATGCTGAAGTGTAAGGAACTTGTACAACCTCTCTGCCAATAGAGATGCCCAGTTGTAGAAAATGCCATTCATCAAATGAATCTGTGGGAGGGCAATATCAAAAGTGCGACTCGAACTTGTAAGCCGACTATTGATCACATCCATAAGACATCACCATTCACTAGGTGCAACAAATGCTTTCTTAATGCCGCGGCTCTTAGAAACAATGCTCACTATGGATTTCATCTCTGCTAGTGTAAAATCTCTCGAAATATCCCTTATCCATTTTTCTTTTTCTTCCCGAGACATCTTCATTGCCTTCGTTTCAATCTTCTTTCCTTTCCTGCTGGGTCTACCAAAAACTCTCGTGAAATCAGCCGCTGCAAAGGTAATGGTGAGGTCATGGCCAAGATATTGGAAACTGCTACTGCGGCTAAACCTTTCGAATGTGTCGATCATCATTTTGAGGGCGCCTTCATAATCTTGGATACAACAAATAGGCATCTGTATCGCTAATGTACTTTAGCCTGCCGGATTTGCCCCTTCACAAAATCATTCTTTGGCATCTCTTGACACCACGTTCTACATTCCAAACCATTTAATCCCTCAAATTGAACATTTTGCGGTGTGACGACATCTTCTTGGACTGACATTTGGACTTTTGGCCTCACCTTCCTCTTTTTGTTGGCATCTATGTCCACTCTTCTCGCAACTTTCACACGTGAGGGCCAAACCCTTGCATCTTTGTTCATTCCTGTTACCCTATTTTTCATCATGCAAAAAAAAAATTAGACAAATAGCAAGGGTGCATTTAGGTTCTTTCATTTAACAGTGCTTTTCAGGTTATGTGAATCATCATTTTGTTATTGCATTCAAATCAGATTTGTCATTGTACTCTAAGTATTGATCACATGTTAAAACTTTCAAATTCATAATTGATCATTACATTGTGCATTCATACTGAATGTAATTTACAAATGTTCATTCATACTTCGTATTTCTTATCAATAAGTAGAGTACAATATTCAGAATAGAAAGAAGAGATAGGGGTATGAATAAGTCCTCTGCATTGCCTTGAAGTTGTCTGGAGCTGGTTGTCATGTCTGGTCCTAGTCCTCTGGTCTTCATCTTGAGTCTGCATCTGTCTAGTTCTAAGTCTTTTAGGGGTTGTCCTGGATCATGGTTAAGGGTTTGTTAGATCCGACTGGATCTAAGCAATGCAAAAAAGGAACAAAACATCATACATTCTCAAATTCTTTCATAGCTGCATATATTTCTGATATTCAATGCAGTAACAAGATGAGCATGCACACAAAGTGAAAAGCAGTGTTAAAGGATAGCAGTGTTGCATTATGTTAGTGAGCACACCAGTGGTTTAATGGATGCCCAAAATTGACCACTGGGTCATGTTCACTAACCTAATGTGTTAGTTTTGATGTTTTCAAGCTGAACAGATTGATGCATTGTTTAAACAAACTATGTGTTATAGTAAAATCAAAGATGCAGATCAAGCTGGTTTCCCATGATAAGAACGCTATAGGAAGTGCCAGTGATTACCAATTTTCAAGTTCAAGTTACAAATGGTGCTGCATAAATATTGGTAATATGTCCTTACTGTTTCAAAAAGTACATTTTCAAAATCATAAACATATTTGTTGCTGAATACAAAAGAGTGCTTCAAGATAGAGCCATAATTGATAAAATGTTTACAGTTTGTTTTACTGGGTGTCACGAACCCATGTTTAAACCTCAGTTATTAACATTCTGATGTTTGTGAGTGTCACGAGCCCGTGCTCGAACTTCATTAACAGTGAACAAACATTTACATCTTGTAGTACTTATCATATTAAGTGCAGATTCAGCATCAATGAAAATTGTATACAGTAGACAAATCTACAAGGGCAAGCTGAACAGAAAATATAAATATGTATAAACTGGAACAGAAGTGTCTTCATGCAGCCTTTCTGAAAAGAGCCATTATTTATTTATCTTCAAAATTCCCAGTCATGATTTTGGGCTTCATTTCTATGTTATCACAGAATATGCTGAGGAAGATACAGAAATTGATGAAGTTACAGAATTGAAGTAATCCAAAATTCCTTATATGTGAGAAATGTGTTGCCAGTATACAATCAGAATTATTACAAGTTTCATATACAGCAGAAGATGTCTTTTGTCTGCCAGTCATGGGTTCAAGCTTAAAAGATAAGCAATTCTTCAGATATATCAATGTTCAATGCTTATTGTCAATGAGTTCTTGTTATTTTCTAAAAACTGTGCTTAATATTTTGGCATTTGAAACTGAAGAAAAACAGTTATGACAACTTCATATGATGCCCAAAAGTTATATACTGGATTTCCAGTTGTCAACAGGTCTGAAGGAAGATTTTTATTGATAAATTTAAAAACCCATAACCACTACTGGTTTACAATATGAGCTCACGGTTTTTGACAGTCACAACAGCATAAAAGATGTATTTACAGCTGTAATGAAAATGCTTTGAACAGTCTCGGGTTTATAAGGTTTGAATCCATATATGGTTTGCAAAATGAACTAATAACAGTGCAGCCCGAATATGTTATGTGTACAACAGCAAATGCAAAGAACAGTTCAGCAAATAAATAACCGGATCTGAAGACATATTGTCGATAACAAGTTAATGCCAGCCTTTGACTGATGACAAATGTTATAATGTAATGTCTCCTCCGTAATAGAATTTAACGATAATAATGTTAAAATATAAGATTGAATAAACAAATAAATATAATTATAATTAAATAAATAATTATAATTATATATATAACGGGTAGTATATATTATGTATATCAAACTAGAAGAGATTTAGTAAATGATTAATAATAATATTATAAATAAATAAATAATATTATTAATTAATATAATAATATATTAATTAATATAGTATTAAAAAAATAATATAATAAAGGATACTAATAATAACCGCATAGAGCATCAACATTTGAACTCAATTTGGAGTCTATGACGACATGAGAATATAAGAGGATGGAACGAAGATACAAAGGGGCGAGGGACCACCGGGTGAATGCACTGTTAGGAATAAATTGATAGTATTTAAGTTTGTGAATACGATGATTAGTAACAGGGAGATGCGTTAGAATGAAGATACTAACAGACGTGACTTTTGGCATATGACTTATCACAGTATAAAAGACCATCAAACGGGATATACAGGGGAGGAAGGGATAGGCCCGTTAAGGAAGTCCCCATTAGATCCGCAGCAACATAATTACAATAAATATATCGCAGGAGATCATAATCCATATGGCAGAACATATACCGAAGAGTATTCATTATTCAGATCGCAAATAAGATTGGAGATCGATACAACAATCTGGTATAAGATAGTCAATAAATATAAATATCTACAGAGATATATAGCAGATTGTGGAGACTCAGATACATAGTAAAGGCGTCTCTTGGCTCCCAAAGGCTATGACTGTTAAACTAAAATATATAAATAGACATTGAAAACAATCAGACCGGGGATATAGATATATGAATCAGAAAGTAATATGTAGAGAAGACTGATCAATTTGGATCAAGAAGTAAAGGAAGAAAATGGGATTCAGAAGCGAGAAAAAGGAAAAAGTATCAGCAATGAATCATAAATTAGGTAAGTATAATTATATATCAAAATATATATATATATATTATTATTATTTCAAATTCTTTTCAGTTTAATGAATAATATTAAATGTTGATATTTCAGACTTATTGAATAATATATATATATATATATATATATCCAGGTTAATCATTCACAATGAATATAATGTTCAATGGAGGATAATTTCATAAATAATGTTATTTCAAGTTTAACTCATTAATTGACAATATAATTTCTTATCAAAAGTAATAATAAAAGAGAGCTCTCAAGGGAGATTAAAACCTCCACTAAGCCAGTGTACACTGATGACCCACATATGCATATGTACTAAGCCTTGGATAGAGGAAAGCTCTTCCAAGAAGAGGAATGGACCTATGGTCAGCCTATAAGCCCCGAGTGATGCGCTCCAGAGGATGACGGCAAGATTTAATCAAGGACAAAAGGGTCCTTATAAAGGTTAATGCGTCCGACCTGGTAGACTTTGCTCGGGAAGTCCCTAAGGATGCGCTCCAGAGGACGACGGCAAGATTTAATCAAGGACACAAGGGTCCTTATAAAGGTTAATGCGCTCGACTTGGTAGACTTTCTTTTGGAGGGGTTAATTAGTTGGGGTAGATAATTAATTATTTAGCTTTCTGTCCATGCTCATGTTTCCATATTACTGTTACTAACGTCTTTCTTGCAGGTTCATTCTTAAGGAAGCAAATTCTGAAATACTAAGGAATATTAAAGATAAGTGATAATCAAAATCGACATATGATATTTTAAGATATAAATTAACAAGAAAATTAATCATAAATAAACAAATCAATTATTGATGAAATATAAGTATTTCATCTATGACTAAGAAAGAGATACAAAAAATTAGTGCGTAGAAAAACTTAAATGAGAAATTTACATAATGTCCCGACAGGGGACATTACATATAATACAGCTTATGGGCGTGAGTTCATGCTAAAAGGAAAACAGCAAACTGTATAGTATGAGCTCTAAGTCACAGTTCTTAATAGTGCCGTGAATCATGATATGGGTTCGCTGTTTATGCAATAAAAGAAGAACTCTCATATATCCGAGTTCTCTCAAGCTGAGAGTTACAAGTTATACTTTCACTGTTATTACAAATTCATAAACCGTGAGTTAATTTTCAAAGCAAACAGTCACATTTTTAAAACAAACAGTGAAGTATCGGTAATAATCATGGAGAGCCCACATTTTTTTGCTGCAGATTTCGATTTCATTGATATTCATTACAAAGATAAACAGAGAGGTCAAATGGATGAACTTACAGTTTGTTGTACTTAAGTTTGTTCTTAACGCCGAGTTCCCTGTATGGATCGAGCTCCAGTAATTGATAACCAGTGATCTCCAGCAGTGATCAAATTTGTTGACAGTCAAGGCTGAGTTTCTTCAAAACTTTCGAAGTTCTTTCCTATGTTAGAGTTACATTTCCCCTAAATTTGTTTTGAAGAATGAGATAACTCAAGTGCGTGATCAAATGAAGATGATAGAATTTGGAGTCCGCCAAGTTGCAAGAGCCTTTACTGCATTTGCAGATGTCAGTTCCAGCAAGTGCTTTGAAAAACGAGAACATGCCACCTATTACTCTCCTCGATTTATGTATTATTGCAAGTGGATTGAAAGTTGTCGACTTCTCCACTTTGTATGTAATGTTCACTTAGATTTTTTATCTAAGTTAGAAATTTAGGGGCATATTTTAATATTAGTTTTTTCTAATATTAAAATTAATAATTTTGGCAATTATCTTTTGTAAAAGGATTTAATTCCTTAATATTAGCCAAAATTTAGAGGCATTTAGATTGAGTTCTTATAGGCTTAGTTTTGGCGTATTTTTGGGCACATTTTTGGGCTAAGATTGAGCATTTCTGGTAGGTTTGATTTTCGGATTTGAGGTTAGAGCTGGATATAAAATTGATTTTTTATGATCAATTAAGGGTTGCAGATTTTGGAGAGAGGGCATATAGTGAACACATCGTTCCTAGGTGCTTTGAAGGCCATTTTTGTAATCATCTTGTCAGATTTTTGAAGAAATGAACTAGATTCTTTGACTCCTATTTTGTGTACCTGTTTTTCAATATCGAATCCTGTTTCATCTTTTTTAGCAAGTGTCAAATTGTTTACTATCTAAAGGAAGTGAATGAAATTCTGTTCCTTCTCAAGATAATCAGCTGCCCCTAGGCCTTGCATGAGAAATGTATGTTGTTAATTCTCCAAGCTGTTTGTGGTAGAACCCTAATAGCATGAGTTTGTTAACCTATATGTTGAATAGAGATTCAAATTGTTAAGGTATTCGTTTATGAGTCAGGATTGAAATTTATCTTTTTGAGAAGTCTGATTATTCATTAGTGTATCGCCCTAATCTTTTTAAGTTATAGTATTCTTTTCCCTTTTCCCAACAATTTGCAGATCAGGAAAGTGATATTCCATATTTTATAGGAACCGGCCTAGAATCTGGAGATTCCTCTTCATTTATAGTCTACCCACAGCTAGGAGAGGTTTCCATTGTCAGGATAGAATTGTTGTTAGCCTTAATGCCTGATGTAAGGTAACAATTCTAAGCCTGAACAATTCCTGAAGAACTACTTGATGGCAATTGTAATTGTTTCTTCCAATCTTTCTTCTTCATTCTTGTATCCATCAATAACAGTTCTGGTTTTGTTGTTTTGTAAATATAATATCAAAACAAATTTTGTTAGGGTAAGGACGCCTTGCACCAGGCCATATAGCTTCTACTGTCCTCTCTTTCCTCCTTCGGTGTCCTCACGCATAGTACAATTTCTTATTATTTCTTTTTCCTCTCCTCCAGCAGTAAGTATCTTCTCTTGGCTGATGGTTTCCTATCCGTATGGCTCCCTCCTTGCTATTGGTACAAACATATATTTTTCCATGATCCCTTTGTCGTACGACACTCGTACGTCCTTGCTCCCTTTCTTTTTCTTCATTCCAATTTCTGGGCTTACGAGCTTTATAAACTTCATGCTAGGTCATATGGTGGTGGAAGGGACCGTACGGTGGCTACAACCACCCGTACGGTGAGCATGTTCTCCCTTTTTTTTTTCCTTTTACCTCACGACGGGTTTTTTGGCCGAATTGGGTCCTATTGCCGATGTTCATGGTACAACTTCAATTTCGACCCGTTCACTACGTTCGGGACCTCCTGCCCATCCAACATCCACAACTTGATTGTCCCGTTCTCCCCAACTTCACGTACTTTGTAGGGACTCGGCCATCTAACTTTAAATTTTCTTGGTTTTATCTCGTTCTTTCCATTATACTTCAAGACTAATTGTCTCAGGGCAAATCACATTCGTCGTAAATGCTTATCATGCCAGACCTTTTGTCGTTGTTGAGCGGCCTCCCTTGCCCATTGTGCCATCATCCATCGCTCATCCAACTTGTTCAGGGCGTACAACCTTTCTTGGAGACTCTCCATGTCACCCAATCAGTTCTCGATCGCAATTTAGAGGCTCAGTACCATGAACTCCATCGGTAGAATGGCTTCTTATCCATACATTAATTGAAAGGGGGTCTGACCTGTGGTCACTTTGTAGGTTGTACGGTAGGCCCACAACACCGAAGGTAGGTTCTCCTCCCAATCCTCATGTTTTACTCTGCAGGACTTATACATTACTGACACCATAATCTTGTTCGTGGCTTCTACTTTCCCATTTGCTCTCGAGTAGTAGGGGCTTAACAAAGAATGAAAATTTTTAAATTCTGTGGTCAATAACTTGATGACATGATTCACGAAGTGGCCCCCTCGATCGCTTGTCAACTGTATTGGAATCCCGTACCTTGTGATAATTTGTTCATAAATGAACCTAGACGTACTCAATGCGGAGTTATCAGGTAGGGCTCGTGCCTCTACCCACTTGGTCAGGTATTCTGTTGCCACCATGTTGGCTAAAAATTTTGTAAGCCGCTAAGACTACACCTTACAAAATTGTAACTTTAGGCAACGTCTTATGAGATAAATCTCTCCTCTCAGTAATAGGGGAGGCTCCCTTCTTACCGTAGGTGGCTTCAACAGGAACTTAATTGAAATTACAAAAAGGGCGGTTCTCTTAATCAATTCCTCTTTTTTCAGGAATAATTTGCATACAACTACAACTTTCCAACTTAACAAAAAGTGCCTTATTCCTACGATAAAACCGGTGACCCTGGAGTTGACATAAGAACAATACCAGTGGCAGTAGCTTTCTTTTTATATTTTGTGAAACAAAAACAGAAACACAAAGTCTCCTGCGCTTGTCTTGTCTGGATTCAAGCAGAATAACTAGTAAGGCACAAAGTCTCTTATTGGATACTCTAAAATTTAATAAAAACACTTATAACTGAAGCCCAAAGTCTTCAGCTCTAAGTAATTGCAGCCTCTATTATTTATCACAATTTGTCCTTCTGCAGCACAAAGTCTTCAAAAGTTCAAATTGGCTCTGAATGCAACAGGCAGCTCAAAGTCTGTGCAATTGAATCCAAATCCCTCTTGAATCAAAGCATAAAAAATCACAATCAACTCAAGAAAATGTCGCCACATAACAGTTTGAGTTGGCACAAAGTCTCAAAACAATCTGCCTCTTTTATTGAAAGCAATCTGATTTACATCCAAGCACAAAGTCTTAGAGTGCACAATACAAACTGGCAGAATTTTTTTGCCTTATCCAAAAGATGATTATTTACAATGATCTCCCTCCTTTATATAGGAGAAGAGTGGAGAGAAAGGTGGAGAAAGAAGGGGAAAACCCTTAACCACCTTGACTTATTCCCTAACTAACTAATTTTGACTTTTTCAAAGTTGCATGCCTAATTCCCTTGCAACCCGATTACATGTTATAGCTTTGCACGTGATACTATCACATGCAATTACATATGTCAAATATAAATTACAAAGACACGATGAAAATATTCTAAGTGGCTGACAAGACACGACACCTTTTACATCATCCTTCGTTTGTCTTCATGCTGCTACAGGATGCGTGATGGTTGATATGCTTTAGTTTGATGAAAGCATCTTGATTTGGAACATGAAGTTGCATCCTTGGTTGTCTCTTGAGAAGCACATTTGTTTCTTTCCATCTCTGCCTTGAAAGAATTCTTTTTGATTGTAGTCTTTCAAACCTTTCTGGGGAGAAAGATCCAATCTTTTTATCCAGCGTGGGTTCTAATTTTGATTCACTTGATTCCCTCGAAGTTGAATTTCTCTTAAGGGTGGCCTTTGAGATCTCCTATGGGCTTCCCTTTCTCTTTGTATCCTTTCTCTTTGCTCACGTTCCAATCTTTCTTTAAGCCTCCTTTCAATTCTTTGTCTTTCTCTTTCAAATTCAATAGCAACTTCCTCCTCTTCCTCCAAGATGGCCCGAGCAACTGTATAGTGTGTCGTCTTCTCTTTGATTCCAAATTAAAGCCCCTAAGTCTGAAATGATATCTTCTTGCCTTACATTTATATCCAAGCCTGGTTGCACAACTGGATAGTCAGCATAGGAAGGCAACACCATCTTAGATCATTCTTTCAGTTTTGTCTCCCACGTTTCAAACTTTCTTGATTCTCCCTTTCAATCCTTCGGGCCTTTTCTTCTTCCTTTTCTGGTGCTGGCTAGAAATTCTCTTGACATGGCAATTGATATGCCTGAGTTGCTGTAGCATGAAAATCCCAAAAAAATGAGTACATCTTCATACGATGGATCCATTGCACTTTTTGGACGCACAAGAAGCGAGCTTGGGGTATTGTAAGTGGTTGGAATACTTGTGAGTAGCGGAAGAACAAACGGATTTTGGTTAGATTGGTTCTTGAGCTGTGAGGAAAACCAAAAACGGATTTTTCAAAGGGTATTACATATGAATGGACAAGTATTAGGTGAGAAAATGAAGCATGGATGGGTCCATTGCATGCTTTTTGATGTATAGATATGGATTTTGGAAGACTATGAACATGGCATATGGCTGGAAAACTTTAGGACATCGAAGAGGAGAATGGACTTTAGCTCAAAAATTATAAAGAAGACCCAAAAATGGGTTTCTTGGAGGTGTTTACATATGTGGACAGTGAGAATCATGAAGGAAACATGTATGGTAATGAAAGTATGAAATGAAGATTTTCTACCATCATGAGTTTAAAGTCAAGTGACAGCGGTATAAACGGCTTATGTAGGTGGGCTCTTTAAGAGTGAAATCACGTGATGCATGAAGGATAGTGTAAAGTGGACCTTTCTTCCTTTTGAAAAATAATTCATTTGAGGACGGGGTTTTTAATCTCGACTGCATATGCAAAAAGAAGAGATGTCTTTGCATATGCCTCTTTAGAGAGATGGAAACATATGTTACAAAACTGAAAATGAAAGAAAATAAAATGAAAAACAAAGACATCTTTAGCATATGCAAGTAAATTTACCTCACTTCTTTATAAGATGAAGAAAGGAAAATCCTTTGCAATCTTTGAAAAATCTGGAAAAGATCATGAAGATTTTCGTAATTTAGAAGTGTTGTGAAAGAGTCTTTAAATAGAGTTCAATCCATGACTCATTCTCTCAAAAGATAAACATCTCTTGAAGTCAAGGATCGAATCTTAACAAGTGTTGGATTAAAGAGAAAATATATGCTGAATAATAGCAACAAACTTTGAATAAATCCAACACATGTAAGAGCATCCAAAAACGGCGCCTAGGGCATCAAAAACAACTTAGAAATAATGATAAATAAGCTGCAAATGAAATGTAATGCCCAAGAACTCATTTTAGAAGCAAAAGATTTGATTTTGATAAAGAAAAATGGCCAAAAATGGGCCGTTTTTGAGCAAAAACGCCCAAAAACGTGCCCTAAATGAGCTGTTTTGAGAGCAAAACACCTCCTAAAATGCAATTTTGATGATCCAAGAGTGATCCTTGGAAAATTTAGTGCAAAATCGACCCAAAAAAGAGCAAAAACAGTTCAGTTTTGACCATTTTCCAAGTGATTTCTTGCCTCAAAATCTTTTTTTTTCCAAAAACGCCCCCCAAAAATGGGTTTTTAGAAGTCAAAAACCTGTGTTTTCATGTTAAAAATCACCACTTGCATAGGGATAAAGTAAAGATGCATTTTTAGAAGGCAAAAGCACGTGTCTTTCTCTCCAAAATCACCACCCAACACTTTGATGAGTAAAAATGCATTTTCATAAGCAAATAACACATGCAATGAGGAATAAAATCGCTACCAACAAGCAGCACTTTAAAAATGTCTCTTAGGTAGTGATTCACATATGTTTAAAAACATATGTTATGGCCTTCAAAATCGCCACTTAGCAAAGGGAAGAGCTAAAACGAGTTTTTAAAAGCAAATAGCATAAAACATATGTTATTCCTCCCAAATTCGCCACTTAGCAAGGGGAAGAACTAAAATGGGTTTTGGAAAGCAAATAGCATATGTTATTCAACTTAAATTCGCCACTTAACATTGATATTGTACAAGATGGTTTTTAAAAGATGAAAAACACATGTTAAAAGGTCCAAAAACACCACGTAACAAGCAAATCTTATAAAAGACATAATAACGTACTTTTGAGGAATAAAAGCACATGTCTTTGAGTTTAAAAACTCCACCAAAGCATAATAACGTACTTTTGAGAGACAAAAGCACATATTCATTAAACTTTGCATGTGTAAATGAATTTGAATTCTCCACTTACCATAGATTAAATAATAAATCTTATTTAAAATATGTAATTGTAGATGTAAACTCCACTAATTTACTTGTGAGGACTTGGCAATGGATTATAATGATTTTAATGCATTTGGATATATGCATTTAATAACGAAAAACGCACTTTGCACTTAAAAACATCTCATGTAATTAAAATTAAACTAATAACCATAGTTTTCAATAAAGTAACATAAAAATAGACTTTAAAAAGCCTAATTTTATTAAAACATTAAAAACTATGATCAAATCAACTCAGAATGAGTTGAAATTTTAAAATGGATGATAAAATCCAATTTAAAATTTAAGAATAATTTTAATATGTGCAATTGTCAACAAAAAGTCCACTTTTAAGAGGATTTTAATAAAATATGCAGTTGCCCTGAAAAACCCCACCTTTTACCCCATAACTTGAGCTAGAGAGCTCCGATCGAGGTCTAAGTTGGCTCGAAACAAGCAGAATTCAAAGAGCTGTTAACTCAAGGGAAAGGCAAGATTAAAAACTACTAACAAGAAAGGGAAAAATGAAGAAATGACGTGAAGATTACCAAAAATCAAGCACTTGCAGTTAGATCAGAAAAACTCATCCTGACAAGCGATAAGGTGATTAACTTGACAGGAACCCTCAAAAAGGATGCATGAAACATGCAAAATAAAGGACAATTCAAGGATGGCGAATTGTCTTTACAACACATTATCCAATACATTGAAAATGTAGAGGATAAACCTACGAATCCATGAGAAAATTGCGTAGGGTTGCCACAATTTTGTGATGTCAAAATTGAGGACAACACACCACAACATATGTGCACCGTCTTGCTCTGCTTGCCTTCAATGGCCCTATGAAGTCAAGTCCCCATCTCTCAAATAGTTCTTGTGCATGCAAAGGGTTAAGCGACATGAAGTCCCTTGAGCGACTTCCCCGCCCGCTGGGAAGAATCACAACTAATGATCCACTCACAGGCATCATTGTACATCATGGGCCACCAGAGACCTGCTAATAACACTTTCCTCGCCATCGTGTCTGGTCCCATGTGTCCACCCGCTGGCCCTTCAAGCGCTTCCCTCAGGACGCCCAAAATTTCCTCTTCTAGAACACATTGCCGTAAGATTCGGTCTGGTCCCATTTTGTACAAGAGTCCATTTATTAATTGGAATGTTGTGCTTCAGAGGACAAGCTTCCTTCTTGTGATGTCCCATTCCTGAAATGAGATTTAATACTAAATAACAAAAATAAAATTAATAAACGAATACATAATAATAAATTATAATGAAAAATATTAATAATATAATATATAATATTTAATATTAATAAACAAACAATCAAGAAATAAATGAATATAGTAACACAATATAATAGAATCAAGTAATAATCAATATAATATCAAATAATTGTATTATTAATATTAATTTTTGTAATATTATAATTAGTAATTTGTTGATTACTGTAAGCAGTATGTGAAGAGTATATTATACTAATATAACCTAGTATATAATGTGTTGATATTTTGGCTTCTACGACAAAGATCAATGCATTGGAAAAATGATGTAATAATAATAATAATATTGGAAATATATTTTATTATTATTATGCCTAAAATCGATATCATAAATGATGGCTATATTTATCATTATAGTTCGATTATTATGATAAGGAGTTAAATAATAATAATATAATGAGGAATTATATTATTTTATTTTAGGCTCAAAATCGTGGCCCCAAAGTCGGCTGACTTGGGGGTCCACGTTTTGGCATGATGAACTCATATATTAAGGGAAATTGATGAATGCTAGAAGCAATCAAAAACATAACATTGTCTTCTACCATTCATCAATACTTGGAGCAATCGAATTCATTCTTGGAGTAGCGAATTCGATCTTGGAAGAGCGAATTAGGGCAGTATTGTGCAGCCCTAGAAGAGCAATATAAGGACAGATCTAGCAGCCCTAGAAGAGCGCGAATTAGGGCTGATCTGTGCAGCACTAGACGAGCGAATTAGAGTAGAAATCAAGGGTGAACTAGGGCAGAATTGGAGCAGCCCTAGAAGAGCGAATTGAAGACCCTTCAAGAGCTGATTCATAACAGTCATTGAGGGCAACATTGGAGGACTAATTTGAAGAATACAAAGTGCAGATTTGAAGCCAACCAAAGGATAAATTCAGACCTTCAAATCTGGGTATTATCTTTCCTTAATTGTGAATATTTATTATATCTTGTGCTTAGTATTTGAAAGATCTTTATAGTTTGTATATTCCTTGCCCTAAATCTGAAAATATTAACAATATGATCCCTCCATTTAAGATGGACAAAAATAGAACTTAGCATTCATTAATTATAAAGGGACGTGACTTCTGGTCACCGATTAGTCACAAAGAAAGGGTTGCAACTCTCAACATGGAGAGTATTTACTTAGATTAATATCGATAGTCAAAGGGGGGCAAAATTCAGTCAGGATATGTATGATATATTCAGTGCTACAGTGGCAGCGAATAGATCACCAGATCTGAACAGGGAAGTACGATATGTACTTCATCACTAAAGAAAGTTTGAGTAATATTTTACAGTGGTATTAGATTACTTTGAAGAATATATATATATATATATATATATATATATATATATAGGAATGATGACTGGGCAATAATCAGACATACATATATACAAGATTATAGATTTCTACGATCACATGGAGAATAGCATATAAAATATATATTTGGTATGGATTATAAGAGAAACAGAAGGAGAGTGTAAAATATTTTCAGTAGAGATAGAAGGAAATAATTATAATTAATTATAAGTAAGCATGGAAAGATGGAAGATAGAAAACTATTTGATATCTATAAATAAACTGAGATTAGAACAAAAAGGTAAGCATATTTTAGTTCTGGAAGGCATTATCTGACAGCATATTTAGTATAATATAAATTACTTTCAGATCAATACTGATCTAGAGAATATGATTGGAAACAAGGGATCTATATATATGTAGTATTTATATATATTGGTAATAGTGAAATCAGAAATATATATAATAATGAATAAGAAATATATATGAACTAATATATACCACATTATATATAATAACAAAATCAGAATTCTATAGACATATATTTATTATATATATCGGATCATAGATTATAAAATATATGTATATTTTGATTACCAATCAAATAGAAGGTATGAGTCTATACTATATATCTGGTAAGGAAGATATCAGAGAGGAAACAAAGATTATATAAAATATATGTTGGAGACTCTTCATAAGGGAGAGATGAATAAAGAATATAAATGAGTACTTAGAGATATGTATAAAACCATACCCAGACTTATTACCGTTTGATACCTGAGAAGAGAAGTGTTATAATGTCTCCAAGGAGGGACTTGTATAAATCCAAGCAATGGCTATTTGTCCCAAGATAGGGTAGGGATCAACGACCTTGAGTGCCTTGCAGGCGTAGTCCCAAGATAGGCTAAGGGCTTGGATCTGTAAACTTTGAGGGAGCCCATTGTAGTTGGTCTCTAGGCACCCTTGGTTGCATGCTTAATCCTTACTTCATTGAGTTGAAGTAGTAATAAGGTAGATATGGATGATAATAATTTGTGCAGATAACTTAAATCTATTAAGATGAATGACTAACCCTATTAGGGGACATTATAATCCAAACCCCAATTGAGAAATGTAGGTGAAATTGAGTAACGTCCCAATAGGGAACGTTACACTTCTCTTGCCTGACGACATATCCTTAGGGAACTGGGATGTTGAAAGGTAGTCCCCTATATTGGTGTACCATGCCGACAATACCACAATGTGGAATAAGTGAGAGTTAGGAAAGTCATCATTGACACCTTCAGCTGGTTCTCCTGACCTGATTCTCGACAGTTGATCTGCAATTATATGGCTCTTTCCCGGCCGTACGATAATGATGAAGGTAAACTCCTGCAACAATAGCAACCATTTGCTTACCCTTCCCTATGTAATTGGTTTGTTGATCAGATACATCAATGCCTGGTGATCCACATAGAAAGTGAATGGTGTCGCCAACAGATAATGCCAAAATTTTTGAACGGCATACACCATTTCGAGAGCCTCCCTTTCGGTTGTGCTGTAATTCTTCTCTTTCTTGGACAACAATTTGCTGGTGAAGTAGACCGGGTGGTCTAGCCCATGATCCCCCACTTGCGCCAGTGTGGCTCCAATTGCAAAGTTGGACGTATCCATGTGTACATGCAACTCCTTGTCCCAGTTCGAGTACGCTAGTATCGGTAGACCTACTAGCATTGTCTTCAATTCCTGAAATGCTTCCTCCCATGCCGTCCCCTAGGTGTACAGCTCTCCCTTCCAAGTTAGCTTATTCTGTGGGTGCAAGACTTGGGCAAATTTTTTGATAAACCTCCTGTAGTACCCTATGTGCCCCAAGAACGACTTCACCCCTGTGATGTTTGTTGGTGCTTCCATTTCTACAATCACCCATACCTTGTCGAGGTTTGTCTTTAGTCCTACCTTGCACACAATATGCGCTAGCAATTTTCCTTGTGGCACCATGAATCTGTATTTCTTGAGGTTCAGTGCTAGTCTCGCTCTTCTGCATCTCTCCATGCACTCCGTGAGAGCCACCAAGTGTGTGTCCAGCATATTGTAGATGGACCATTCATCCAGAAACGCCTTGAAATCTTCGACAGACATTTTGTCAAATATATGGAGGATTATCCTCTGAAATGTTGTTGGTGCATTACAGAGTCCAAAGGGCATCCGATTATAGGCATAGACACCGTCCTCCACCACGAACGTTGTCTTCAATTTATCCTCCTTAGCTATGGATATTTGATTGTACCCTAAAAATCCATCCATGAATGATTAGATTTCCTGTCCCGCCACATCTTCGAGGATGCTGTTTGTGAAGGGGATCGAAAAGGGGTCTTTGATGGTAATTGCATTGAGGCATCTGAAATCTACACATGCAAATTTGGTTCGCCTCCTTCAACGATATAACTATGGGAGAAACCCATTCACTTGTTTGCACTCTGAAAATAATAGTAGTGTCCAACATGCGTTCTATCTCCTCATTGACTCATGCGACATAGTTCTTATTCATCTGGTACGGTCTCTTCTGTACCAGTACGGCTCCAGGTACCAACGGGATATGGTGCACACATAGCTTCGACGGTACTCCCTTTAGATCTTTATACGTCCAAGCAAACACATCTTTATACTCCATAAAGATCTTGAACGTTGTGGCTTTCAGGACAGGTTCCAGTCATCACCTACGAGGATATTTCTGGAGTTTTTTTGATTGCCAAGGTTTGTAACTTTTAATGAAGGTTCTGCTTCTCCATGTCAAGATGGTGTGTCGGTGTCTCATTTGCTCAGGCCTCCCCTTCGGTGTAGTCTCCATACACTGGTGGGAACAAGTCTTTTTCTAGTTCTTCAATTTGT
Organism: Chamaecyparis obtusa; assembly: GCA_027943335.1. Taxonomy (NCBI): domain Eukaryota; kingdom Viridiplantae; phylum Streptophyta; class Pinopsida; order Cupressales; family Cupressaceae; genus Chamaecyparis; species Chamaecyparis obtusa. The sequence continues at coordinate 284,965 of BSBK01001909.1, forward strand.
AGCATATTGCACCCGAACATCTCATACTCTTCCATTTGCCAATGGAAGAGCCCATTCAATGAGTCAGTTTCATCTTCAGAGCACCATTCTAGTTCAAGGACGCCTTCGACAAACCCACAAAACAAAATCTCACGCGAACATTGCGGATTACAGATGACTGGATACGATTTTTGAGGAAAAAATAAATCAAAACCAAACATGCACGGATTTCGAGACAAAATTGTTGGAAGACCCATAAAAATTCGACAAAGATCTAGAAGAGATCTCAAAAAACCCAGAAGGAATCTGAAATTAGAATAAAATTACGGTTGGTACGAAATTTGAGGCATGAAAACTGAGATACCAAGAAGATTATTACAACCCAATTGACATTTCAAAAAACCCACCAAGAATTTGCAATTAGTTTCTCAAACCAACGTGAAAAAAGAGTTTCAAATGAAACCCTAGCCGTCTGAAAAAAACTCAAAAAATAACCAGTTGCAGCAAAAAAATGACCATAGAAGGTCGAAAATGGAGCTTGGTGGCCTCTGAATCAGGTTGAAATGCCCGAAAAACGAATAGATAAAAGAACCACGACAATCGTGTAATAGGAAAATGACCAAAAAAACTAGACGAATCTGCAAAATGTGAGGAACAACAATGAAAAACAGACAGGAAATGAGTAAAGAAATCCTGTTAGTTGTAGTTGGCAGGGAAAAAACGACCAGAAAACCAGTCGTTTTGTGGTGTAAAAAAACACGTCGTGGGCTGCAAGTTGTAATTTGTAGCAAAATACTGCAAACAAAGATGCCCAAAAACGATGCCCAACAAGTTATTTGCCCTTATTGTCTTGCAAGTTTGCAGAGAAAAGACGCCCAAAACTATAGTCGGTTTTGAAGAAAAATTCCTACAAACTGATTTTTGAATAGAAACCCTAGATGGGTCTACAAATAAACGAATAAACAGATTTGAACGGATTTATTTTGAAAAAATTAAAGAACATAAGATTTCATAATTAAATTCTTAATTTTTTCGAAAAAAATTTCTTATGCTCTTTTACCATGTTATGGTAAATCGACGTGGTGTTGTATTAAACAGAGGAGATGAAAGCTCCTTACATAGATTTACTAAGACAATGTTTCTAAAAGAAACAATCGTGAACTAAAGACGGAAATAAAACCCACCTAATAAATTAAAGACTAACTAAGATGACCATTAAAGAAACATTATAATATTCTAATAGAAGAAGTATGGCCTGTTACTATTAAAGTCGATAATGTAATGGTTTCTCATTTTAAATAAATTGTGGGCCTCGACTCCTTATTTGGCTTCTTATTTGATGGGAGTAAATATTACATTCGAACTTATTCATGTCATATCAAATGTTATGTTTGGTGGAGGATTAATGCTTGCAGGAAATATTGAGGTCGAGCCTATTGATAGTGCTTAAAATATTTGGAGTAATGTTGTGAGAAGATTAAGGTGTCTTTGAAATAATGTTTACAAGGTAAAAGTTCAATGTGGTGGGCACGATATGTAATAGTATTAACAACAAATATTTGGGATGCTATCCTAAAGTTCCCGCAAATTGATTTAAGAACCAAGATTTCCTATTGGCGGAGATTGATTAAGATAAAGTGCAGTGGAAAATTATTGAGCATAAATATTTAATCGCAACTATATTGGGTGGTCGTATTTGCCAAACAACCTGCAAATATTCCATCACAACTACATTGGTTTGCCGAACCATTCGATCTGGGCATTGCAAGTGCAACTTCCTCACGGGGCTTGAAGATTGTTAAAGAACATACTTCTTTTGTATGATTGTTATCAATTGATACAAGGGAGTATCAAGTGTCAGGTTGAGTGTTCAATGATACTAGCAGAAGCTCAGGAGCTTGGCAAATTGTTTATGATTTTCCAAAAATCAGAGAGCATTTTGAAGCTTTCTACTGAAGTTTGACATCTGAGTTCTAAGGTGGAATGATTGAACATTAAGAGCTTGTATAGAAGAGCCAAGTCATAGCATACTTCTCTGAAGTTGCACCACTTCTTAGCCATTGTCTGTTCTACAATTCATATTTGGGAGGATTACATTGTGGCTCGAATGTATGGGTGCCAGTAACTTGCGTGAAGGATGACCTCATTGTATTTACCAGATGTGAGTGGGTAAACTGGCTGAGAAGTTACTAACTTGGGTGACATTAATATATAATCATCCGAACCAGCCTCAACCATCTGCATATTCAGACAAATTTATTTTGCTTGCAATACAAATTATTCCAGTCCCTGCATAGCAGATACATTGGTTCTTGTTGATGCTTCTCATACCCTGAGTACATGTGTGTTAAGCATTGCATGTGATATCTATGCAATATAAAAGTCACTCTTATCTGTAAATATTTCTTGGTATAGGTTCTACTTATCTACGTTTGAATGCAAACTGTGTTCTAGAAATTTAACTTGGAGATATCACTATTTAGTTGCATATTTAATATGTATTTCCTGAAACTGAATATCAAACCTTGACAATCCAATTACAAACAAACTGTTTGACAATTTCTCTCAGCAAAGTGCAAATATTTTTGGGTAGAATCCCATTGGGGTTCTTTTGAAGCCAATGGAGGATCATAAAAGGGACCTTTTCTCAAAAGAATTCAATGATACATTTAATGATGATTAGCTGAGGGATTTAAAGAAAGAAAAGGAAGTAGGGAATTGGCTCTATGTGATTGGATGACAATTGAAGTCACTGAAGTTTCCTGATGGTGTTCTATCTAAGTTGGAGGAATTAGACTTATATTTGTCCAAAGTAGATTAGTGGGATTGGAGGCTTCTGAATTGGGCTTTGTAGCCCGCAATGCTCATTTTGGTCCAACACAGGTTATTGGAACATTCGTTTGAATAGGTGAGGCTTGCAGTTGGTTCTTGTAAAAGTGAGATCATAAGAATTAAAACTCCTATAGCACCCTGTGGATTTTGGAGAGCCTACGTGGATTACATGAAGTCAAGGGCCCTACTTTTGGCAAGAGGTCTAAGATTTTAGAAATTATGGCAAGAACTAGATCATTCATCATTATGTTGGATCTAAAATGTGAAAAATGATTCTTCAAATATTTCAATGCTTCTTACCTGAAATTAGGAAGCCTCATCAAGACAATGTGAGGGCTTGTATGCAAACCATTATATCCTTAATCTTAGATGAGGATGATGATATCTGCAAACAATTGCTATCAGTCTTGTTGCCCATTTGGAGAAAGAAATAGGCTGGATCACCTATTGCTTATGGGTTCTCCAAAAGATTGGTTGAACATAAAGCTCAAAGGTTCAAGGAACAAATGATTGAAAATAAACTAATCTCAATGGGCTTACATGTTGCAGGGTCTTCCAAAAAGAGTAAGAGCCAAATGAGGAAACAACAAATTTGTTTCACATGTCAGGAGGCATGGACACTTAATCATATTTGTGAAATTAATAAGCGAAAAACCATATTGCAGCCAAGTGGTGATGAAGGCAAAGGTACAAGTGAGAATTGTGCCATGACTCACGAGGAGCAAACTAAATCTACAACTTTGAATACACATGTTACTATGCATGATGAAAGTAAAAAGGATATTGGTTTCCAATTAGCTAAGGTTGATGAGATGGAGGAGGAATCAATTGCTACAGGTGAGGGGTATTTAAAACTCTTCATTGGTGAATTGTAGGTCATTATTGATAAAACAGGAGAAGAGAAAAAATTATTTAATGAATCCACTTGTGATTACAATGCTGGCCCGGTAGAGCTTTATGAAGTGTGCATGCCATCAAGTAGTGAGATACTTGAGTTTGATAATGTTTCTACGGTTGATAACCAATCAAAAAATTTAATGTGTGACAGCTCATGTACCCTAGATGAAATTGAACAAAAACCTTTATCACTACGATATTTGTTGGACAGGTTATTAGTTACAAAAGAGAATCTTGTGTTAGTATTAACAAAGGCAGATGAGTCACACAAATACATTGAGGATCTTATTTGGAAAACTCAAATTGAGGAGAGACAAAAAGGAGTGCAACTAGAGTCAGTCAGTAGTACTCAATTGTGCACGATCAAATAAGGTTTTGAAAGGGTGAAATCAGATTATTTGCAGCTGTTAATGGATAGGGATCTTTCTATCAAGTTTGCGGAAGACAAGGAAAAAGAGGCTGATGAATTTTGGTACTAGCTAAGTATGGCTCATTTCTCTCTATACAAAGCGGGAAATCAGAAATCTGGTTTAGAAGAACAAGAGCTACTCTTAGAGTGTGGAGATCATGCAAATTATTGAAGGGATCAATGCTCTTGGTAGGGATGAAATGATACACAATGTTTCCACTTTTTGTTATTTAAACAATGACAATGAAGAACAAGACCAATAGGGAATCACACTCATGAATGATTCAATTTGCAGCAATGAAATAGTTGCTATGATAAATTCAAAAGGCAGATGTTCAAAGTAGTCTTAGTCTTGGGACAGCAAGGATTAATGATCTTTCAATGTTAGAAAAAGTTGAGATTCGCAAACAAGACAAAGATAATGAGAACTACATCAGTTCAAACAATAGTATGCTGATTAGTTTTGATGAACATAAGGAGATTGATATGCTCTATGCAAGTAATCTTGGTAGGAAGCACCACTTGTTTTAACAATTAGTTTCTATGTATGAAGCTGTAAGTATGAATCCATTTCTTTCAATGGTTTTTTCAGTGAAGTTAGGAGTTGATGGCATGATGGTGAGTGCTCCATATGGCCATTTTCGAATTTGGGAAGTGTACATTGACAAGTTCTTACCAGCGGTTGATAGGAAATGCATTCTTAAAGAGGTCAAAGATTACATTTTCAGTTTTAATAATATTGATACCATTGGTTGCAGCTATGGTTGAAAACTCTGTGGTATATCGCAGAACTTACAATATATCGTGTGAGTGGAGGCTCTGTGATATAATTTCATTTTAAATTGACGCTGATATTTAGTTTTTAGCGCCGCGATTTATATGTGAAAAACTTGTGAAATTGCGTGCGAATGTGTGTTGAAATTGCCACAGAAAATGATTTTTTTAGTTAAAGTAATTAAATTTTTTAAATGAGATTAGGGTTATAATGGACAACAACTATGTTTGACGTTTATAGTACTGTGACACTAAATATTTACTCTGTTTCAGTCATTTTATAGCTCTGTGACTGTGACTAGACTCCATCTTCTAGCTATGACAACAGAGGGCGACGACTGGGAAAAACAACAGTAGAGGCTTCATTTTGGGCTCAACTGCGTTTGTTTTCATTTTTTATTTAAAAAAATAATTTATTTACAATTCAATTTTTAATTACAATGTATTTTATATCTAGTAAATATTTTACTTTTTACATTTTAAATATAGTTTAAAATTTAAATATATAACTAGTAATATAATGTGTTTTAGATTTCATAAATAAATATAATCTAAAAATAATATAGTTTATAAATATTCAGCTGTGAACTTTGAAGAAATATTTACAATGTATGAAGTTCATAGTCAACTGTCATATATTATAAATATTTATATAATATATTTGTTATTTACATTGTATTTAAAATGTAAAATATTTACTAAATATAAAATACATTTTATTTCTGATTTCAAATGTAAATAATAAATATAAATATATTTACATATGTAAATATATATATGTAAAAACTAAAATAGATATGTTCCCATATTTTTTTGATCTCTGTTACTTCTTAGACTAGGCTAATATTTGATCTCAGGCTTAGACAACTATTTGGTGACTACCCTCTTTAAAAGTCTGATAACATTTTATCTTAGTTACTGCACCATTATATTCGATGGGTGGACAAATGGTAGGAATACGACACGCATCAACTTTCTAGTTGCTTCAAGGGGAGAGATGGTATTTCTAAAATCAGTCGATGCCTCTGATCAAGTGAAAAATCTAGAGACTTTGTGCAACATGTTGGATGAGGTGGTGGTGGAAGTGGAAGTGGGTAATGTTGTCCAGATTGTGACTGATAATGCAGCTGCTTATGTGGCAGTCGGTAGACGTACATCACAAAGTACATCTACAACCACACATGGGTCTTGAGTCTTATGAGAGAGCACATTGATGGTAAGGATCTTGTGCGATCAAAGGTCACACACTTTGCTACTAATTTTCTCACCTTGTAGAGCATATTAGCCACATTGCCCAACCTGAAGCGGATGTTTGTGACTGAGAGATGGTTGGAGAGTCCTTATGCCAAGAAGCTTAAAGAAGAGAAGGTTGCGAAGGCTGTTTTTGATGTTAGATTTGCCAAGGTGATGGAAGAGATCATCAATGTAAGTTTTCAAATCTTCATTGATGATTTATTATTTAATTTTCAGATATTACAATTCACTGTTTTTGTTAAATTTTTTATGTCCAGGCATTTGAACCGTTGGTGAGGGTTCTACGAATGGTTGATGGGGATAAAAACCCCACGGGGTATCTATATGTGGTCATGGATAGGCCAAATAGGTCATTCAACACTTGTATGGGTCAAATGAGACCAAATATAGACCCATATAGAACATAATCGATCATAGTTTGAACCAAAAACACCACCAACATATTCATGTTGTTGTCTACTACTGGAATCCGAAGTTTTACTTTTCCAACACTTTCAAAGCAGATGCAAAGGTTTAGGTTGTCATGGACATATGTATTTAGAGATTAGTTACTGATTTGGACCTTCGAGACCTCATACTTGATGAGTTACAGAGCTATAAGAGGGTCGATGGGCCATTGTTTTCTTCACCTGATTGCAAATGTAGGAGAGACACGTTGCATCCTGGTAAAAAAGTACATGTGTTTGGTTTTATTTGACCATTTATTTTGCTTGTTAAGTTTATTGGAATCTTTACCAAATTATAAAAGGCATTTTTTTATCCTTACAGATCTGTGGTGGGAATATTATGGTGCCACAACACCTTATCTTCAAAAGCTTTCTATTTGAATATTATCGTAGCCGTGTAGTGCTTGTGGTTACAAGTGAAACTGGAGTATTTTTGAGGTCGTACACACAAAAAAGCACAATAGGTTGACTCAGAAGTGCTTGAATGATTTGTTTTATGTGCGGTAAAAAGGTGCAAGGGAGGGCTTCACATGAAGTACTTGACTCGGATGAGATTGATCCATATTTAGCAGATTGGTTTGCTGCTCCCGATGGTGATGATGTGAATGTGCATGTGAATCCTTTCTTGATTGATGATCACCTAGCTGAGTTCGAGATGGAGGAAGATGACTGAGATGCAGAAGTGACAGCACGTGAAGAGGAACGTGAGCTTGGTCATCCATCAGAGGCTTTTGTTGAGGCACCTTTTTAGGCACCTATTGAGGTTGTTGCAACTACAACAGCACCACCACCCACCCAATGACAACAATAACTTTTGAGCTTTAGTCGTAGACGCAATTTATGATTTCTACTTCTAGTTTTCATTGATGCTGAAACTTGAACTTAATATGTATTTAGAAGTTGTAGTTTCATGGAGTTTGATTTCGATATGTATTGAACTCAATTTTATTTAGATGCTGTACTTGTTTTTTGGTATATGATTCTATGATAATTTGTTAATTTTTAATTGCTATGTATTTAACTCAAAACTTTGATTAATATATGATGGATATCTCAAATCAGTATATGTTCTACAAATTTGGTGTATATGTGTGTTTTTAAGAATATTTTTAGAAATTATATATTTTCAAATGCTCGATAAAAGTGTCGATTTTTTTGCCTTGTTTTTGGCGATTCCGAGTTTTTCAAATTTTTTGAGCTGGCACTTATCAACTTAATTGCATTGTGAGGAGTGCATATCATTTCTCATTCACCTCAGAAGCTGATGAGTTGAATATGTTTATGATGACAAATAAGAAGAAATTAAATGATTGGCATAAAGAGGGTTATACTTCATCGTGGAATGAGATGTACTCTCCTTTGGGAAGATGATTTGCAGCTTACAAGATTCTCAGTTTGCATTTTCCGAATGAGAGTTATGATGGTTCACAGAGTTGTAAAACTAAGAATGAGGTGAAGACATCAGGCAATGGGAGTGATAGTTCTTCAAATTAGCCTTGGTATCTAGGGATCTTATTGATGAATGAGTTGCATCTGAACATATTGTTTCACAGTATGGTAGTTTTTGATTTCGGTCGTCCTAGAATCTATTGTAGAGCTGCTTGTAGATTTATATGGGATCCTAGTATTGATATGCAGATTCATGATTGCTTGAAGACAACCAACCTCTAGGAGGGAAGATTGTAATGTCCTTTTTTGCGGAAATTGGAAGTCGATCAAATAATTAAGTTTTAAAGTTGTCAAATCATATCAAATTAAATGACAACTTAATAAAATATTAAAATGACTTTTATGGAGCTTAATGAAAATTAATAGTCATATTAAATTAAAAGAGGGGGATAATAAAGAGACAAAAGAAAAGTAATTCCAAGAGACAGGCAACAGGAAAGAAAAGGGTCATAGGGATGTGCTTTAAAGAACATGGAGAAGCTCATTTTGATTATGCTTGGTTTATGTTTGGTTATTGTTCTCTTGGAGAATTTGGAAGCTTCAAGCTTTCAGTTCAAAATTGCTGGGTCAGAAGTCCTTGGCAATTGTAATGTCCCGTTTTTGGGGTACATTATTTTATGCCGTGTCGTTAGCTTTTTTATCTTGGTCCGGAGGGCTAACTGTGGCGTGGCAGTGCTCAAGGAGATAATTGGCCTAGGTGGTTTCGGTTTTAGGCCAATCAGAGCAGTTTCCGCCAGTTTCCAATGTACTTACTATTTATAGTAAGTCAGCAGGGTTCAGAATTCTTGACTTTTTAGTAGTGGACTTGGAGCGTCTTGCCGAGAGCTTTCTGGCAAGCTACCACACGTCGTCATCCGAGCTTGTTTGGGCCTCTGTTTTAATGTCGCAAGATTCCTCACTTTATTTATTATTTAACTTTATAACTCAACGGTCATATTTATTTAAAAGTGACTTAAAGTGGAATTATAAAGAGACAGATTGAGAATATGAAAAGTCACAGTGGGGAAACTGAAGAGTCACAATTATAGCCATAAGAGGAGGTTTTGGATAGTCTCATTCAGCATGCTTCAGTTTATGAATTTTATATCTCCTTGAGAATTTGGGAAGCTTCAGCTTTCAAATCAGAATCCTTAGGACAGAAACCTTCAGGCTTTCTCGGTGGATTGGACGGAAAGCCAGTTCATCTCCAGTGCGGATTCACATCAGAGTTCGCCATTGTTTTACCAAGTTCTTGGTCATCTAATCTTACTGTTATTTTCTGTATTTTAGATTGGATATTTTAATGCATGGTTATTGTATTGCTGTTGTATAATACAAACCATTTTTTGAGAAGTTTTATAAGATTATATTTGCTGGTTATTCGAATTTATATTTGCTAGTTATCTGCATGTTTCTATTTGTTTCAATCTACTTGAGATATATTAATGAAAAATCAGAGAATGGCCGGTTAGGGTCATTTCAGTGGTATCAGAGCTAAACATCTTGCCAGCCTGTGAGGTTTTTCTTCAGAAAATTTGCAGAGATAAGATTGTAATGTCCCCATTTTTTGCAGGTCATTGATTTGATGGTGCCAGGTCATTATTGTGATCCTCGTGGTCTGGCGAGGTGTTTAGAGGGTCTTTGGTGTGAACTTACTATTTATAGTAAGTCAATGGATAGTTCCGATGAGCTCAGATGAGTTAGAGGAGTTGAATGATGCTCTCCGTTTTCATTTCTGGCTTTTGGTTTGGGCTCCAAGAATCTTGGAGAGAGCGTCTATTTTTAGTAAGTCACCCCGTCAAGTTCATTCATCATCTTTCATCATCTGGATCAATCCTGTGCAGACAGATTTCGATTCGGACGCTTCTTCAGTTGTTTTCGCAAGACGGGTGGTTTATTATTATTATTTAATTAAATTTGCTAAGGTTGCCATTTTTGTTGGTATTAAATGCTGGATACCTTAGTGTTATAGCTCGTTGGAACTAGGATGAAAAGTTTTAAATCTTGGGCACAAGAAACAGGGACCTTGCGTGTCATAATTTCATGATATTGGTGAAAAGGCCTTTTTTGGAGCCAAATGAATTAATAAATTATATTATTCAATATGTGCCTAAGTATAAAAAGTGTTTTAAGTGAAAAGTGTGTGAGAGAAGACACTTTTGAATTATAAAAGCAATGTTTTGTGAAAGGAAAAGGATCCATTGTTGAATTATGATTTTATTGAAGTTGTGAGAGAGACTACCCGGCTAGGGTTTTGAGGATTGATTCCTCTTCTGGCAATTTGAGCCATTACAGATTGATGGTGAATTTTGCAGTTGTATCTAAGGTCATAAACCAGTGCTGAAGTATACTGGAATTATGAGAAGTTTTATTCTACAGGCAAATCAATTAATTTCCTGGGGTTTGATTTGTCTTCCTGTTGAAGTTCTGAATTTGTTTGGGAAATTACGGTTGTGAGCAATTGGCTGGAGAAGTTCGTAATTGTTCAAGTCTCATTGATTCTATACAGGCTGCGTTTCAAATAGAGGAAAGGGCGGGTGTTACACGGCATTGGTTATTCATCTACATGTTGCGTCAACCAGCAAGCTAAGTGCATGGGGTTTTAGGAAGCTGAAACGCTTCATTTGCAGCTCTCACGTTTTCTTTTGAGGGCTGTTTTTACACAGCAAGGGCCTGCGTATAGTTTCAAGTTGCCACGTGACTCCTTAAGGTGGCAGCTATCTTAGTCTTTGTGTTGCGTCAGATTTGGTGGAGATTTATAACAGCCACGTTTTAATTACTTGCTGCCACGTGACTGCTGGAAGTGATGATATTCATTCAAGGCTGTGTCTTGGTTTGTGAGATTATATATTGCAGACTTTGTTAGGTGCCATTATTATTTTAAAATGTTCATTTCTAGAATTTAGATTATTAATCATTAAAGCATTCAGTATCATGAGTTTTTAATTGTAAATGGATTGTCTGGATTTTATGGCAATGTATTTGTGAAGAATTTCTAAGTTACATAATCTCTTGTTAAAAATCTTGAGGAAGTGTAAAATATTTTTAAGAAATTAATTAACTGGAGCCAAGAGCTAGTCAGGCTCTTCACAAAGATTAAGAGGTTAGCGTAAGTTTTGTGATTGGTATCAGTATTCTAGATCTGTTCATTGAACTGCTTATATTTTCAATAGGGGGAATAACAAAGGAGTGTTTCTCAGCTCTTTTTATGCTATCGAGCTTTATTGAAGACTAGTGTGTTGTTTGTAATGAAATAACGATTTCTAAAATCGTATTGGAATAACAGTTTGAAGTTTCTTTTTGATCTGGAGGAGCATTATTTTAGTTTATAGTGCTGAATGCACTAGTAAGAATAAAACACTTCTAGGATTAATAATGGACTACATAGGAGTTCGAATCATGTTTAAGAACCAAGAGGAATGGGAAGAAGATTTCTTTTTATATAGTGATTATATATTTCTGTCGCTGGAACTATTTTGGCATCTTGTATTGAGACGAGCTACAACAACATAGGTGAACAACACGTTGAAAGCATATCTCCCTTGCGTATCACACCTTTTCTCCATTCTATATCCGAGACCAAAGCGTTAGCCTTGGACACGCTGCCATCAACCATAGGTCCTGTATCTAAGCACGAGCTACTATATTTATCGGGTGGCACCCAAGAAGTGCAGGTAACGTCAAGGGAAGGTTCTGCGAAGCATACGCAACACAACCACTACACACGTAAGTTTCCAGAAGTGTGTGGACTGGTTCGCGTCACAATCAATTCATGGCCTGGAGAACTATGGTCATGGTCTTAGCGCAACGAAGGGTGATTGTCGAGTAGGTGCTCATTTCACTGTCGGCATTGGCGACCACAGTCACTGGAAGGTGTTAAGGGTGGAGCCACCAAAATGCGTGTGGGCAGAGGGAGACTCACCTACAGTTGTAGTCCAAATGTGAGAATACTAGGAGTTTGGGAGTGAAGTGATTAAGTGGTTGGTCTTCATGCTGGTAATACATTTCTGGTGAATGACCGACACAATGGAAAAGTCTTGATCCATGAATAGAGGCGTCATATCTATAGCTCGGTGAAGAGTTTATCAAAGTGGGAAGAGAGAACTCATGTGCTAGTTTTGCACGAGTTCTGTTTGGAGAGATTGTCGAATGTAGTAGGGAGAGAAGTATTTCATCCGCATGGTCGAGTGCATTGGATTGAGGCACGAACATTGGGGATGACTATCCGGTCTCGTTCTTTAGTAAAGCTGGTGTGTGTAGGGTCCCCAACATACTCATCTCAGGGAAGACGGAACGACTAGTCTCCACACTAGACAAAGACACCTCCCATACGCGTGCAGCAGTGTCGGGTTGGAGACGCAACCAGATTGTAAGTGAATAATATTGGTGAGGTCGAATAGGAAACGACTTTAGTGGGAATAACACGGGAAAGACTTATAAATTTGCGGTGATTTTAAAATTGTGGAAATAACAAAGGAAGCATATTGGGTTGCAGTAACGGAATGGCTATGTCTAACACAACATTCTGCAAGTACAATGACACTGAGTGACGGCTCATGCTGTCTCTTCATATTTTGGCACGTTACGGGAGGTAATCTGGTGGCATTATAAGTCCGACAAGCAAGAGCTCCTTGGTTTCAATGAGCTTAGTCCAATTTCTATAAAGTAAAATTCATTGTCAGGAAAAAGTAATTTCAAGCTAGCGTATTTCCCCTGAGATAGACAGCCGATAATTCTATGACACTCATCCAGAGATTGAGTGCCTAGGCTACCTTCCGCACTCCTTCGTAATCAACACACATTGTTGGATGAGATTGGGAGTACTTCACGACACATGGTGTTAAGACCAGGTCGGGTCATTGTAACTTCCTCTCTTTTGTATTGCCTGAGATTTAAATTTGTTACGATTTGCATATTGGAGTTTGGGATATTAAAAAGGTATTTTCATCAGCAAAAGTTTTGGAGCATCGGGTTGAGTAATAGTTTGTGTGTGGTGATTGACATTTCTCTGAAGCTAGCCAGAATTATTTTACTATTCTCTAGGCTTAGATTTGGTTATTGTATGTTGTTTCTATTTGATTCAAACATGGTGTATATTTGAAATACTAGACTGTAATTGGTAGTAAGAATGAATTCTAGTATAACAGTAGACAAGAGGGAGTATCTCCATCCAATAACGTTTAGCTATGATTGCATAAGGTATTGCGGTGCAAACAGTACCAAATTCCTTCAGCTGAAATATATCAGAACTGTGTTACAAACTTTAACAAGTCTACCCGTCCGAGATTCTAAATTGATTTCCAGAATTTAGTCAAGAAGTGTTGACAAATCAGAATTATTATTGTGGAGACAACAGGTTCACTATTACAGAATTCGATTCAGTCCTTATGTGAATCTTGGTAAAATTTAAATAATGGAGACCTTGGAAAGTCCCATATTCTCTAAGGAATTCAATGGCAGATTTTACGGTGTGCAGCTCAGAGACATTTAGAAAGAAATGGAGATAGGAAATGAATTATGTTGCCTTGGATGGCAATTGGAGGAGCAGAAAATCACAGGAGGTTTGCTTGCCAAACTTGAGAAAATAAATTCATATCCATCCCGGATAGATCAAGCTGATTGCAGACTTTTTAATTGGGCCATGCATCCCACAATGGTTGCCTTAGTACAATGCTGATTTATGAGTCATCTACTTCGAGATGTTAGGCTTGTAGTCACCTCATGTCTCAGTGAGATCACTCGAATTACAGCCCCTATCATTCCTTACACCGAGCACATTTGGAGACAGGTGTTACAGTTGATTGCAGACAACTTAGATGGACTGAGATATGACATAGACTCTACCTTTGATAAGAAAGTAAAAATCTTGGAGTTAATGGCAAGCACTAGAGTCTTTAGTCACATGTTGAATCCAGATTATGATAAAATGATTCAACAATTATTTCAGTGTCTCCTAAATAATTACAGGGAGCGTCATCCAGATGGGGTGAAGACATGCATAATGACTATCTTATCCTCGATTTTAGATGAGGACTATGACGTATGCAAACAATTGCAATCAGAATTGTTGGTAGGAGAGGAGGAATAAGGTACGCATCCATGGCATATGAACTCTGAGCTGAATTAATTAAGCTTTAGGCTGAAAAATTCAAGAGTTCATTGTCTGAAAATGAACGAGCATCATTAGGCTTACAGGTTGCAGGATCTCCGGTGATAGGCCAGGACTTAGTGAGTGCAGGGCAGATTTGTTTCTTATGCTAGGAGGGCGGGTCACAGGGGCATGTTTGCAAAATTGATCAAGGGGAAGGTAAATGGCAGCCTAGTGATAGAAACATTATAGTTGGGACTGCCCCACTTTCGGGACATAGTGGTGAGTGTTCAAAACTCTACTTTGGTGACTTGGTGGCGGAGTTCGATAACTCCATGGTTATAGGTTGTGGTAACCAGTTGGAGACCTTCAGCGATTCAGGTAATGAGGAATCGTGTGACTTCTTTAGCAGCACCTCACTCTTGCATCACATTGATATGGATGACCCATTTGGCAGTACATCTCGGGATAACACTGATGAGAAGTGTGTCTTAAAGAGTCATCTGAAAGTTAGTGATGACACCATTATTGTAGCACTTGTTCACCATGATAGCACTCACGAGATCATTGGTCTTTACAGGACAACTCAGAGGGATAGAGGTAAAGACGACATAAGGATTGGATCCTATGCTGCAGATTTACAGGGGGTTAGAACAACATTTGAGGTTTGGAAATCAAAGTATTTGAGATTACTTACAGACCTTGACCACCTGCTACAGGTTGCCGGGAATTATGCTGAGCAGTTGAGGGAGGAGGTTGAGGTCGATAAGCTCAATAAGGAGCTTAGTGCTACTCAGGTTACTTTGGAGCATACTCGTATTCCTCTATAGGAGGCGAGAAATCAGATTGTGGTCTCTAGCTAGTTCAGGGAGTAGGATGACAGGGACAGGTCTGCATTCTATCAGGAGGTGATTCAGGAGCTTGACAGTGTACAGCAGACCTATGACTTGGATAGTTGTCTAAGAAGATCTTTGGGTCACCGTGAGTTTCTTGATGAGTTAGACCACTTCCAGATGATGGATAATTCCTTGTTCGAGATGGGTGCCAAGTTGACTTTTAACAATCCCCTCTTTGAGATAGATGAGGGAGATACTTCCTATTCTCAGGATGAGGACGAGGTTGGTTGTCGGGTCTGGGACCCAGGTGTAGTTATCAAAGTTGAGCGTTGGTCACCAGGTTGGGGTAGCGGGATGAGCTCAGTTGCTGAGCAGTGTGGTTTGTGCACCCGCAATCTAGGAGGGGTAGTTATGTCTTATGGCATGATGGTTATGCTAGTTGGTGTGAATTTTTCACACAATGGTATGCAGGGTATGGCCTCAGGTATAGAGAGACAGCTATGGAATCCTTATGCTTTAGGATTCCCAGTAGAGTTCAGTGCATCGCATGTTGGCCTTATTGCATGGGATGCATTTTGTTTTCCATTCAGCCCCACCTACGGGGGACCTTCTTTTCCGATTAGTGGATAGGGGTGGGATGAGTGATTGGTTAAGTACGCTTCTCTGCTCGCAGATGGAAGCCTTGTCCGGCAGTCTTGACAGCTTGCCCTTTCAGCACAGTTTTTGGTTTGGGCTACAGATCAGAGGGGCAGTGTTAGGGCAGATGGACACGTCTGGTTTTTCACTTAGTGTGGGCATAGAGTGTCGAGATATTTCAGCCAATTGGGAAGATGGGTCGCCATTTTGTTTATGGGATCCAGGAGGGACATACTCGTGGTTTTTTTCATTTTGGGAGCCGATTGGTATGAGGTTTGGATTTCCCTTGCATATGACTGTAGAGGCACTGGTGATCCCAGTTGGAGTGAGGTTCTCAGTTGGGTTGAGGAATTTCTTACAGAAGATGGCAGCACAGGGCAGATTGGCACGATTGATCCTGCAGTGATTTGGGATCCCAACATTAGACTAGCTGCTGTTTTGTTGTTGTGTGAGTGGCTTCACAAGTTGGAGCATAATGACTATTTCAGTGTCACACGACAGATTGGTGGAGCAGCTTACCTGAGGTTGGTTTGGGATCCAGGCATTATGATCCCAGCATACAGATATTGATTACTTGAGGGCAAGCAATCTCCGGGAAGGGGTGATTTGTAATGTCCCCTTTTTGAGGTACATTATTTTATGCCGTGTCGTTAGCCTTTTTATCTTGGTCTAGAGGGCTAATCATGGCGTGACAGTGCTCAAGGAGATAATTGGCCTAGGTGGTTTCAGTTTCAGGCCAATTGGAGCAGTTCCCGCTGGTTTCCAGTGTACTTACTATTTATAGTAAGTCAGCAGGGTTCAGGATTCTTGGCTTTTCAGTAGTCGACCTGGAGCATCTCGTCGAGAGCTTTCCGACAAGCTACCACATGTCGTCATCCGAGCTCATTTGGGCCTCCATTTTAATGCTGAAAGATTCCTCACTTTATTTATTATTTCACTTTATAACTCAATGGTCATATTTATTTAAAAGTGACTTAAAGTGGAATTATAAAGAGACAGAATGGGAATATGAAGAGTCACAGTGGGGAAACTGAAGAGTCACAACTGTAGCCATAAGAGGAGGTTTTGGAGTCTCATTCAACATGCTTCAGTTTATGAATTTTATTTCTCCTTGAGAATTTGGGAAGCTTCAGCTTTCGAATCAGAATCCTGAGGATGGAAACCTTCAGACTTTCTCGGTGGATTGGAGGGAAACCCAGTTCATCTCCAGTGCGGATTCACATCAGAGTTCGCCATTGTTTTACCAGGTTCTTGGTCATCCGATCTTACTGTTATTTTCTGTATTTTAGATTGGATATTGTAATGCATGGTTATGGTATTGCTGTTGTATAATACAAACCATTTTCTGGGAAGTTTTATAAGATTATATTTGCTGGTTATCTGCATGTTTCTATTTGTTTCAATCTACTTGAGATATATTTATGAAAAATCAGAGAATGGCCGGTTAGGGTCATTTTAGCAATTTAGTCAATTGGACGGAAATCCAATTCGACTTTGAGGTGAATTTGCGACGGAGTTTACTGCTGGCCAAATTTGTAGATAGAGGTATTTCATATCTGTTTAGAAAACATGGTTGTAATGATTTATCTATTTTGATGACAATATTCATCTCTATTTCAGATGTTATATGATTTTCAAGTAAACCATTGGATGAATAGAAATTAGTTTGCATGAAAATTGTTTGTTTAAATTTCAGTGGTGTGTTTGGTAAAATCTGGAGCAAATATCCTAACGGCATATTTCATTTTAATTGAATGACATAAACATCTAGTCTCAGGATTTATTTTCTTTCAAAAAGCATGAATTGTTTTGCCTTGTGCTAAAAGAGCATCTCAGCCTTTTACCTTAGGCAAAACAATAAAAATATATACCCTTAAAACTTGTTTAGCTTGAATGTGAAATCCTCAGAAAATCATTGTAAAGATTGCAAATTACATGTATCTTTCTTAGTAGATTAGATTTGATTTTACATTGATCTTCCTGTACTAATTTGAAGAGCAGTTCTACTGTGCATCTGCTCCATTTTTTGTTGTACTGAAAGGTATAAATTAAAATGCTAACACATTGTGATATTGCTATCAGGATTCAACTGTGTAGTTTATGAGTCAAACTCATCTACCCATAGAAATATCACAATTTGACTTGCTGTGGAAAATATCTCCTACTTATCACTAATAAATTACTTATGATAACAAGATAATTGTTACAATATTCTTTATTGCAGCATGTGAGGTCAAAGTAGGCTTGGAAAGTGAAAAGTTTATCAATTTTTATGTTAGGGATTTTTGTAATAGATGTAATGTTATTTATTATACCACATTTATCCTTTTCTGAGATTATATTTGTACAAAACAGAATGTTATTTGTTTTAACACATTTATCCTTTTTTGAGATTTACATTCAAGATCGCCTTCTAAACTTCCTATATGTCTCAGAAGTGATGGTCCTTGTCTGTTACATTAGTAGATTCTTTCATCTTTCCTTCTCATGCATGCTTGTATTTGAGACTTGAAGCATGGTTACTGGAACCTGGGGAATAGTTTAACAGGACACATTATCAGAGCTGTTTTTGAGTGGGAAAATATGTATAACTATATAGAATGATTTAATCATTGTAAAATGTTTCGTTCTAGGGGCAAGTTGTCTAATAGAAGTAATTGTGATATTTTGCTTTACTTTCTCGTTGTGGATATGCATATTTTAATACAATCTGATCTTTTAAATTATCAAGACCATTTTATTAGCTCTCTTGTATTTACTCAATTAGTAAATAACAATAAGGTATGGATGTCTTCTATAATAGTGTGATGTTAACTTGAAGATCCTTCTGTTGGTATGTCATGGGCAGTAACTATAATGAGTCATTGAACAGTTTCTTCATCTATTAGTAGGGAATTCAGGAGCAGGCTTAGCAGTAGGGGAGGAGGAACTATAGTTTCCATCCAGTGTGCGGGGGGGGGGGGGGGTTTGGTATAAGGATAATAGTGAGTAACATGCCATCAAATCTAATAATTATAGATGAAGAAACTGCTCAACAACTTAAAATAGTTGCTACTACTTGTCATTCATCAAATCTAATTTATAGATGAAGAAGCTGTTCAACAACTTAATATAGTTACTGCCGATAAATACTTACTCAAGTAATATGTAAGTTCATTCCTCATTAATATGGTTAATGAAAGCATCCACATTCATTCCTCATTCCTCTATAAGTGCAACTTTCCTTTGAATTCATTTCTAGAATGATCATATGCATGTGTTTTGTATTTAGACAGTTTGTTTTTGGGCTACAGCATTTGTGGTAAAGGCACATGCACAAAATATAGGCAAATCTTGAAATGCAAATTCACATGTCGTAGTGCTTTCCATTTGGAGAGTTTCATTTTATTTCTTTGATTGTGTAGATAAGGAAGTTCTGGGAGGAAGGACAGCCAATACCATTGTTGCCTGTAAATGATAATCCAGACTTAAGATATTGTCTTCTACATCAACAACTACAAGTTATAAACTGCTGTATATCTAGAAAGAAGCGGCGCATTGCTGCTCTGAAATTGGTAGACACACGTAATGTGCGAGATGATTGTAAAAATGCAGAGCTGGCTACTTGTCCTGTTCAAGAAGCATGGGAACAAAAGTTGAACACAATTGCCCCTGCTTTATATGCAAAAACTAAGTCAGGGAAGCTTGTTCCTAGACTTGGAGTGCTTCATGCAGCAGAAAAATTGGTCATGTTAGAAACTAGTGAACCTGTGTTTTCTCCTGTAACTCAGGTTCAGTGTTGGGCTCAAACATTAGTTCTCTTTCTTATTATGTTTGAGACATATATTACTATAGACACTTTCTTTCATGCATACCTTTTATTGATTCAAATTCTATTTGTCTTATGTGTTCTTTTACAGGAGGGTCCCATATTAACTGAAGATTTGATCAGAGAAACAGAGGAGCTTATACTTCGAACTGGAAGGTTGATTTGGACATAACATTCCTTTCTATGTGAAAATCACTGGCTGTCCTTTCTGGTTTGACACGATCAATTTATTTGATGTATTTATTTTCAGTAATAATGCACACATTTTATCTATTAGTTAAAGACTAAATTTTGTGTTGGGGCGCTTACTGTGAGAATTCCCAGGCCTTGAATGCAATTGAATGCCACAATTGGGCTCCTTCTGCCTGTGTTTTATCTCTTGAATATCTCTAATGGTTTGCAATATACTATATAGTAGAATCCTAACGCCATTTTTGTCAATATAGTTAAAATTACTAATTGTTTCCTTAAGTTACTATCTTATAAGGAACCTTGTTGCTCTAGTTTCTGAGGATTGTTTTATATTCTCAGTGTTGGCGTTGGATGCTCTCAACTCTTTTCTGATATGCAGGCATTTAAGGTATATAAACAAAAGTTTGATGAATCGACTAGCTTTGTCCTTACTGAGTATTTTCTGATTTGTTGATGCTGAGATGGACAATGTTCACCTTGATGAAAACTTCAAATTTATTTTTGGATTCTGATTTCATTGTTTTCAGGCTGCCAATCCTGGTTGCATTTTGGAGGATTTTGTCAGATGGTATTCCCCACCAGATTGGAAAGAAGAAACCTGTATTCTCTCTGATGAGGCCAACGATTTAGATAAAGTGTCTAGTAGGCGTGGCTATCTAAGTAAGCGGATGCAAGCTAAAGGTAGTACACTATACATACTTTTCACATAAGCCCTTATTTTGACTTTGCAACATATCAGAATCTCTAAAAGCCTATATGAACAAATAATACATTTAATGCTCTATTATTATTATCTAGAAATGTCTTGTGCTTTAAGTCAATCTTCAATCTACCAATCTGCACAATTCTAATTCGAAAATGTTTAGCATCTCAAATGAAAACTTGATTTGGTAGGGTGCTTAATTCTGGTTAGAAATGTTTAGAGTCTCAATGGAACATCAATTATCTCAAGAGTTTATTTAATATATTACTATATAGAAGTGTACAATCTGGTGAAGTTACACTTCATAGTTGGAAGATATTTTGGGTACTATGTGCTGCGGTTTGTTTCTGTATAGCAGATTCCACTAATTAATGCCAAACTGTTTCCATTGTACATTTTACCTTTTAATGTTAAAGTGCCAAGTTTAAACACCAGCAGTTGTAAGCAAAGTCACAAAGTTTGTGTTATATGAGGAGAAAATCTGAAACAAGTTTACCTATCAATAAAAATTGGAAATATTACCTAATAACTTTGAAATCATATAAAATGTCAGATTATGTACATTGTAATAAGTAAAAAGGCTCCATTTATAGGTAACCAGTTTAAAATTGTCCTCCTCCTAAAAGGGATAATGGTAGATAAGCCCCCTAGAGGTAAATGTAAGCTAAAGAAGAGTGCAGGTTTGTCTCCTCTTATGTCATTTTCAGTTTCTGAAAGCAATGGATAATATGCTTTTAGGGGATCTACTTGAAAACCAGCTTTTTAATGTTAAGGTTTTAATGTACTGTTTTGTTCTTAAAAACATGTTGCATTGGCTTATCTCTATTAGGTTTGTAGAATGTATTGCTATACATTTTGTTATGTCATGTTAAGTATGAATCTTTTATCATCTTATACCAAAAAATTAGATATTCTTGTTTCTCAAGCAAGTACTAACAAGGGGTGGTAGGGCCCTTCAAACTTTATCAATAGTAAAATGTTCACTATATGAATAAATGCAGTTTAGTTTGAGAATGTAAACCCTCCGAGTGGAAATTTTTAGAGCTTTACATCTTTTAAAGAAACATGGATACATTCCTAAAATGTTACAATTCCTAAAAGGCTGAAGATGGATACTTTTCACTATACAATTCAATTGGATTACCCTGTTGATATTAATTTTGTGAGTTTATCGCAATTTGTTTTTTGATTTTTTATCTTTTATGTTTAATTGATTGTCTATTTGTGTACAATTCTTGGCCAAGAAGATCCCAAGTTCTAGGTTAACGTTCAAAGGATTTTAAATTATTTGCTACAACATAAGTGCTTGGTATTTTATCATTCCAAGTTTGATTGGGATGCAGATTTGTGAGATATTTCTTCACAATTGATCATTTGTTTCTAAGAAATCGCTCAACATTTCTTTCTGACATTAGTAATCCCAATTTATTTTCCCTTACCAAGATTTTATGTTTTTCCAACCCATGCAATCCCTAAATCAAAATTTACTAATGCCATATCTATGTGTGAAAAGTAATAGTTGGGAGATATTTTCCAAAGTTGTTCTTGTTGTCAATAAGCTACTTGTGTATATTAGGCTTAGAGTGTCTGTTATGTGCCAATTAAGAAGATATAACTCATGACATTCTTGAGTTGTGAGCATTTTCACCTTCTTTATGGAACTCTCATACATAGGTATGAAAAGATTTGAGTTGTGTTATGTTGCAGATGGGTTTTGAGTACATGTGTGTTTGAAGTAGCAACATCAGTCTCGAAGAATCATTTTGGTGCATCACCTTTAGGGAGTAGTTTTTATTTTCATGTTCCTTCTTACCCTTTACTTCGCAAAAGCATTAGTTTAGTTAGTTTTAGGTGAAATATCATGAGGAAGTCGGCCTTCTCCAGAGGTTCATTGTCATTGTAGGTTACCCACAACTTGAGAATGTTTCCATGTGTCAATAGATTGTTGAACTTCAAGTTCAACAATATGCAAATTTAGTTGATAATAGCCTCCGCATTGATGTGACCAAAAGGCATCCTGTGATATGCATAGGTACCCCATGGCGTTGTGAATGTGGTCTTGTGCTGGTGTGTTGGTCATTTTCACTAACCTCAATTTGGTTGTAGCTAGAGAATCCATCAAGCATGGACAATATTTCAAAGCCCGTCACTGTTTGTAGAACTTGGTCCATTGCCGACAGTGGGTAATTGTCCTTCAGTGACAATTGGTTAAGGTTCCTAAAATCCACACATATGCGGATTTCTCTATTCTTTTTATGCACTAGTACTATATTCGCTATCCACATTAAATGGTGAATAGAGAAGATAATCCATGCATCAAGCATCTTTTGGATTTTAGAGAGTGTTCACCCTGAAATCTTTGGATTATATTGCCTCTACTTTTGTCGAAATGGAACAACCCCAAGCTTGAGGGGAATTTCTTGTTGTATTGCTTTTGGGCGAAAGGATTTGAGATCATTGTATGGTACGCAAAACATCCATGTATTGATGCAACAGAGAAATAAACTTCTCCCTTCCCTTTGGTGTACAACACTTTCCAATGTTCACTAGTTTTGGATCAGCCTCTAATCTGAGATTGTATTTCTCATATTCCATGGTAGAGCTAATTCTAGATTGTTGCTCCTTGACATACGTGTCATGCTTGTCAACAACTTCTCAAGATGAACTAGGTCTTTAGGAATTTTATTTCCTTTCAACTGAATGAATTATTCTCCAGTTTTCAGATTAATATCTGGGACTAATTCTCTAGATGATGACTCCCTACTCTTAAAGTAGAGCTCATCAAAATTCTCTTTTGTTTCAATAAAATTGATGATTTGCTTGTCATCATTGAAGACTTGCAAGTGGTCTAAATTGTTTGGAACACTTGGCCAGAAGATTAACTCAATCTGATATAGACTATCAACAAAATCCTTGTGAGGAATCAACAAGGTTGCGAATGCGGCAAGAGAGTTAGCTTCGTCGTTGTACTCTCTTAGAACTACAAAGATGTTGAAAGGATCAATGACTCGATGCAATCCCATACTAAGGTGCAGTAGTGTCTCAGTCTTTCATTCCTTGTCTGATATTGATTTTGAATTTGACACTCCACCAATTCAGCATCACCTTGGGCATGTAAATTTCTGATTCCCTTCTTGTGCCCATTTTAATACCCAACAACAAGTCTTCATATTCAGCCATGTTGTTGGTATTATTGAATTGCAATTTGAAAGGAAATGGAAACAATTCACTGTTTTGAAATATCAAGACAATCCTTGCAGAAAACCCCAAAGATGCACAACTACCATCAAACTCCAATGTCCAAACGTCATTGGAGCTACTGGTACTTTCTTCTGTAGAACTTTGGGTAGGACTTATAGCTTTTCCAACCATGGTGGAATATTCAGCTTCTTCAACCATGATGAAGGATTCATGTGAACTAAGCTCAGCCTCTTGATCCTTAGTTGCATTTGTAAATCTGTTAGTATTAGAGAGGCAGGAAGAACCTTTTGATCCATTAGTCCAATCTTGTGCAAATTCGGAAATTTCGTCAGCATGAAGGTAATAATTTCCCATTCCTGTTGACTCAAACAAAATTTGAGCATGAGAGTTGTCAGACTTAACCATTGTATACTTAGTCTCTCTTTCAAGAAGCAGCTTTTGCATAACACCCTTGACGGGTATCCTTTCTTTGGACATGTCCATGTTGAGCTTGCCACCTATTTCTTTACAAAAGTTCTGCCCAAGTAACATTCTGTAAGTAGCAGGGACGGCTGCGACCAAGACGGTCATCTTTATCTTCTTGTTTGGGAAGGACACTTACAAATTGTGCATCCTTAGTTTTCCCCTGAGAGGCGCTTTCTTATTCTCCATGGAATAGAAGTTTCCAAAAGTTTTGGTCAAGCTTAAACCCAACACATTTGCCACTTTGGCTGGCATGATGTTGTCAAAGACACCAAAATCAATAACACAGTTACTTAGCTTGAAGCCATTGATCAACAAGGAAATATAGAAAGGTTCTATCTTCCTGGGAATGGATGACGATATAGTTACTAGGTTATTGGGTAAATTCTTGGGCTCAGGTAGAGTAGTTGAAACTTGAGTGGGTTGGGATTGACAAATTTGGTAAGTCTATCCAGCTGTGATATGGATTAGCTTATAGGTACTCAACCTCAGACATTTGTATTTTCGTCTTTTCAGCATGCTCAATGATATCAAATGCTTGAAAAGAACTTTCTAGGGAAGAGCAAAAACTTTAAGCCTAGGGTTTAGGATTAGACACACTGGGTTTGGGTACATTTGCAAGAGGGTCATGGTTACTTGATTTTTTGCTGCATCATTAGGAAGAGTGGGCAACCGTGTTCCTCTTTTAGCAATGATGACCGGCAACTGAGAGCCATCCTTACCATTTTCTGCCTCGTCTTTTTGACGAGCCAATTGGGTTTGAGAACATGTCATACAACAAATGCTTGACCATGGGCTTCTTCAGATTTTGCATCATCATAGTGTACGTACCTGATATTAGAGTCGCCAACTGTCTCTTCATCCTCTTGAGAAAGGGCAGCGATGTCCTCCGTTTGATATTCAACTGATTAGGAACCAGCTTGATCTTCTTCATATGTTGCTCGAGCTCCTTGCTTTTCATGACTAACTCCTTAGCTCACTCTCACCAATTAAAGCTCAGATTCTAAACATGTTGCACTTGCAGAAAGGTGAGACAAAAAGAAAGGGGTCCCCATGTTTCATGGGATGATGGTGTGAAAATATCACAACAAATTGCATCCTTCTTTTTCACCAAGACCACTCAAGATGCAAAAGTGCTTGAGCTAGGCCTTATGTGTCCCGTGTCAAGAAGCTCTTGAATCACCTTCTTGATCTCATCCTTGAACTTCTTGGGATGTGTTGTTCGTAATTTTGAATTTACGAAATTAAGACAACACTACGATTTTTTTTTTAAATTCATAATTTTCCTAGTCTAAGATAGGTGTTTTGAGATGAACTCTCGAAGGAAATGAGTCATACCTTACTTCGACCTTAGTTTTTCATCCTTTGGGTGTCAATTTCCAAGTTTTCTGACAAGTTTTTCTTGGTGGTTTTGGCGATTTTGGGTTTTATTTTCCTTATTGCAAGTACTTAATTTGCAAAAATCTTGAGCTTGTAATCATTTTTTTCTTGTTTGTTTTGATCTTTTTGATCTTCCTTTAGTGTCTTAGATCCATCGTCTTTTTAATTTTAAAATTTTGGGTCATCAAATAGAAGTTACATGTTGAAAGCATGTATTTTTCTTAAGGAAAATAATAACTTATAATACTTGTAATTGGTATTTTAAATCCTGATTGCAAGTGACATTCTTTTCCTTATTCTCCTTTAGTTTGTGATAACATGTTGCTTTCAAAGTAAATCTTGAAACCTGACATACCTTCTAGGCACGATTTTTGGAATGCATTGCAAGTTAATTTTACATGTAATCAGGTTTCTAAATCCCAACTACACAAATGGCATTATGTTTGATGACTTCTTAACTTGCAATTGTGATTTTAGTTTCCAATTGCAAGTAAGCTATCTTTTAAAATGAAAATATTTTTCACAAAATAATGTAAACTTGCAATCGGGATAATGATTATCGATAGCAAGTGAGGTCGTTTTAAATGTTGAACATCATTTATTCATAAAATGTTTTATGTTGTAATTGGGATTTTTGGACCCGATAGCAAGCCACGTTTCCTGCCATAGCAAAGACCAAAACGCGATTTTATTAGTCAAATGCAAGTTTTTCCTTGCATTTCTTCAATATTCAACGCGAAGACTAAGTCTCTAATGGGCAAACATGGGTAGTAGAGACCCAATCAAACTCTAGTGCTTGCATTTCTGCCATTTGTCTCTGCATTTTTGCCACATGCCGTTTTTCCCTGCGTTTTTTCTGGCATTGGAGATTTATTCAAAGCCTTGGCATTTTTATTTTTATTTAGAAGGTATTGGAGGCGTTCATTTCTTTTGGGTGTCCGTATTTCTTCCAAAAAAGGCATCATCACGTTTTGGCATTGGATTTTAGGCTTGGTTTTTCTTAAAGATTATTTCTCTAAGTCGCTTTTGGTTCAGGTATGGTATTTTCTTGTTTTTGTTGTTTTTCATTTGTGATTTTTTCTTTAAAATATTGCAATGTAAACAAATGCAAGATTTTGCAATTGTTTCTAGTTCTTCCAACTCTTCGTTCTTCCCCAACTAGCTTCTCAATTTGAGAAAATAATAATTGCTGAAAGTAACATCCATTGTGAGTAGTTCCAATCGTGAATTCCCATTATATGGTTTTTCCCTTATATGCAATTGGGTTTCTAAAATCCGATTACATATTTGAATTCCCAAATGTAATCGGGATTTAGAATCCCGATTAAAAATTAATTTCTCAAACAAAGAGGTACTTCCAAATGCTGCTGCAAGTATGAAATTCCTAGATGATGTTCCCATTTGCAATGTAATTCCCAAAATCCGAATTTGGCTTTGAACTCATTTTCAAAATGAAAAAATTGAAGCTATTGCCCTACCCGCAGTCGAGATTTGAAACCCAAATGTAGGTAAAAGTACTTTTAAAAATATACTTGTAATCGGGTTTTTGAATCTCGATTGCAAGTAAAAGTTATCCTCCATGATATGTATATGCATTTGCAATTTGAATTTCCCAATTTTTAGTTCAAACGTGTATGTTTTATCTACCTACAAAAACTTGAAATTCCCCATTGGCCTCATTTTGAAAGCTGATCCCATCCTTTTTCCTTCAAATTTGGTTGTCCAAAACCCCTTTGTTCTTGTTCTTCACATGCATAGCTCCATATCTACAAAGTTCTAGCTTGAAAGATTTTGTTATGGCTTCTCCAGTGACTAAAGAATGACACAAAGCAAGACTGACAACATGATAGAGTGGACAAAGACAAGGATAAGTGATGGAATGATTGAAACCATAGAATGCTTTCAAGACTGAAATGGTCACAAAACATTGAAAAGATGTTTTCCCAGTAATGACCATTATGATGCGGAACAATCAAAGATGCAGGTTCTTGTACCAGCTCAAGGGGCTTCCACCAAATCTGAGTACTTCAATGATGAAGCATCTTGTAGCAGCATATGGAATGTGACAAAGGATGATGTAAATAGAATTGTGTCTTGTCAAACATTTAGAATAGTTTTTACTTATCCACTTATAATTTCTTTTCAAAAAATTACATTAACTTGCAACTTATACTTATATGTAAACAAATTTAAAGTCAAGATAGATTAGGACTATACTTTGAATAAGTCATAGTTAGTTATGGAAAAAGTCAAAATTAGTTGGACTTCTCCCACCTTTTTCTCTCAGCCCCTCACCTATATATAGGAGGGTGCCTCATTGTAATTTTTATCTTTTGGCAAGCCAATAAAAATCTGCCAGTTTTTATATGCACTCTAGGACTTTGAACTCAAATGTAAATTAGATTGCTTTCAAAAAAAGAGGCAGGTTGTTTTGAGAGTTTGTGCCAATCAAAATTGTCATGTGATGACATTTTCTTGAGTTGATTGTGAGTTTTGTACTTTTATTCAAGAGTGATTTGAACTCAATCTTGCAAGCTTTGAGCTACATATTGTGTTCAAAGTTATAGTTTGGTTTCAAATTTGGTCTTGCAGACTTTGAGTTGCTTATCAAGTCTGAGATTAACATAGAATGCTCAAGCAAGGAAATAGCTTGTAGACTTTGTGCTGCTTCATTTTCTTTGTTTGTGCATGCAAGGTGAAATATGTGTTGGAGACTTTGAGCTGCACTTTTTTCATTCTTGTTCTCATAATCTCATAAGGGGTCATTGAAAGACTTTGAGCTTTTGTGAACTCCTAAGTTATTGAAAATTGCTGGTATGTTGAAGGTTATTCTTACATCTAATCTTTTGTTTATTAGGATTATTGCTCCAACGACACCATTGATTAAAGACTGTATTGTAATGGTAACATCCATTCTGAAACAAGAGAATAGGATGAATGTCCCACCTTGATTTAGCTTAATGTAAATAGAAGTAGTTGATTCTTTTGTTGATTCTAGTAGCAATAAGAAGGGGAAGCCTTCCCTTATAATTAGGAGAGATTATTTCTCATATACTGTCTAATTATCCCATTTTTAAAGTAGTGTGTCTACGACTAACAAAATATTTAGCCAACAGGATGTCTGTAAGGAGTCATGATGACTAGCTTGGCTCCCTCCTCCCCCCAACCCCTCTTCTAATAAGTTGTTGTAGAACCCCGTCTCCTCCCAAAATTTAATCTGAGGGAGGGCAGCCCAACCTACGAAGGGAAAACTTCATTATAATAATATCATATGCCTAAACGAAGCTTGCTTGTCGTTACAACGAAGGAGCATAGGGACACCAAAACCTGAAAGGGAGGGCCCCCCCATCATTATATTGTGG
Organism: Chamaecyparis obtusa; assembly: GCA_027943335.1. Classification (NCBI taxonomy): domain Eukaryota; kingdom Viridiplantae; phylum Streptophyta; class Pinopsida; order Cupressales; family Cupressaceae; genus Chamaecyparis; species Chamaecyparis obtusa. The sequence continues at coordinate 313,652 of BSBK01001909.1, forward strand.
GCATGTTACGTATAGAATCGAGCCCTATTATTATATTATTCCCCCTCCGGTGCAAAATAGATTTGTAGTGGGAGGATATTGGCATTGCGAATAGGCCGGGCTAGAAGATAACTATTCACATGTTGGCCCCCCCAATCCCCCCATTATAGTTGTTATATTGTGGGAATGTTACGTATAGAATATGGCCCTACCTCCGAGAAAGAACAGTGTGCTCAAAGCCTCTGTCTGGTGGTACCCCAGGGGGAATGCCACTGAAAACCAAATTGTGCCTAGCCAACATTGACTGCTCAAAGCCTCTGTCTTGTGGTACCCTAGGGGGAATGCCATTGAAAACCAAATTGTGCCTAGCCAACATTGACTATAGTTCATCATCGTGGTAATGTGTATGTTGACTATCCAAAGGTTTGGAAGAAATCAAGCACTGTACTATACATACCACATCATTATGCCTGAAAATTGTCTCCATGCACTTGGCCGAGGCTACTCTAGGCCCTCCATTAGACATTTTTTGCAAGACTACCTTCTTCCCATCTACCTTGAATGTGAAGTCCAAATGCTTGAAATTATAGGTGTATTTGTTGAGAGTCTCCATCCACTAGATGCCCAAAATGACATACGTATCATCCAAGTGCACCACAAAGAAGTCATTTGGACTGTGTAGTTCCCCATGATGATGTTCATTTGTGGCACCAAATGTGTGCATGGTACGAGTTGGGCTCCCATCACCTTGAAATTAAATCCCTCGTGCTCCACTATATGCAATCCTCTCTTGGCTACTATAGAGGCATTGATGAAGTTGAGAGTAGCCCCACTGTTGAGCATGCAAATGACCCTCTGTCCTTGTAGGGCGTCACAAATTCAAAATACATTGCAACGAAGTGTGTTAAATAGGGTGGCGATGGTACCTCCATTCCTTCTGATTGAAGCTATCTTCTTTGCTTGTGGTGGCTCCTCATTACACTCCTTAAACTCCTTAGCTTCCTCATTGTTTGAAGCAACTTCTATGTATCGAATCTTCCCTTTTCCAAGGCATCTATGATTGGGGTCCCTTGGCTCCTTACAGGTGAAACAAAGCTTCCTTCTTACATCTTGCTCGGTCACATTGTCCATTCGAGTCTTCTTGGGCCAATCCTTTTGAAATGGTTTCTTTCCTTTGTGCTTCTGTATAATGAGTGGCTTAGGAAAGGTCTAGTTCGCGGAGGTATATGTGGACATATCACGAGCCTTCTAGATCGCTTCCATGTGTGTGCTAGGGTTAAGGTCTTTGACATAACCTCTCAAAGGGTCCATCAACTTATCCATGATAAGAGCTATCAATATCCTCTCCAATATGTCATTCCCCAAGTCCGAGAACCTTTGGAACTTGACAATATAGATGTCCATGGACCCTTCTTTCCTTAGCTTTGCTAACTCCTTGAAATTGAGCTTGGGATGCTTCCTATCAAACTTGTCAATGAGTCTCTCCATCAAGTCAGCATAGGATATGATTTGTTAATGTCCTAATGTTACCATTCCACAGTGACACCATTTGTGAGGAATCCCATCAAGGTGTAGTGCTACTTACTTGATTGCTTCATCTTCGAGCATTGGATTGAGCCAAAAGGAGGTGTCCACCTTTTGCACCCAAGCTTGTGTTGTTGAACTTCTGAATCCATCAAAGAAGGGGAGGCTTAGCTTGCCAATCTTTTGCCTCAAATCATTATTATAGTCTCTTTTACCCCTAGTAGGTAAATGCGTCATCCTCAGGTCCATGTAGTCCTTGAGGGACAAGTTTGGTTGTAGTGTTTCATCAAGACAACCCTGCTTGAACTGTTCTTGGAACTCAACCAATTAGGGATTATAATTGCCTCATTGCTCAGTCCTCTAAAGGAAAGTTGGAATCATTGGTCTCGAATTGGTGGAATGATGAGTGTGGGCCCTCCCATTGCCTTAATTATCACCATGCCCATTTTTCTCACCATTGACCTTATATCTGCCATGCGATTGAGAGTTTCATTTATCCTTTGTTGTTCTCTTGCCAATTCATCCATGACGGCCATAACTGGTTGACCATCTCCTATTCTATCTAGAGAGCGATGTTTTCTTCTCTGATAGACCATATAGCCTTGTCTTTTTCCGCTCATCAACCTCAACACAGTAGGCTGGTAGGGTCAAAGATCTGATACCATTCAAATATCTTAAGTATATATCCACAAGAAAAATATGCAAAGACACAATGTGCTTGGAAAACAACTATCAATTTTATATCCAAATCATCAGATTCAATACAATTGAGGGCAAATGATGCATCTCTGGCTACAAATGAAGATCTGTGTTGGAAAGCGCAGATGAATAGTGATGGATTGAAGGGACCTTGGAATGTTAATTGCTGATCTTGGATCCTTATGTGAGCTTGACAAATTATGTCATTGGCAATTGCTATGTGAAAATCACAGCAACTGACTGATATACGGATCTGATTGCTATTACTGATTGCAATATGTGTACTAATATGTTAATTTGTTGTTCGCAATGGCCTGATATGTCTCCCCTAATGAAAGGTGTGAATGTTGATGTATGAGAGTGCTGAACATGGATATATAGGAATGATGATGTATGAAGTGCTGATCACAAAGATGTAGAAATGCTGAATACAATGCAGTCGAACTAAAGATGAATGATATGCTGTTCGCATATGCTACCATGCAGATCACCATCCTCTACTAATATGATTGTTGATCGCACAAGGATGGCTCTGATCACAGCAACAAGAAGGCTTACATACTGACAGAATGAAAGAACAAAATACAATCCCTATCCTTGATCTCTGACGATTTGGTCTCCAAAGGAGACTTCTCCAAGCTAAATGGGAAGATTAGAGAGGGCCTTGCACTTCCAAAATTGGAATTTCTTACGTGATTAGGCTTCCAAGTCTCTTTGTAAGAAAATGAAAGATTTTGTCTTCTTAGTTCGTTCTTACTGACATTCTGAATTTTTTAATTGGAAGAGTAATTTTCATTAACTTCCGATTACTTTTTGAAGATGAATCTAAACCATCTGGGATGCTCTTAAAGGTAATGAATAGCTTCTAACATCTCTTCATAAGTCTTCATCTCTCTGATTAACCCTTCAGGCTGGCAAGACACACCTGCTCTAATACCACTGTAAGATGACACCCCTTTTGTAAACCAAGTTTTTGATGTTGCTCTTCCACTCCATCCACATTTTGTCAATCAATTTGCTTGCATACAGTTGCAAGGTTCCAAGTGTGGTTTTGCATGAGCATAATTTATTTTGCAAATGAAAGAGTTTTTAGCATAGTAAAGATATGGAGAACTTTTGTTCAGATTTTTAATGAATGCTTGCAGCAGAAAAGTGAATATAACAAGGGATAAACATGAATATAAAATTCAAGTCAGTTTTGATTTTTGAAGATAACCTCTTTCAGTTATTAAATGATGCTCAGGAAATACTGAAACAGAATCTGGTGCAAGCAATTGTATATAATGTCCACCTCTATTTGACTTTAAACTCTTCATAAGATAGTCCCTAGAGCTTGAAAATGCATATAATAATGAAGGAATGAAAATGCAAAAATCCTTACATACCCAGCTGCAACTATTATGCAAATCAACAATAAATAATTTAGCCTAGCTCATGCTAGGATTAAGAATCCATACCACTAACTTTGCTGTCAATACGACTGTAATGGCTGCCCTTGGTGTCAAATGGATACCACTGTTTTTCCTGACTAACAGGGCACTGTTCAGATATGCCCCAAATGAACCTTAAACTAGTACTGCACTTTCCCAAGGTTATTCCAGACCTGTATGGCCTCGCTAGATTTGAATGTCTCAATCACAAACTCAGATCAGATAATGGATTAGTACGACTCTGTCCAGATCACTTTCAGACTTGTACGACCCTCATAAATTTTTCCAAACTGATTTATAAGCTTTAGTAGCAAGGCCAATTCAATCCACAATAGTTTGGCCACAACTTCTATCTTCAATCTCTCAAATAGAACCCTTCCAGACCACTGAAATTGTTTCAATTGAAAAGTAATAGCTATATAGAATAGTCATATTTATACCTCAAAATGATATCTCAAAGATCCTGCTGACCATGTCTTCCAACAACGAGGAGAATGTCATTCATGAGGGATTTCGTCCACACAAACCCTTGGAGAAGAACTCTCCAATATTTCATAAATTTCTTATTTCATCAAGCCTGCCTAAAAGTGAGCTCTTGGAAATCTTTTATTATGCTCTCATAAGAGTTCATTCACTCATCTTACCAATCTGGAATAAACAAAATCACTTTTCCTCATCAATTTTGTCTTTCCACATTTTTTGGGGATTTTTTCTCCTATTTTCTCGCGAGTTCTTTTTCCCATTATTTTTCTGCGAATACTTACTTTAATATTTTTCCATTTCACTTAAAATAACTTTCCCTTTAACAAGCCCCCATGTACATTTTATGCCTCCAATGTGTTATTAAATAAAGTGACTTTTAATATTAAAATGTTTCCCACTTAACTATAGTCCCGCATTGGTAAAGCTAATTATAAATATTTAATTTTATAAAGTAACTTTATTAATGCATAAATATATCATATCAATGATATTAAAATCTTTTGTTGATATTAATCACTTACCATGTACATGACATTATCACTGAAGATCTCAACCATGCCCAAAATGACTTACTATAAATACTAAGTGTTAATCTTAACCGATGACTGAGAGGGGGGGCGGGTGAATTAGTCAACTCAACTTATTTATCTTTTTATCTTGTTAAATTGAATACAACTATTGTGTGATACTGAAAATGTAGTGCATGCTTAAGTAACTTAAATAGAAATCACATACATAAGCTAACACAGGATTTATACGTGGAAACCCTCGGTTAGAGGGAGAAAACCACGGTGGGATAGAACCCACAATCTTCACTACTGCAGTAATAAAGTTGCACTGTTAAAGGCTTACAAAAGCACTTGTTAGAGTGCTACCTTGTGAAGGGATTTGATATAGATCGGTTAAGATCTTGACCCTGTTAGGAGTCGCCTCGCTAGAGGACTTAAGAACATCAATCAAGATGTCACTCGGTGTAAAGAGCTTGGCTGGCTCTTAGCTAAATGCAATGTGTTTTCCTCTTGAATTGATTGAAAATTGTTCTTATAATTTTTTCCAGAATTTAAATAACATTCATATAGCAATTTCGAATAACTCTAAATAGACACCAATTCTTATAATTTATTAAAACATTGTTCATAAATATCAACTTAATTAATGCATATTGGCACTTGGTAGATGAGTTACTTCCAACTAAAAGCTGGCGCAGCCAAGAATAATATATTGCAGCCAAAGGAAATTGAATTGCAGCTCTACCGTAGTCCATGCAGCCACTGAGAGAAGTCACGTGACCTCCTACATCCCTCATGCAGCACCAAAAAAAAGAACATGGCTCCCTAAAACAATACGCCACCCTTTGGAAAATATCCGTAGCCTTTATAAATTTGAAGGCAGCTCGTGTAGGATAATGTGCAGCCCTTTAGGAGATACAACAGCCTCCTTTGCACAACAATCGCATCCAAATGAAGAAAAATCGAACCCAACTGTGATAAATAATGTATTTGATTTACACTTGCACAAAATTGGTATACGTCAGCACCAATTTGCAGCCATGGACAAACCAGAATTTCTTCCACAGATATAATTGCACAATTCACCACCACAGGAATGATTCAAAGTGCATCAGAGAGGAATCAGCCCTCAAAACCCTTGTTGAAAGCTCTCCACAAAAAAACTTCATAAAAATAATGTATCCAAGAATGAATTGCTTTTGCTCAAAGCAATGCTTTTATAATAAAAGATATCTTCTCTCACACAATTTTCACTTACAAAAGACTTTGCTTTATGTGCACATTTGAAATATAATAAACTATTATATTTCTCTTCACTTTAATGTTGAAAAAGACCCTTTCATTAAAATAATGTTATTTTGACACATAGGGTCCTTGTTTTATGAGCTCATGATTTAAAACTTCTCAACCCGGTTCCAACGAGCTATAACACTAAGATGCCCAGAATACATTCCCAATAAAAATGGCAACCTTAGCTGATTTAATTAAATAATAATCATAATTCACCCATCTTGCAAAAACAACTAAGGAAGCATCAAAATCAAAATATGACAGCACAAGAGTGATCTTGATGATGAAAGATGATGAATGAACCTAACGGGGTGACTTACTAAAAATAGACGCTCCCTTCAAGAATCTTGGAGTCCAAACCAAAAGCCGAAAATAAAATCTGAAAGCATCATATAAATCCTCTAAATCCTCTGAGCTCAGTAGAACTATAAGTTGACTTACTATAAATAGCAAGTCCCTCAAAAAGGGGCCAAAACCCACAACAGGGTCCTTTAATCACCAGTATTAGCCTACAAAGACCCAATGATAGGCTAAATCCACTAACTCCAATGCTACCTCAAAATGGGGACATTACACTCGGTGAAGGGATTTATACAATGGAACCTGTTAGGGTTCACCCTGATAAAGGGATTTTTATGAGCTTCACACAATAAGAAAAATGATCTTCTGTAGACACTTAATCTGTCGATCAGATCATACTTGTTATATTCCTCGCTTTGCTTGGTTGTTCAATCTCTATCGTACACTTGTGGTGATTGTAACCCTTCTCAGAAGACTTGGCTCTTCTGCTCTGCTTTATCTCTCTGCACTTGATTTCTCCAACCACACATTGCTAATGCACAATGACCCATATATATAAATGATTCTCATATTACTCAATGGAATTGTGGCGCCAAGCTGTAACTCTTTCAAAACGTCGTTGCTCTAGAAGGGATTCCAAAAATCTCGCATGCAAAACTCCAGTTCATCCCAAAACGCTTGCATACAAAGCTCCAGTTCATCCAAAAATGCTCCGCAAAAAATTGGATTGGATTATAAATGCATGGACCGGTATATCTGATACTTTTGAGTGGGAACCAGTGTGCTATCGGTTGAGTCATCTACCTTCTGAGGTTTTCTACAAGACTGATTGGCCAAGACCGGTATTATTGTGACCGGTGAGGTACACTGGTTACTTAGCAAGTTTGATGGTTGTTGACTGGGACAACTACCGGTTCACCACTATTGCTTTACCTTAAAGACCGGTGTGTTTGATGTTTGCTCTACCTTAAACACTAAGTATGCCCAAAGTCACATGTAGACATCTTAGATGGACCTACAATGAAAATTGCCTAGGCCAAATGGCGCTAAAGTGCCTTAAATGTCCTGGTTAGCCTACGGGACCATGGAAAAATAGGCTAACGGTAAACTCATGCAACTTGTGCTAGAAAGGGGACATTACAAAAAACAATCAGCTGATTTCAAAATATAATTAAAAGGCATTGACAATTCTTCAAATCAACCTTGCAATTATCAAAGAAGATCTTGGTAAATGCTGGTATCACCAAAGGTCTTTTTGTTTGTTCTTCTGTCACTACCACTGTTAAAATCTGGTGACTTGAAAAAGTGCCAGTCAAGTCGTTGGCTTTGATGAGATTGCTTTTTAACTTCCAGCTTAGGGTAGCCACCTTTATTATAGTATCTATAGAAATGTAAGGATCTCCTCTAAGAAAATCAATCTCTTTCATGATGATAGGGATAGCTTCCATCTTTTCTGCACACTAATATATACTTTGGCTCATTATTAGCGCCTCTTTGTATTCATCGCCTTCACTAAAAAGGTGTGCTCTTCAACCCTTATTGAGGCAATCGTGCAGTTCTTTACCAGGTTTGCCCCAAAGAGCTGTATCAAATTTAATCTTGCAGCAACCTTGAGACAGTGGTACCAACTGGAACTTCCTTTTTAAATTCTTTTTGCTTTCTACAGAATTTTAAACATTAGTTATTAAAATTAATAGAATTTGTTAACACATGCATAGCTTTCTATACTCAATTAAATGCTCAAAATTCAAAAATTACTCTTATTCAATCAATAGATTTTCTTGCACAATGCTATATCTTTCCTGTCCTGTCATTTCACATTCTTTAGCTGTGAAATGTCTAAATTAATGTTTCATGGTTTTAAATATTCTAAAAAATTTAGAAATCCTAAAATTTAATGATCATTTCCTCTTTTAGAACATATGAACTTTTCCAATGTGGTAATCATTTTGACAGAAAAGTAGTAATGTTGTTTTGTTTTTCTTTCTGTTGTGCAAGACAACTTATGGCGTGAACTCTGGGAATCTGCAAAACCAATCCCTGCTGCTAAACAGACACCACTATTTGATGAAGATTTGGGCGGGTAACTAATTCTGGTGATATTTTTGGCTTAGATTGCCTGTACTTGGACACATTTTATTAAATACTTTTGAATTGTTTTTTATATTACAGTGAAAGCACCATAAGCTATTTAGAGGACATTGCACCTTCTGATTTGTTTGAACAACTGTTTATTGTTGCTGTAAGTATGGAAAATCCTTTCATTTTATCCATTGTTGCATTCTTTTTGTTTTTCTGTCATAAGGACCAACAGTTGTCAGTTAGACAATGACCACTGGGTAACTGTTTATAACTTACTAACTTCAGTTGACAATTATATAACAAAACAAGTTGGCTGTACAAGTATTAACAAAACATAAATTTATGCTGATTACAAATCTCTTTGTTGTTCCTTCCAATTAATTCATTTTTCAGTTTATTGTTCTATTTATGCTAAATCAAACAATCAAATAAATTTCTATTAGAACAAGTACACTCTCAATCAAATCATTGTACAGTAAGCCTCTTGTACATGGATTAGTTCTTGTACATAGTAATGAGTGAGCAATAATTTGTGAAATGACCAAGAAAATAACATAGAATTGTTGTTCCTTTTGGAAACCCTTGAACTCTCTCAAGTATTTATTCTTCTCATAAATGAGCTGCTAAGTGGCTCTTAACCAGATAAATAATATGATTTTAAATAAAATTACTGCCCTTAGGCAAGCTTCCATGGGGACACGTCCCCACCCCTGGCACCCACATCCTCGTTCCCTCCGGTGACAGCGGGGCGTTTGGGGACATCCCCTGCCATCCACCCAATTTGCCAAATCATTGGAAATGCAATAAATGTCCTGGAAACAGGAGGGATAACTAGCCATCCTTGGGACCTGCATTTACAAGACATTTTGTCAATAATAAAGGCATTTATTAAAAATTGATTGGTTCCAAAGTGGCAGAGGGCGGGGGATCGCACAATTCCTCCCATGCCACTTTACAACCCTTAAATACCAGCAAAACTGATTAACATTAGTCTTATTCCATTTTTGTTTTCTGTTTGTTGTGTGCTCCATCTTGTTGTGAGGGTTCTCAGCAGGGTTTGCACCAATTCCTCTGCTGCAGAGAGGAATTGATCCCGCTATGGTTTCATCCACTCCATTAAGAGAAATGGGCTTACCTCAAAAGGAGCTGAAAAACTAGTTGCAGTTCATAGTTCCTTGAGACTTCAAGACCAACAGACTACTGAGTATTGAGTATCGACAGACTCCAGCAGCGTGTTGGGATGTTGATCTTGAAGATGTTAGGCAGATTGACGAGGAGGTGGTGCAACCTGGAATGGTCGGGCTAGCATTGGATGATCCAATTCAAGCAGATAGTGATAGTGACATAGATGGTTCTGAATCTGTTGATATTGATAACCCGAATGAGGCCTAGTCTTATAGACTGCTCTATTTTGATGTTTGAGACTTGAGTTAGTTAACTTTAGTTTTAAACTTTGAAGTTGAACAGAAAAATGCTTTAATACTTAATAGTTATTACTTCTGTTATGGATCTCCTAATTAATTTTATTGTTTTTTAATAGTTTATAGTTATACTGCAGTTATATTGCTGTTATACTACTTTATTAAAGTTTATGTTGTTATGCTACTGCTGCGATGATTTATTTACATATTGATATTTTTGTTATCGTTTATTGATCTCTCTCTCTCACACACACACACACACACACACACACACATTGATATTTTTGTTATCGTTTATTGATCTCTCTCTCTCTCTCTCTCTGTATATATTTATAATGCATCCCTTGTCATTCCCTGATCCCCATCCCCAAAATGTCATGGACTCTTGCCTTTAAGGTTTGAGCAGAGGCTGGCTATACCTATGTGTCCCTACATTTGATTAGGCTTCCTTGTTCATAAACATGTGAAGTCCATTAGTGCCTATTCTCAAAGTATCCACAGAAGAACTATTCTATTATCTTTGGGTTTCTTGACGTGCCATTGCTGGTTTCCAGTCTTGACCTCCAAACCTGGTATAAGTCTTGATCATCTTTGCATTTCATCGTGGGGACTTCCTCTCACATATCTATCTGTACTCATATTCTGCAATGTCCCTTTTTATCTAAATTGTGACACTATGTGAATTTCCTTAATTCTATAATTATAACTGAATTTGATGATGATAAAATGCTTTATTTTCGTACTTAACTTGAATTGCAAATGCTAAGTACAAAGGAAATGAATATTAATTCCAAATGCATACGCTAAATATAATGGAAATAGAGATTAATTCCAAATGCATATGCTTCCAATCAATTAGAATGATTACATAACAATAATCACAAGTGTTGTATCTGATATGGCAATGAAATGTATGCTTGATAACCTGAATTGCTGTCTCTGATATGTGCTATTGATCCACGCTGATATACAGGTTGATATAATGGCAATGCTATCTCTAATACAAAGATTATTGGGTACAATAGTGAATGGATATTGTACAGGTTGTGTCTGATCAATCTTTATCACTATGCACTGTGACAATGAAGCCGTCTCTGATATATCTGGAATTGATTATGCTTCTGGGTTGATGCTGTCTCTGATATATATATAAATGCTTGCACCTTCGATTGCTTTTGGCAATTGGTTTCTCTAAACAGAGCGATCCAGAAGGGACTGTTATATTTTTTATTCTCAAATCTATATGCAATGATGTTGCAAATGATACGATCATTATTATATATTTGGGATCAAAGGGTGAAAGGATGCAATGAATGGGGCATGCCTTGTGTCCATTCATAATAAGTATAACACTCTTTCATATTTACTAATTACATCCTAGAATATCGATATGTCTTGGCTAACATTATCGATGTTGTCTTGCTGATTAGTTTGGTTATCAATCTTAATATTACCGAGTAATCATTATGAATTGGTCCCTTACACTATCCACTGCTTACTACCGATCTTATATGGCTGTAGATGAATCGCTCCATATAATATTTGGTATTAGATGCTACGATGCCAAATAATAATTGTGGCCTGGCTTATGATACTCCTTGCCTTGTCATAGTCACAGTCCTCATAGTCTTGACTGTTGCAGATGTTATCTATACACCGTATTAATCAGACTTAAGTCATGCTATGTTGAGATACATGCTCTGTTTATATGAAATAAGTATTCAAACCATAATTATTGGTATGTTGCCGTTCTTTCCTAATAACAATATCGAATACCATACAGACACTGACTCTTAGCAGCCGCTTCCTTAGAAATTGCTGTCCATAATATCGTTAGTGTAATGGCTTGACCGATTATGACAGACTTGTATTCGATGTCTTATCCCTATTGATATCAAATACCTATTCCCATAAATTGTCTTAACACGATACCCCTGAGTTGTCTGATCTTTCATGATACATGAATGATGACGTTATGTATTAATCTTTGCTTTTGGGTATAGTCTCCGTATTATGTTGGAGTGAGTTAGGTTTAGACAAGGATGCCACTGTCAACAATGCGATTTCTTCTCCTTATAGTTGACTTCAGAGTGTCGTCATTTTATCTCTTTGGGAATATGTTGACACTGAATATAGAAGTGATATCGTCGACATTGCCTGGTAATTAATAATTGCTTTATAATAAAAAGTTTCAATCTTTAATTTAAACTTATTTTTTTTTGTTATCATATCTTAATGTCTTAAATCAGGGACATTACATATTCAGACAACAGGCTTTGAGTTTACCCCCTTCTGCCATGTTTTTTAATTCACATGCATAATATTGTAGGTCTGTAGTTTTAAAGTCAACATAGCCTTAAACAAAACCATCACAACTATCAGAACCCAACAATGTACAACAAACAAAGCCTCAGAAGAGTTGTTCAAAAACTAGTGTATCAAACTCCTCAAGGACAAGGCACACTACATAGGCCCTTCTTATTGAGCCCTTAAATATTCAATGTGTTGGGGAAATTTTGTCAAACAATTGTCTTCCAAAGTCTGTACTGAACTTTCTGAGTTCTTGGTCTGATTTGCAATTGATTTTAAATGCCAAATATCATATAGATCATATAAAACATAAAGCAAGATGCAAGAGTGACAATAGAAGTAAAGAAGGCCACTTATTGCTTTATATCAGTCAAACCCATACATTAAGAATAGTCTGATAAAATGGACCAAACATTCAAACTTTCTTATCAATGGATGGTAATGGACATGCAAGCTAAGTACTTCACATACTCTAGTGAGCCCCACTGGCTCAAACCCTAATCTCTTTGGCAATTGACCAATTTTGAAATTTTTGCAATTTTTTGAATTTTCAATGTGTTTGAGGTTTAATACTTTCATACATTTTTTAAACTAAATAACAATGCATGACAATAAACTATCTTTTCCAAATTAATGCAGAAGTGTTTCCATTTATTCGACATATAATATGATTTGCATACAATTCCAACAATTAAAAATTCAGAAAATGAAATTGAGCAACACCAAAATAACTTGGAGGCTAATGCAACTATTGAAATTCATTACTTACTATTTCAGATTAGTGCAGATTGTGATATCCATCAAGTCGCCAATCCTTGTGACCAAACAACAAACCCAATATGGCATACGTTGGGTCTTAAGCCCCAGGTGTCTGATCTCTTTGTCTCACGTGGTCTGTAGACTTGAAACGGCTGCCTCTAATTCACCATAAACTCTGCTTGAAGCTGTAATTTATTACTGCTAATTGCCAATGGAGAATTTTATAATCAAAATCCTTCTCAATTGTTTTGAATCCTACGTGCATTCTTCACCCGTAAGCTCTAAATGGACTCTAGAATGAAGTCCACACAATAGCAAATCTCAGTGTTCATGTCAACACCTCAAATGCTGAATTCCATGAAGATCATGTTCTGCAAGCTAAAAAAACCCTTGAAAAAGTCTCACCAATTGCCAAGTTGATCTTCACGGCAAAACAATGTCAAAGCATTCATTCATCATGAATCGATTTTGTCTTTTTGTTCTTTATATAACTCACACAAAACATACTTTGTGTTTTTAAATCATTAAATATTATTTTCTTTTCATACTCACGTTGACTTAGTGACTTAATAATTAATTGGCCTCCCTTTTAATAAGTGTTATTTAAAATAACTTAACTTAAAGTCATTTGGCCCCTTTCATTAAAATGACTTTATAAATTAACTTTATTATAATTTTATCATTAATAAAGTGATTTTATTAATGATCAAATGATACTAATGTGCTCAATAAAGTCATTCCACGAAGCCAATTGATGAATGAGTATACCATTGTGTATACCACGAGTCCTGGTGCCCTGCCAGATATAGAAACTCCTCAACATTGACTTACTGTAAATAGTAAATCCTTGAATAAGTGCTCCTGTCAACGATAACAAATCGCAACATTGCCACCAACCTGTTCATGTGCTCTGCTAAAGATAGAAATACCGACTTTCTTGAAATAGACACTATAAATAGTAAGTGTGCCAAACAGAACAAAACGAAGAGCAATCCTGAACTTTCCTATCCTTTGGAATGAGAATTGGCCTTCAGATTTTCCAACTAAGGCCTCCCTAAACATCTGACTTAGCGTACAAGGACCATGTATATGCTAATCCAAAGCACCAACCATGGTTAGCTAAAAAGGGGACATTACACATACCTGGAAGTTTAAGTACAAAGAGACTTTTGAATATCTATGAGAGAGGTTGGGAGTAGTATCACTCTCATCTATAAGTTCTTCATGACAAGTATGAATTCAAGGCAACCTTTTCACTTAGCCCTTGAATTCCCCTTTCCATTGATATTAGATGGGGAGATATTGGTAAAAGGGGGAGCCTTGCATACTCAAGACCACATCATTGAGAAGTTTCCATCAATGACAAAGGAGGAGATTGTTGAAAAGTTATCATTGATGGCGAGTTGATGTCATTGATAGTCAATATTGAATTAGTGAATAAGTATTTTGTAGACGAACATCCATTAAAGACGATATATCCTTGTGAAGACACAAATTGCTCACTGCATCAAGTATGCTCATCTAATCGATTGGACCAGGAACATCATTGAAAACCTTTTGATTTAGATGATCTAGAGCATATGCAATGGATTTATTTACAGGCACCGAAATAAGTATTAAAGCAACAACGATAATTACTAAATTAAATCTTGATTGAATTGAGGCAGTCAATGATCAAAGAGGGAGATTCATTCAAGAGCAACGATTAAAAGATACCAATCATGAGCAGAAAAAGAAATATAAATAAATTTGTGTATATTTAATGTAGCGATCAGAAGAGAAGTTTAGACACCGGAGATATTAAGCAGTGAGAAACAATTAATGAACAAGCACTTTATACCAAAGGGTGCGATTAAGAAACAAATCCAAATGGTAAAATAGAAGTAGAATATGTTGACCTATATAATACATGATAATTAAGCATAATTTATTTCAAAGGACATCTCAAATGGTGCGATTTGCATTTATAATTGATAATTATTCAACATATGACTTATCTTAAAAGTTATGACAATTAGAATTTGTTAAGGGAATTGTTTCATCAAAAGGTTGCATCCTTATTGTGAAAGGGCATACGAAAGATATAAAAGGGAGATGCAATTCATTGTTTGAAGTGTGTATGTTGTGGCAAAGAAAGAGAGCAGAATATAAGGAAGATTATTTCATGGGGGTATATGACAAGTCAATGAGAAGATTATAAAGAAGAGACTGAGATCTCTTTGGAGCAGATTTGTGATCAGATTTGAAATAGACTGAAAGAGGAGTTAATGTGTATGTAGATTCTAAGAGGATCTAATAATCAGATTTTGTCACTATTGTGATCATCATTGTAGCAGAGTTTATTGGTGAAGTTGGTGCTTCATATTTTGGAGGTTGGTGCCTCTAGTAGGTCGGTATTTTTGAAACATTGTAAAAGGAGATATTCATATTCAATCATTTATTGTCACAGTTTTTCCCATTAAGATTTACACGTAAATTGTTGTTTTTTCTGGTATTCTTATTTGTTTAACTTTGTATATGTGTTGATTAATCTTAAAAAGAACATTACTATTACTTAATCAAGTTTTTAAAGGTTGAAATATATATATATATATATATATATATATATATATATATATAGATTCATCCCCCCATTAGTATATTTGTGTGTTCTTTAGTTTAGGGTTGAAGCCGATTTGTGAGTATTTTATAATTTTCAGTTGAGTTTGGAGACTATGGCATCCCATTTGGAGGCATTGAGGAAATTGGTGTATAGTGTAGAGTTTCAAAGTCAATCAGATTTTTGTGCATGTTTGTAATGGCTTTGTAATATAATTTCACGTACTAAATTGCTCATATTGTTATGATATATTAGACCTATAGTTTTGCAATTAAATGAGTTATTTCGGCTTTGTGGGTTTCCTAAATATATCATTTTTTGAGTTATCTAATTTCTGCAAGTGTTTCCATTATCAAACAAATATTCCGCATCTCTATTCTATAAGCATTTACAAAACAAAAAAACAAAGCAAAGAAAACAAGGGAGATTTTTGTATTACATGGGATGCCCTGGAGAATAGTAAGTGATAGGGACAACAAGTTCCTAAGCCTCTTTTGCCAAGAGCTTTTCAGATTGAGAGGGACTAAGCTCACTCCTAGCATGAGCTTTGAGTCGTAGATAGATGGATTGACTGAGATAGTGAACAAATGGGTGGAAGGGTATCTCAGGAACTATATTTCAAGACAGCAAAAAACATGGGTGAAATTGTTGTACCTTGGTGAGTATTGCTACAGTACTACTTATCACATGTCCATCACAATGTCACCATTCATGGCTTTGTATGGGCACGAAGCACTCAAATTCATTGATTTTCTCTTTGGGGACAACAAAGTGCCCAAGTTAAGGGATTTGCTGTAGGAAAGTCAAGATATCATGAAATATTTGAAGGAGAACTTGCAATAGGCACATAATTAGCAGAAGATATATTCTAATTAGCATTGGATAGAGTTTTTGAGGTCGGTGACATGGTATAGTTGAGAGTCTAACCATATAAACAATCTAGGCTCAAGAAGAATGAAGTAGAGATGCCTAAGCCTAGCTTCTATAGTCCTTTCAGAGTCTTCAAGAGGGTTGGATAGATCACAAACTATAATGCCCCCTTCCTAAGCACTTCAGTTTGGTGGATTATTAGCCTATTCAGTGGATTCTTGTAGGCTAATAATTTGGTTTAGAGAACTTGTGATGACAATTTTCTGGCAGTTTGGCAATGACAAGTGTTTATTTGAGCTCCAGTAGTTTAGATGTGTACTTTGCCCTTTTCTGAAATGGTTTCAAACCATTTCCCCTAAACTTGCTATTTTTAGTAAGTCAATCTGGGCACCAATTGAGGCAGTTGTTAGTGTTTCTAGTTTTAGATGTGTCAATAAAGCAATTAATATTAATATCTTGATATTTATTATAGTCCAATGCATTTAAATAAAATAGCAATAAGTTATTAAATAATGCAGTCAAATTAAATATTTTACTTTATCATTTCTAATTTATTCAATAGAGGACTATAAAGGCGCCAAATATTAAAGTGAAGCATTTTATTTTCATTAAAGGGGGCCTTTTGGATGAGCGCCACTTAGGGGAGACATGAGGTTTTAAAATATAATTTAAAGTCCCTCCTTGACTTGTGCACAACTTCTTGTAGAGCTATACAAGAAAATTTTAGGAGTTCATTTGGCACACTGAAACATCCCCTCTGATCTGATGATTGCAAGTTCTGATTTTTTGTGTTTCTTTGAATTTTTTCATTCTTCTGAGGTTTTGCAATATTCTTATTTTTTTGTATTTTTTAGGTTTTTCTGATTCTTTTTCTTTTTGAAAATTTTCAAAATGACGGAAGTAAATGCAAACAATATTAAAGTAGAAACTATAACAACTTGAAAGAGATCATAAGTCTTAACTTCAATTGATTACTTGACGGTCAACATCCATTTTAAATTATTCTAAAAGTGTTACAGATCTGATTTTTCTCCTTGTACAACAACCAGTTAATTTTTCTCCAAATTCACAATTGTTGTTCAGGTATTGTCAAGCCACATGCAACTAGAAATTGTTGATCTTCTGGTAATGAATGATTCTAATCTGATTTTAATAGTCTGATTTGCTTTGAGAGCCTAACGTCCAGCTAGAGTTTGGTGGCAATAACCCAAAGGAGGTGATGGCCAGCTGAAGTTGCTAATAAATACTGATAATTGTTGTCCTGACAGTGTCAAGCCACGTCAAACTGGAAATTGTTGATCTGCTGGTAATGAATGGTTCCAATCTGATTTTAATGGTCTGATTTGCTCTGAGAACCTAATATCCAGCTAGGGTTTGGTGGCAATAACTCAAAGGAGGTTACAGCTAGCTGAAGTTGTTGATATACTGATAATTGTTGTGCAAGTAACCCAGATCTGCAATCTGGTTTTTTAAATCTGCTCCTCGATATGACTGATCCACTGATAATACCAAATAATGATGTCAATATGCTCAATGATGAATTCTGAATGAATTCATCACCCTTCAAGAAAAGTTGGGTTTTTTTTCCAACCTTCTAATCTCTGGAGAGTTTTCATTCTCAAAAGTCTGATCTGCTGTTGAAACTCTTCCTCAGAGCTAAATTCCAAATTGTTGCTGTAAAAATGAATGCTTGAATGATAGATTGATGCCCCAAAATATTTCTTTATTCACCTCCAAACCCTAATTAGCCACTTTAGGGTTTTCTTCTTATTTTAATGAAGTTTATTATAAAAATATTTCTCCCCTAAGTGGATTGAACACTTTGAGGGTGTTATTCATCATTAACAAAAAGACCAGATTTTAAAACAACCTTGTCTCCAAAGGGATGTGTGCCATGGGGACACTTATTAATATTTTATTATTTTATAGTCATCCCTTTTAATTTATTCTAAATAAAATATTAACATAATAACATTAATATTTCAAATTTATTCTTGGATCCATCACGTGAACTCCAAACTAAGAACTGAGTGTTGCTGCCAATCCAAGGATGATGTCTAAATATAGCAAGGCCACTACCAATCCTCTCCTTAAAAATAGAACCCCTTCTTAAAATTTAGGAAACTGTCTCAAACCATACAGAATGACTCAGAATGCCCCCCTAACCATCTCATAGTCCCCTAAAACATAAGGATCCTCCTAAACAATAGGAGGCTTCCTCAAACTGTTTGGAATGGTTGGTAAAGCTCCTTGCTAAGCTCCAGAACCCCTGGATGGGTCCCCTAACTACTCTACTAACCTACGAGAACTTCTGATTATAGTTCAACCTTTGTTATAGTTTGAAATACCTAATAAAGGGACATTACAATCTTCCCTTTCCAGGATCGCTTGCCCACAAGCAACTGCAAAGTTGGATGTTGAAGTATCATCTCTTCTTCCCATGTGGCATCCTCCATGGGAAAATCTCTCCATTGTACCAGATACTCTCTAATCACTATGCTCTGTAACCTCTTCTTCCTCATATCTAAAATATCTGCAGGCATCAAAACCAATCAACCCTCTTCATCTAATGGAAGCAAATCAGGTGAAGAAACAACATGCTGTCCCAATGCCTTATTCAATAAAGACACATGAAAGACATTATGTATCTTACTCTTAGAAGGTAATTCAAACTCATACGCTACCTCTCCAATCCTCCTCAATACTCTGTATGGACCATAAAATTGAGGCTTGAGTTTCTCTGGCCCACTCCTCTTGAGTGTACTCTGTTTGTAAGGCTGTATGCGTAAGAAAACCATGTCTCCAACCTCAAATGTCCTCTCAACCTGATGCCGATTTGCATACATTTTTTATTGACTTTGTGTATCCTAAATATTATCCTTAAGTGCCTTAAGGATATCTTGACTGTCCTATAGCCAATCCCGAGCTCTTGGAGCTCTATTGTCACCCAATGCCATGTCCACAAATGATAAAGCATCATATCTGTACAATGTTGGAAGGGAGTCATACTGATAGACATGTGTTACGTAGTATTGTAACAATATTCATCCAAATACAACCAATGCACCCATGCCTTCTATTGACCCGAAACATAGTTACAGAAATAATTGTCAACCCATTTATTGACTATCTCCATCTGTCCATCCGTCTGAGGGTGGTAACTAGTGGTAGGAGTCAACTTGTACTTGCTAATCGGAATATCTCCTTCCAAATAATGCTCATAAACCTAGTATCCCAAACACTAACAATGGTCCTGGGGAGTCCATGGAGTCTAAACACCTCAAGAAAGAATAGCTTTTCCACTTGAGATTGTGTAAAGTCGGTTGCAATAGAGAAGAAGTGTGCAAACTTCATCAATCTATCCACAGCCACAGACACAATCCTTCCCCTGAACTCATGGAAGACCAATAATAAAGTCCATCAATATACTCTCTCACTTCAGCTCT
Organism: Chamaecyparis obtusa; assembly: GCA_027943335.1. Lineage (NCBI taxonomy): Eukaryota > Viridiplantae > Streptophyta > Pinopsida > Cupressales > Cupressaceae > Chamaecyparis > Chamaecyparis obtusa. The sequence goes on from BSBK01001909.1 coordinate 333,353, forward strand.
GGAATAGGTAATGGCTACAAAAGAATTATTGGAAAAGTATGCTCTGACTTGTTCTACTAACAAGTCACACACTCACGTACATGGTGCAAATTGTCATCCTTGAGACTCTTCCATGAGAATCTCTCTCTAACCTACCTATATGTCCTATAAGTGGTGTGTCATGGATGGCGTGTAAGATCTTATCCTTCAATTTTGATATAAGGACCAAAAAAATCATGTTGTTATAATAGAGAACATCATCTAGTACTATGCATCTGTCATCCTTAATCTGACCATCCATAATCTCGAATGCAAATTGATTCTTGGAATACTCAACTAAAAGTTGAGACTTCCAATCTGTTGAAATCTAGAGCAAAGTGTAGCAAATATAGGCCTCCTAGAAAGTGCATCAACAACAACATTCTTCTTCACCAACACCACATCAGGAAGCAAAGTGGCTAGAACTAGGCCTAATGTGCCCCATATCGAGAAGCTCACAGATGGCCTTCTCTATCTCATCCTTAAATTTCTCAAGATGACGATAAGAGTAGTAATCACAGGCTTAGTGCCCTCTAACTCTATCACATGATCAAATCCACAGTCAGGAGGTCTACCAAGAGGAATATAACAGAATACAACTCCATGCTTGTCCAACACTGTTTGAACATCAATGTGGAATGGCTGCTCATCTTGTGAAGAAGGTGACTTGGACAAAGTGAAACACTATGCTGCCCAAGCAACGTCTCCATGTCTGAATATGGACTCCATCCTACGTGCTAAAACTACCATAGGCCCACCATCAAAAAGAGCCTTTAGCACAACCTTCTTACCATTTTCCATGAACTTGCCATCAACTCTAACTCCATCCTCTTGAAATCTTTTATGTACCTACCAAGTGACTGTAACCACTAGATGCCCAATATTGTATCAATCTCACCACGGCGTACAACATAGAAATTATCAGTCAAGGTGTAGTCACCAATTTGTATGCTAAGTTATGGAACTCTCCTGGTACACCATAGTGAAACCATCTGCAACTGTCACACTAAAACCAAAGAAGTCCTCTGTCTGTAACCCACGCCTAGCAAGTAATGCCTCACCTATGAAATTGTGCATAGTAACAGTATCTACAAAGCAAGTCACTTGTTGTCCCTTAATCACTACTTTCAGCTGAAAGGGATGATATCTAGGAACTCCTGAAAGGGTGGCAATAGTACCATTGGGTGAATCCAATGCATTGCCATCTCTAAGCTCCACCTGTGGAGCCTCCTGCTCAACCTCAATGCTACTACTCTTTAAACTTGTATCTTGTATTTTCTCATCATCCACATCAACAACAACCTTTATGAAATACATCTTGCCTTTCCCAAGGCATCTATGTCCAGGCTCCCAAGGTTCCTTACACGAGAAGCAAAGTGATGAAGGGTGCTCCCCTTAATACCACAAACACATAACAGAAATAGAGAAACAACAACAATATGCAAGAACAGAAAATTGGCTTCTTATTATCTCCACAAATGTGGAATTACAAACTTTCAGAATTACAATATGCAAAGCCACATGGGCATTCCTTACAATATTCTGTAGGACAAAGCCTCGAATCAATACCCAGATCTACTACCCAGAACTATTCTGAACTGCCTAAGACAATAATACAGCCTTCCTTATATAGGCAATTATCCACCGCCTGGGAAGGTTCCAGAATTTTAGCCAATAAGGCCGACCAAACTTAGAATTATTTTATTTTACATTTTATTACATCATAGTCGGCTCAAGATAACCTTTGAAACCCGGACAGAAATTTTGAAGAAAATTATTTTTCGCCATTTCAGGTGGCCCAACTTCCGAAGACCATAAGTCATCACCAGTTGACCCGCTCGGCCACTATAACCCCATTTCGGAAACACCACGAAGCGCTCTACAGGCTTGACCCACGCAAGCGCCTGTCACGCAAATTTTCGACCTCGTCCGGGGCCTCTAAAGCCTTCAAAACTGAGTTCAAAGTTTCTGTACCCTGCTGCCAATACCGAAAATCTTCAATATCTTCTAATATACACTTGATCTGGCAATGAAACTTTACTGGCAGACTTATATGACCAAAATGAACCTCCAAGAAAGAAATCAGATCATTACGAAAATTACCAAAAATAGTAACTTTCCATAAATAGCAGCTCTGCACAAAATAACCCTTATTGAATTCAAAAACAGAAATATTTTTGGGTGATGCAAGATTGCTCTTACACCCAGGATGCTCCTGCATCACAAAGCTTCCTCCTCAACTCATTACGCTTCTCTTGATCCATCCTGGGAGGAGGTGGCACACTTTTGCATTGTGTAGAAGACCTCTAGGATGGCTCAATGATCTTGGAAAACTTCTTATCCTATTGATAAGAAGTAGGTAGTGGTGAGGTATCAAGATCTAAGGTAGTTTGATAGCTTCCTACAAAGTCCTAGGATTAAGAGCCCTGACTAAACCTCGTAACCTGTCAGGTAAAACCTCAATGAACATCACCACACGTCTATCAGGCATCTCTGGATAACAACAATGCGTTGAAAGTCATTAATATAAGTTTCAATGTGTCCATTCTGACGCAACGATGCTAAATCCATGGAGTACAACTCAACATCCTTATGGTCAAATCTTGCAATCAACTATTTAGTGAACTCTTTGTAAGAATGAATGAGTCCATGGTTTTGGGTAACCAAACCATGATGCCACCAATCATAAGCTGTGCCATCCAAATGTGATATTGCAAACTAAATAGCCCCGTCCTCGGGCACTAGATTAAGTGAAAGGTAGATGTAAGGCTTGTGCACCAAGGCTCATGCACTAAGCTTCCTGCTACTGTCAAAGGAAGATAAAGTGAGCTAGCTAGTAGCTCACTTGAGGTCATCATTATGTTGTTGTCAAGGATGCCTATCACCATAGTTCCTCGTATTGTCTCTATGTTGTACACAATACTGATGTAGAGGTAAAGAATCTCTAACATGCTCTGGAAGGCGTGCCCACTCATCACTAACTGCGATAACAATATCCTAAAATTCCACAGCCTCAAGTGGGTCAGCTGGTGGTGGCTTTTCTCTAGGCAGAAAATGGTGCTGCATGGGTCTGCCAATTGTTTGTATATGTGCCCTACCACATGGAGAGCCAAATGCACTATCCAATGAAGATGGAGCTCTATGTAAGATCCCTTAAAAGGAATCTCACTCAATATGCCTCAAGAATTCTATCTATCAATAACTTTTCAACCATAGAAATTTCATCAAATAGTTTGCAGACTATATATAATACAAATGTAAAATACTTAAGATTTGGTTGTTCAACATAGAAAGTTTCACAACTTCGTAATAATTATACTTGACAATAAAAACAAGAAGTATGTCTGGAATTATATTCTTTGATGGGTGATTACTCAAAATTACAAATAGACATGAGTTCTGACTTGAATATGTGCTGCATGTAAATACCAATGCCACCCAGAACAACCTAACTCGTACACAAATGTGTGATGCATATACCCTAATTTATCCATTTGCTTACAGAGTTGTAATGTCCCCATTTTCGCAAGCATCAGTGCTTGAGGGATTAGCCTATTTTTTGACCCTTGTAGGCTAGTATGATGGATTAGAGGGTCTAGTTTGGGCATCACGAAGGATTTCAGGTGTCCTTTGTTAGGCCTTGTTCAAGTTTTCTCTTCATTTGAGTCAGATCGACACACTTACTATTTATAGTGTCTATTTCGGGAGAGTCATGTTTTCTACATTTAGAAGGGCACCTGAGTAGTTGGTATCATTTTGGGGTTGTGGGGACGTCTACAGAGCTTTCATTTATAGGAACTTACTATTTATTGTAAGTCCATTATTGGTCAGTGACTATTTGTGGCAGGACGTTTAGGTACTGGCTTTGTCAGGAAAGTTGTGGAGTTTGATTTGGTCACTTGGTTATTTGGTGATTGAAAAGATTAATGGTTTAGTGTTCATTAATTAAGTCTAACTTAATTAATGATATGGTTTATAATTATAGAATATGACCAAGTCATTAAATATCTATTTATGAGTTTGTTACACGGTGCCAATACATATTGGAAGGATATATAATTGTTTATTATATTTCAATCATCAAAAGCAAATATATATTTATGCTAAGTGGATTTTTAAGTTATGAAGAGTGTGATTTTGAAGCCTCACGTTGGATGTCTTCATCATATATATATATATATATCTTGAGGTTGAAATTGAACTTCATTCCATTGATGTTTGTTGATATTTTGTAGCTTCAGTCGAATAAACACTATGAGTCAATACTAGTGAAGATAGGTATATATATTTAGTATATATGAGATGTATATATATACTAATATATATATATATATATATATGTGTGTGTGTGTGTGTGTGTGTAAATATGTAAATATTAGAGAAATTAATATAATACTCAATAGATATTATATATATATATATATATATATATATTTATAATTGCCATTATATTAATTAAATAATAATGAATAGACATGTCCCTTCATGGGACATGTCTCTTCTTGGCTCATTCTCAATATAAATGTAAGAGATTGTTGCATTTGGAAAACACATACAATCAAACACTGCTATTACATTTGCAACGATCCTAAAAACCTTAACATGGTATAAGAGCCAAGTTGCAAATGTAAGAGAGTAATTTGTTGATGTACGGAGACCATATCTCACAAATACACCGTTGGATTTTTCTGAATTTTGGATATGTTCGTGATTAATGAATTTAGAAGAATCTCACTAGAGCAATTGGAGAGAAAGTGTTGGGTTCAAAAGTTATGACCGACGGTGTACGGGTCTATGCGAAATCTGTAAAAGAGCAAGGTTCCTTCTTTAAAAGCCTAACCGCTTGAAGGGAGATCCGATTAGATTGAAGGTTGTCACAGTGTATAGAACCTTTCGATATTCATGATAGGTCATGTGAAGAATTCTGGTAATGTTCAAGAACAACATCATTCTATGAATTTGCATGATATTTTCTATATGAGCTCACCTTACAGAATGAAATACTTGAAATTTATAAAAGACAGGTATTCCATGTTTTATTAATGCACATAATTTTTTAAGTTTGTAATTCATGCTATACTATTGGTTAGTAAAATCTTGTATGCTTCTATCATTGGTATTTTGGTTGAGATAGTTTAGTGAGCTATTTGTAATCTTTCTCTAACATACCTTCAGGACAGAAGCAAAAGAAAATTGCATTCAAGGGAGAAAGAACTTAATGCTTGCAAACAAATTAATGATTGAGACTAGATGCAAAGGGAGTCTGACATTTCAAAAGAAGACAAGAGGTTGATACAAGAACTTGAGCTTCGGAGGGAGCAGATAGAGGATATGGTTAAATCAACTTTTGATAATCTTGGTCATATTGATTCAGAGGGAGTAGTCCATACTGAGATGGATTCTCCAGTGATCAAGAAACTATAACAGTCAGAGGACTAGGAATCATGAATGCCTTTTGAGCCCTGTGTAAATCATGAGGAAGTGACGACTTCCAAATGATTATCACTTGTATTTGTTAAAGTTATTGGAAGGTGACGATCTTACAATAACTTGATCTTCTATCATGATAGACATTTTATGATGGCTGAAACAGATCATGATAGATGATATCTTGCATGGTGGATTGAGTTCCTTAAACAGACCATGATCTTCTATTGTGATAGACATCTTATGATGGTTGAAACAGATCATGATAGAGGATAAGAATGTTCCTATGGCAAGTATTATTGAGGGTACATGTGCACATTACCTATAGGACATTTTTTGAGTTATGGTGAATATCATGAGACTTGATATTCTTGGTTAGACCATATCTCTGATATCATATTGAGGTGATATCTGAAATATTTTTTAAGTTATGGTGAATATCATGAGACTTGATATTCTTGGTCAGACCATATCTCTGATATCATATTGAGGTGATATCTGAAATATTTTTTGAGTTATGGTGAATATCATGAGACTTGATATTCTTGGTCAAACCATATCGCTGATATCATATTGAGGTGATATCTAAAATATTTGTTGAGTACCTGGTGGACATCATGAGACTTGATGTTGGTAGGCCAGTACTCTGAGTACATGGTGAATATCATGTGACTTGATATTTTGTGGCCATTACTCAATATCATGAGATGATATCTCTATAAATTCTGATATTACATTAAGGTAATATATATTTTCACATTATTTTGAGTACTTGGTGAGTATCATGTGACTTGATATTCTGTGGCCAATGCTCCAGATATCATGAGATGATATCTTTATAAATTTTTGAGTACTTGGTGAATATCACGTGACTTGATATTCTGTGGCCAATACTCTTAATAACATGAGATGATATTCTTATGAATCTATGAGTTATGGTGAATATCATGCGACTTGATATTCCTAGTCAGACCATATCTCTAATATCACAGTAAATGATTTCTTCTGATCCTAATCATGTGTTTAATCTTCCCTGGCTAAGAGGGAGTGTTGATGTTTTGTAGCTTCAGTCGGATAAACACTAAAGTCAATACTAGTGAAGATATGTATATATATTTAATATATATGAGATGTATATATATACTACTTGTTGGCATTAAGGGATGGTAACCGGTAAGATTGCAATCGGTACATGGAAAAAGAGGTATTGTCATTGATTGGCAAAAAGATGAACTAAGGATACCAGTGTTTGATCTATGAAGTAAGGACCGCCACAGCTGACTACAGTAAGCAAAGGAGAGACTGGTTTGGCAACCGGTGACATTGTGCAAATAAGAAGAGACTATATGTGTTTCATCAGAGCAACCGGTCACTAAGGAAGTATACAACCAGAAAGCTAGTAACAGGAATTGAGGAAAGATTGCAATCGATATAGCCAAAGAAAGGGAAGGTGACAGGTTAAAGCTCTTACCTGTTCACAACCTAAGGATCTTTACCGATCAAGTAAAGACTTCATCATGATTGATGAACTGGGGAAAGTCATAGTCAACGAACAGTTATCTAACTCTTTGACCGAGATTTACTACACAAAATCTAGAAGACTTTGAGTTATCAAGACAATCGGTACAAGGCACGATTGAAGGTTTTAATGCCGGAGTTTGTGACATTAAATCATGGAGATATTTCTTGTGAAGGAAAGCTTTTGACATGCATTTGTCGTTTTCTTTCATAAAGCAGATAAAGCATAGCATGCATTAGATGTTTCCTCAGTGAACTAATACTCCACTGGGAGATGGATCCGAAGGTGATCTTTAAACAGGTCATGCATGTAGAAAGAAAATAAGGCAAAGAAGTCTATATATTCCTCTGTCAAACAAGAATATAGTTTGCTCTCATTCTACCAAAGAAAAAGAGTGAACCTGTACGCTGAGAAGAAGCTACAGAGGTGAAGGAGAGAAGAAAAGAAGATCGTGCAAAGAAGCACAATTGTCTAAGAGAACATACCTACAGAGACCGGTGATGTTTCTCAGTTAAGTATAACAACGATCTTATCAGGCTTAGCAAAGCCATTTTTAAAAGATCAAACCCTCTATTGTTCTCTAACAATTACAATAGCGAAATCCCAGTATTTTTGACGGACTTTAACAGGTCCCTTGTACTAAATCCCTTAACTGGGTGACATCTGTTTAGGTGTTCTAAGTCCTCTAAGCAGGCAGGCTCTAACACGCCTTATTGTATCAAATCCCTTAACCGGGTTGCATCTAACAGTGCGTTTGTAATCCTTTAATAGGGAAGGATCCTAACAAGGCGCACTTCAGAAGAGTGCAGAATTTGTGAGGTTTCCTCACACCGTGGTTTTCTTCCGATTTGGTTTTCCACGTGATAAATCTGATGTTGCTTATTGTTGATTGCTTGATGCTATTTTTTATACTAGAATCTGTTCTACTTACAGTTGTAGTATACTACATCAGATTTGTTTTAAAGTTTTAATAGGTGTTGATTCACCCCTCTCCTCTCAGCACTGGTTGGGACTATCACTAATATATATATATATATATATATTAGAGAAATTAATATAATATTCAAGAGATTATATATATATATATATGTATATATATATATATATATATATATATATATATATATATATATAATCATAATTGTCATTATATTAATTACATAATAATGAATAGACATGTCCCTTCATGGGACATGTCTCTTCTTGGCTCATTGTCAATTTAAATGCAAGAGATTGTTGCATATGGAAAACACATACAATCAGACAGTGCTATTACATTTGCAAGGATCCTAAAAACCTTAACAATGTTGTTTGTGATTGTATGCTGAAGGAATTGTAGCTAGGGTTTCAAATACCAACTGGGAGGAATTGTAAGTTTCTTTCAGAGACTGGCACTTTGAATCTGTGAAACACCAGGTGAATTGTGCAATCAATGGCTGCATACGGTGGCCATGTTTGAGCTTCATTGGTGGCAATTTAATCATCAATTTTCTTAGGCGGCTGGAGTCTGATAATATATATGTGCTTCTATCTCTTATATGTAAGCAGCATTATTTATATTGACTGCTGGGAAATTAACTGAGGGCTGTATGATTATATTAAGTTGCAGCGTCAGCATTGTCCAAGTCTGCAAGTGAAAGGAGAAGGCATGTTTTTGGTTCCAAGGTGCCAACTGCCATATTACCATTCCAAGCCTTAATGTCCCAGAAGATCATCATTTCCAGGCTGCTTGGATATCCAATGTTATCTAGTTGATCAATGTTGGATGCATTTACATTTTCAGGTTCTCTTAATTGTTGGTAAATTCATTTCTCAAATTCTAATAATTTCTGATGTATGCAATTTTACTTCATATTGTATAAAATGGGATGTTTGGATTAAGAAACTAAAAGTTTATTTTGTGCATTATTTATGTCTAATTGCAAAATCGCTTAAATACAAACGAATCCAACGTACTCATGTTCAGAAATCAGAATTCAAACATTGCATGCCAACTGTTTGACGTAATGTCAAAAGGTTAAAATTGAGTTCCCAAGAGGTAGAACCAGCATGGTTCTTACAAGAACATACACAACAACATCAGGAAAGGATGTAGCTGCTATTTTCTCTAACCAGAAGCAGAGTCGACATCCCTAGTGCTGTCAATGATTTTGACTCAAAATACTACAAAGTTGAATTCTTATAGGAATATCCCAATCAAGAGTGCTGTCATACCGAGATAGAATTACAAGAATGGCCTATCACACAATAAATATTCCCTTATGAATCTCCTAAAGACAACAATGATCTCCCTTTGCTTGAATGTTCTCTTAACACACACAACAAATATACTCAAATAATGTTTGTGTCGACACAAACAGCCAACAATGGAACCCACGGTAATAACGGGTGCTCATAATATGGTAGGAGTCTCAATCCAAACCTTCTCAGGCTAACACCATGAAACATTTAGAAGACTCTATATTCGTATTCAGGCTTCACCAATAATTCTCTATCACCAAAAATATAACCCGCTAATGTCCAGTTTGGTACAACTGCATCTATGAAATGTCCACGATGACCATGATCTCTGCGAACTCCTGAGCTTGTTCAAGCTCGAAGGAAATTTAATATTGTTGAGCATAGACTTTCAAGACAATATTGTGTACAAAATTTTCAAAGATCTCAACACTAGTTATTCTCATGAACAAATACCAAAGACGGAATGCAAAAGGAATGCCTCCTGTCTAATGACAAAGACCACCTGCGACTCGCTTCTTGTAATGTCGACAATGAAAATCAAATATACGACATCAAATATTATTATACCGTAACTCAATGCTCCTCACAACAATATAATGACCCAATTGAATAATATCAATTTCTTCAATTCAATATGAGTTCAGCTACTAATATTACTCAAATGCCATGGAAAATATTTTCTCCTCCATTACTCTTAATTTTAATATTACAAGCATAGCCCAATAATATAAAAATGTGTATTTCATGTCAAATTTCCATCATATTAAGTAATGGGCCTTGCAATAATATTATATCCAAGAACTTAATAATCTAGTGATACTATCTTCAAGTTTTCCATTTGCAAATATAATCCACCACAGTTTCCCAATTGCCGCTAATGCAAAGTATTTCCATAGACTTTGATATAATTAGCACATATTAAAATATTTGCTCTTCTCATGCAAATGGAGTATAATATTCAGAATAAATACACCATATCCCCCTCATAAGAAATGCAAGCAAATATTATTATCTGTAAAACAAATCAAAACCTTACAACTTTGCTTCTGAAGAAAACTCCACAATTTTTGCCCAAATGTAGGCCCTGTCGGAATCTACCTCATTGAAGAACCAAGTTTCCATCCAACTCTCCTGTCAAATCCCTGACGTTTTTCGTCTCTAGAAATTTCAGCTGATGCCAAGTATTAGACAATTTCAAAATATCAAAATCCATAAACCTGAGCTTGCCTGAATACTTCTTTCATTGATCATTCTCCAAAAAAACTCTTGACCTTCAATAATCCTGTCTCTTGGCATTCTGTTTCGTTGTCTTTTAATTTGAAAATAAAGTGACTTTTATTTTATAATTCTAGTTGGTATAAAGTCACTTTAATTTCTCTATTAAATAATTAAGTTGTCATTACATTTTGACAACTTAAATTATTAATTATTTAATTAATTTCAAATGTCCCATAAAGGGGACATTATAGTTCTCCCTCGTTAGCAAGTGCTTGTCCTCAAGCAATCATGAATCTTTTTACCAATACTAGGATCCCAAATAAATTTGCAAATAGCTCCATTGCACAATTTGGAACAATTGAGCTCAAAATCAATACCTCTCTGAATTCTAGCATAACAAACATCCGGAAAATGTAAACCAAATTTCCTGCAAGCCGCAAATCTTCTTTCTGATGGTGAGTACATCTCATTTCATGATGAAGTATAATCCTCTTTATACCAATCATTCAGTCTCTTCTTATTTGTCACCATAAAACATGGGTCAATGAGTTTGACTAAAAAAACTACACAGATGAATCCTGATAGCAATATCACAATTTGACTTGTTGTGGAAAACATCTCCTAATTATTAGTTAATGAGCTTAAGGGGCTTTCTAATGAATTGTTCATAAGGCACAACACTTGGTGGAGGTTTTGCAAATGGGGTTGCAAGAAGAGTGGGTTTAACGATGGAGGAAACTCTGTAGTTAAGCACGCTCGAGATGGAGTAGTATTGGGAGTGGTGACCTCTCAGGAAGTCCTAGTGCTTCACCTCTGTGAGCATTACCTAGATCCAATGAGTGCTAAGTGTTCCATTCATTCTCATGAGAGATGGGTTTGTGTGAACCACTACTCATGAAACATGGGTCAATGAGTTTGACTTAAAAAAAACTACACAGTTGAATCTTGATAGCAATATCACAATTTGACTTGCTGTGGAAAATATCTCCTACTTACATAAACATATTCAACTCATCCACTTGCGGGCTGAAAGAGAAATGATACACACTCCTCACAATGCAATCAAGTTGATAGGTACCACCTTTTTGCAAAGATTGATACTTACATCTATTGGATTCATACCCATCATTCTTTTTCTGCTTCACTCTATCAAGACTACAATTTGAATCCCACATCTCATCATTTTGTCTAAATCAAGAGGTGCTCCATACAACTCGAAGAGTGGATTATCATAATTCATATCACTATCTACTCTAAATAATAGATTATCAATAAACTAGAGAGTTGCCTCTTGCTGATTTATATTCTTATTTTTTGATTTCTCAATCAAATGGGCAGCAATGTAACAATCTTGACATAAAGATGCACCTATAAACTTAGCTTCCATCTTGTGTGCTGGCACTACTCTAGGCTCGCCATCTATGAAGCCTTCAACACTACCTCCTTCCCATCCTGTAAGAACTCCAACTGCATCTTCAGATGATCCAATGTGTATCTAGTGGTATATTAAAGTCATTGCATGCCTAGAACCACATTAAGTTGTTCTAACTTGATCACATAGAAGATATCAATCAATGTGTAAACACCCAACTAAATATTAAGTTGAGGAATTCTTGTAGTGCAACTCAAGGTTCCACCACTAGCAACTATCATTCTAAAACCGAAAAATTTCTCAACCTGTATACCATGCTTTGCAACTAGCTACTCACCAATAAAATTGTATGTACCACCAATGTCTACCACACAGACTACTGGCTGCCCCTTAAGTGTTTCCTTTAATCGAAAGGGATAATACCACGATACTCCTAAAATTGTAGCAATGGTGACTTTAGGCTGATCAGTCCTATTTTCATTTCTTTCCACTAAGGGCTGCTCATTACTCTCCTCATATTTGCTATCCTTAATCCACTCTTCCTCATCCTATGAAACTACCTCAATGTAGTATATTTTCTCTTTTCCCTGGGACCTATGTTCGGAAGTTTGTGGTTCTTTACAGGTGAAACAAAGTTTCTTCCTCAGCTCATTTTTTGTCTCATAATCCACCTTAGGAGGGATAGTCTTAGGCTGATCATCAATCTTGTTATTTGGGTTAGAGATTTTGAAATTTCCTTTAGGTTGCTGATAGGAAGTGGATGAAGTGTCTACGTCCATTGCCCTTTTAATTGCATCTTGTAGAGAATCTGGTTTGAGGACCTTCATAAATCCTTTGATCTTATCATTCAAACCTTCAACAAATAGCATGACCTTCCTTTTCTCTGAAATATCTGGAACCTTCACTGAAATTCTTTGAAACTCGTTAAAACGGTCCTATGAACCACTTTGTTTTAGCTATGCCAACTTCCTATAGTATACTTCTATATCCTACCTATCAAAGCGGGCAATCAACTTATTACTAAATTCCTCATATGAATTAATGAATCCATGATCCTGAGTTACGAGTCCATGATGTTGACAATGATATATTGCTCCATCTAAATGCGTAATAGCAAATTTAATGGCCTTTGTTTCCTTCATAGGTTTGTGTCTAACTTATGTATCCAAGCACAAGCAGTTATCTTACCGCTTCCATCAAATGTAGGAAGGGTCAACTTGTTCATAGCATGCTTCAAATCCTTGTTTAGAGTTTTAGGCCTTCTTTGTTGCCTTGTCCTTGTGATTTCTCTTCACTGCCCCATATATTGTATGAAGCTTAAATCTGCTTTGACATGATCCGGTAATAAAACCCATTCATTATGCATAGTCATAATGCTATTAGGTATAGCCATTGCTACTTCAACATTATATACTTCCTCTTCATCATTACCATCAACAAAAGTAGGCATCAAAGGCTTATCAGATGTATGTGTGGGAGCTCTTCCACCTCGTGGGGAGCCAACTGTGCTACCACACCCACTTTGACTACACCGAGATCATCTTGGGGTTGCACTTAACTGCTATATAGCTATTGTAAGTTGTTGAAGAACATTGGCCACTTGTTCCTGTCCTATTTGAATTCCTCTTAAAGTAGCTCTTACTTCCCTAGCCTCATCCCGTGGTGGACTATTATTCCTTCTGTCACCCATACCTGCAACTTGTTATGAATTAGAAGAGGAACCAATCAACCTCGATATTGTCTTTCCTTCAGGTACTTTAGGTGGTTGCAAGTTTTACATAGTTCCCTATGATAATATCTTATTTCCTTATCACTTGGTTGCATTAACAATCTGATGTAAACCTAAAGGTTGGCAAAGTCTTGGCTCTGATACCACTATAAGATCCCTTAAAGGAATCTCGCTCAATATGCCTAAAAAATTCTATCAATTAATAACTTTTCAACCATGGAAATTTCATCAAACAATTAGCAGACTATATATAATACAAATGTAAGTTACTTCAGATTTGGTTGTGTTGGTTCCCAAAACCACAAATTGGAATCCTACAAGTCTTGCCAACTCGATGCTGGGATGTCCAACCGACTATGGCCAACTTGACGGAATTGAACGGTGTAATCTGAGTTCCCTGCACTTCTGGCTCTGCAAGGCCAAGGCGGGTGCACCTGATCCTAAACAAAACACTCAAGCCCAGGATGCTTGTAGCAGAATGGTTAAAATATTAATGGAATGAAAGAATCCTAAATGGCAAGATGACAGGAGACTTTCAATTTTGCACAATGATATTGAAATCGCTAAAATGACGCCAATTCATACGACTTCAAAGATAACTATATAAAACAATGCTTCAAACTTGTGAATTCTGTATTGTAAACAAGGATAAATGATTATATGAATATATGAACAATTTAGAGTAAAAAAGTAATTGTAAACTTCAAAGACAAATGAATATACTATTTATTCAAAGGCAAGATATGAAATAATTGCCAGCATATAAATTATGAATTAAGAGTAATATAAAGACCAGTGCCAGATTCTAAATGGTCAATAGAGTCAAAATCATAAGCTTATTACATACAACTTTATAAAATTTTATGTAGTTAAAACTATAAACAGATTAATAATCCAAACGCGACAGATCAATTATACGAATTCAATTTTAAACTAATCTAGGATGCACTTTAACTCATGTGATGCGGAGACAAACTAGACATAAATATGGAAACAATTAAATATTTCACAATATCTATGTTTATCAAGTTTAAAATGCAATAATGACCCAGTCCACTTATCCGAATATTAAAATATTTATAAAGGACAACTTAATAATAATTGAAAACTCTAATACACAAATAAAATAGATATGCTTGCAGATTATACCGGAAATAAAATTGCACTAGAGACACTCCTTACGGATGATCCATCCAATGCAGTTTAACTCCAGAATAGCATATGAATATATTTACTCAATAATCCGGAATTTACAAGCTTAGTTCAAAAATTCATTCCTTTCCCAATGAAAGAATATAATATATCAAAGTATAATATTTGCCAGTTTAAAACGAGCTGTGTTCGTCCCTTTCATTTGATTTTGGGACCTTATATTTATATAAAAAGGAAAAGGTATGCGGTTTCTTTTAAAAAGACACATCGCTTCACAAGTAACCAATACTTGTTAATTGAATTTGTAACATAGTTTGATGTGAAGAAAACAAACTTTAAAACTATTGTAACCATTGTCTTGTATATGAGGCACGGGCATATATGCCAAATGGCGTTTAAATATATATCCTTAAACTTCTGCTTCCACCACACGGCATTCTCTTTATGATATATTTGGCGCTTCAGAAAGATTTGATTAAGCTTGTAATCTCCTCTCCTCAAATTCGCGTGAGCTTTCTCCTCTCACACGCGTGTTTGGAAATTTGCGGATATTTACCAGGCACTGATTTTTATTGCACCATCCATATTCTGACTCTGTTGCATCCGTGGTGATCATCTATCTTCCAGAAAACACTCCAACAACCATCCTCGAAGATCTCTGTTAAAGTGAAACATAGCTGCCTTCATGGTTCACGCACGAGCTTGAGGCTGTCTCTGTTATCTTCCTTCATTGCCGTGTCCTCCTCCTGCGAGCAGATAGTGCCGTTAGATTACAAGTTTGATGAATACAATCTGGTTAGTGGTTGGGATAAGAAAAGACTCCTGAAGACAGAGAGAACATAGACCATATGATTTTCAATATAGCTTTGAAATCTCTAATAAGAAAAAGCCAAAAGTTTAAGCGCTTGACAGATTTCCTTATAAAGAAGACTATCTGAATGTCTTCATCCCTATTGTCAGGTAAAGAAGAACGCAATTTGGGTATTATTGTTGTCATTATAATGATGCTTCGTAATCTCATGATGATGACCATACTCCATGACTCTACGGCATGAGTATTTTATTAATATCTTGATAGCTTTGAGACCAAATGATCTTTTGTATAGCACTGTTTTGATTACGTAAAAACAGGTTTTGAAAGGACCCGAAACCTTTTACATAAGGATAAAAGATAATACATTTAAGCTCCAAGAGGACAAGTGCATCAGCACCAAAAAAAATAACACAACCGAGTCCTTAAACAAAAAGAACAGCCAAAAGACAAAGGACAGAAAAAAAGGAAAGCAAGACAACAAGCTGCTGTCTAAACACATTTCATCAGTTCTGTAGCCTGATCAGCAAGAATCTGCATGTTTGCAGCAGACAACTTCAGATCTTCCATGTCATTCTTGTTGCCATCCTCCATCTTCTTGAACCTGGATCTCGTACGCCTGCTAGGTCCCTGATCCTCTTTAGTCTCTATGATCTCTTGGTTCCCTTTCCCATTATCGAACTTGTCAACCAGGATCTTCACGTGCTCATTTGAAGCCTTGAGGACAGCAAAGCTCTGTTCTGCAATATTCCCCACAGTCTTCTCCAGCTTGTCAATTCTCTTTTCCATAGTCTCAACTTTCATGGTTATAACATTACTGCTTTGAATTTTCTCCTCCAAGGCAATATGTTTGTCATTGAAGGTAGCAACACTCTTAGCTCTAGCGACAATGTCAGTGAGCTCATCAATTGTCTGGCCCATAGTTTTCTCCCCTAGGTTCATCCTTTTAAGAACCCCCGTCTCTTTTTGCAGCTGGTGGATGTTGGTCTTCATCACAGTGATATCGTTTTTCATTATGCTAAGGGTAGACAAGAAGGCCAAGCACCCTAGATTCTCAAAATCCTTGTTCCTCCCCTCATTATTCTCAAGACCCCTGTTCTCTTCCTCCATGTTCTCCTTAGGATTC
Organism: Chamaecyparis obtusa; assembly: GCA_027943335.1. Lineage (NCBI taxonomy): Eukaryota > Viridiplantae > Streptophyta > Pinopsida > Cupressales > Cupressaceae > Chamaecyparis > Chamaecyparis obtusa. The sequence continues at coordinate 349,966 of BSBK01001909.1, forward strand.
TCCACCTCCTTCTCCAAGTTGGCCTTGTCCTTCTCATACCCATCTTTCTCAATATTAGTCACATCCTGTGCAACCTCTTGTAGGAGTTTTTCCTCAACCCAGACACCTTTACTGGTACCCCCACTCTCCTCCACAGCAGGGTTGTTTTCCACATGGTTTTCCTAATCATTCTTTTCCTGGGAAGAAGAACCCTCATCAAAGGATATGAAAACCCTTTTTGCGACTTTCTTCTTCCCAGTTTTTGTTCTGGTACGATTGCCAAAAGGTTCCAATCTCTTTTTCCCCTGCTTCTTGGAACTCTCCTCCCTGCTCTCTGTTATCATTTTAGTTACACTAAATTGATAATTTGACTAAGTGTTTTGCATTGAAATTTGAGTTTTAAAAGTTGCTGTTTTAAATTTCAGAATGGTAAAAAATTCAGAGAAACATGTGTACAACTACAAAATTGTGAATATCAAACAGCATGCTATAGAACAATATTCAGATTCTTTAAGCTCAACAGTAAATGAAAACAATTGCTTGCATTTCAGTAAATGGAAGTAAAAATTCAGATTTGCCACACAAGCAGTGGTTGCTATATAAACAAAGAAAAGTACATTTCAAGGTACAAATGATAAACCACACACCCCGTGGTTTTAAGTATTGATGCAAGCATGCATTTTCAGTTTAATGAATCAATTAAGAATCAAATGCAGAGAACAAAGGACAATTACAATATTGGAAATGTAAAGAAGAAGAGGAGGAGACAGGTCAAGCCTCCTTGCCTGGTTGTCTTTTGATGTCCGAGCACGCTGCATCCTTGGTTCCCACATTCTGAAGTGTTTCCCATCATCTGGTACATCCTGCAAAAGAGAGAGATAAAAGATGGTCAGTTCATATGAACTGAGCAAGAAAGGACAAATGAACTGTCTAATCCTCTACTTGATCACATTTCAGAAAAGATAAACAGAAAGCAAAGTCATAAAAGCTGCAAGAAGGATCAGAGAATACAAAGATAATATCATGTTTTTCCTAACAACGTTTGTTCCATGTGCAGAAACAGGTTTTGAAGATTAAGTAGGTTGTAGAAAGGACGTGCATACACTATGCGCACGAAACTTTCCGACCGAAGCTATGAAGAGGCGAAGACTCGAAGACCGGTGGACTTGAGGAGGCTGTCGAGGGGGCATGCATACATTACAAGCATGGGACCTTTCAGCTGAATCATGGAGGTACAATGAGCTAGGTTGTCGAAGGGACATGATTCACATCATGAAACCTTTCAGCCAACATATCAAGGTTTCAAGAGTTTTAAAAGTTACATTTTATGATGGAACGGAACAAGAAAAGTAAAAAAGGAAATTATGAGTTTTATGTTTTACAGTTCACTCATGGGAGTCACGAGCCCGTGCTCGAACCCCATAAGTGATGATCCAATCTGCTGGCTACAATAAAGAAGTTCAGATCAATGGTCAAGTATCAGAAACAAATGGCATAATCAAGGAATGAGGTAATTCTATACTTTGTCATTGTGCTAAAGTAAAAATTAAATATATTCAATGCTGGTTTGAACTACACATATGAAAAGCATGGGATAAAACGGTGCATAAAGGTATAACAGTATACAGGAATCAGATTTGCAAGTAAACAAAATTATATGCTACAAGAATCAGATCATTTAAGAACAAGTATACATGTGCAAAATAGAACATCAATGACTGTTATGAGAAATAAAAGAAAGAAAATATATTATTTTCAGAATCTGGAAGCAGCAAATCAACTATTGCAGTATGTTCATTCGTGATATCACTGTAGCAAGGAGAATGTTATGCAAAATGCAGTAAAGACTTGTACATACACTATTGTAGCAAATGATGGTTGAGAAAGTTTATATATACTAAAACAGATATCTAGTGCTTTCAATGATAAAACAGATAACAGAGTAAAAAGATATTATCAAATGATGAGTAAACGTTCAGGGACTGAATATCAGAGATTAAGGGATGGGTGACAGTTACAAAGAAGAACAAGACATATAATAACAGTCAAGAGAAAGGAAGCACAAGCTGGACTGGTGATAAAGCCTTAAGGGAACTTCAGGCAGCTGGCATTTCACAAGACTGTTTTCCAATTTTAGAACAGTGCGCCAGTCAGGCAATCAAAGCTGTTTCAGACCCAGAGAAAGATGGAGTTCATTTAAGTGGGCTCTCAGCATCCACACTTGAGGGTCTCTTCTCTTCACTTTCTTATCTCTTCTCTCAAAATGGCCAAGGTGCATCTGATTATCAACTCTGCCTTCAGAAATATGTTAAACGAGATGAAGGTATGTCTGTAAAAGGCTGGACACATTCTTTCAATCTATGGTGTTTAAATCCTGCAGTTGTCTTCAAAGAAATAGCTAAGGCTCCCTTGTCAGTTATTCTTACATCTGGGACACTTTCACCTTTGAATTCATTTTCTTCTGAACTTGGAGTTCCATTTGAAAATCTGTATGGAAGCTCCCCATGTCATCAACATGGATTCTCAGGTTTGGGCTGCTGCTGTGGCTACAGGCCCACAATCTGTGCCTTTAAATGCCAGCTATAAAACAGCAGATGGCTATGAATTTCAGGATGAACTTGGAGCTGTACTGGAGGATATATGCAAAATTGTTCCAGATGGCACTCTTATTTTCTTCCCTAGCTACAAGTTGATGGACAAACTTTGCAACCGGTGGAAGGCGACTGGCCCGTGGATTCGCCTGAATTCACAAAAGACAATTTTTGTTGAACCTAGAGGAAATCGGGATGATTTTGAGCCAGTGCTCAGTGTTTACTATCATGCAATTTGTGGAGAAAAGAAAGGAATAGTTCGTAAGTTGAAGGATGCTCATAAAAAGTGCCTATATATGCTAACTCTAAGGACGACTGTCATCATATAGATTAAATGGAGGTGCTGCATTTATGGCAGTTTGTCGAGGAAAGGTATCTGAGGGAATTGACTTTGCAGATGAGAACGCAAGAGCTGTTGTAGTGGTTGGCATTACATTCCCAAACAAGAATGATATTCAAGTTGAATTAAAAAAAAAAAACAATACAACGATACAAACAAATCTTCAAAGAGTCTTCTTAGCGGAGATCAGTGGTACTGTCAACAAGCTTCACGGGATATAATGATTCTGAATGTCATTTCCGGTTGGCAGAGTCTCAATTCTATAGAATGTCTAGCAGGCATGACCAAAAGGTTAAGAAGGTGGAGCTCATCTTAAATAAAATTCTGCAAGACCGTTACGACACAGCTGAAAGTGTGAAGGAAGTGAAGCTCAGACTTACCTTAGGATTTGGTGGCTGAGCGCACAAAGTCCAGAAAACCAATATTCAACATTGGTGTGGTTCCAACCAGAACAAACTCAGATGTATCCATGGCGGCTTCAGAATACAGAAATGTCCAAACCTTCATAGCAGCGTCAAAACCTTCAAACCCCAGCCTTCTCATCTTCTCGGCAGGAAAGAAATGAGAAAAATGCCTAAGTGTGGAAAAATACAAAAGAGATAGGGTTCAAAGCCTTTGTTATATTGCATAAGAATTTGGAATCCGCGAGGAGTAGCAGTCCACGGTCGACTCCCAACATGCCACGCACACATAATCACATGCATTATTCATTTGAAAGCAGAGATATATGCATTAAAAGGGTCATGTCGACTAGTGCTTGTCAAAAACGCTAAGGTTGCATTTTTGTTTATTATGTGTTAAGTTTTTAGTTTTTTATTCATATTTTTTCATACTTTTGAATTTATATTTTGGCATGTATATTATAAGTTTAATATTATTTTAATTAAATAGATTATTTTATTATCTATTTAACTAAAATAATATTATATTCTAATATATATGCTAAAATATAAGTTTAAATTTATTCTATTTATATTTAATAAAGAATAGATTTATATTATACTTAATATATTAAATAGAGTTAGTTTTTAATTCTATCTTATATATTAAGTATAAAGTCTATTATTATTTATTAAATATAAATAGAATGAGTTTGAAAAAATATAAATTAAACTATTTATGAAACATATTAATACACAAAAAATATAACCAAAGTGTTTTTGAGATCGTCATTATAAGGGAGGAGTTTCTTTCAATTCTGAGGCAGATCGGGGGTATCTTTGAGACAGTTTGGGTCACTTTGAGTCTTCTTTTGAGTTCAAATTCAGTTGATGTCAGTTGGAAGGTGTTTTGGAGCAGTTCACTCCTTGTTTCTAGCAGTTAAGTTTCAGTTTTGATGGAGTTTTAGCCCATATCCGACCCCTTACAGAGTTGCATGATTTTTTGGAGATATGAAGCAGTTTGACATGATTTTAAGTGGCAGTTCAATCAGGCATCAGATGAGGCAGTTGTTCCAGCACTTTGGCTTCACTTTCCAGCACTTTGACTTGCCTTTTTGTAGGGTTTTCTCATGCATACGGATGAGGGTTTTTTTTGGGTTCTATTTATCATTTTTTGATCTCATTATTCAGGACTTCTTTTTGGCTCACTTGTTTTGCATACTGCAAACTAGAGAGAGAATTGTAAGGCATTTTTGTAACAGAGATTGGTTCCAGCATTGGTTAATAGAAATACTTGTTCCTTCCCATTGATTTTGAGGTGATTTTGTGAATTTTATTGCTTAAGTGTTGTGTTATCCTTCATTTCAAGCTGCATTCCTCTTCGTTTCAGAATCTTGATACACGTGATTACAGGTCTATTGTATGTGATTTAATTTTTGTATTGATTTGGTGAAGCTCCGTTTCCCTACCTTTGCAAAAATATTAGATCCTTACATAGAAACATTTTTGTAGTTATGTGACTGTCTGGGTATTGAGAATCATAACCATTTCTTGAAATCTGTGCTGAGTCATTTCATGTTATAAGTCAGATTTGGTGTATCACCTTCATAGTTTTAGGATTCATTAACACATTTCTTTACCCTTTTCTTTACATATAATACAATTTGTGCAAGTGATATTCCAAACCTAAGAGGAACCGGCCTAGAATCCGGAGATTCGTTCTCAACCCCATCAGTGAGAACATTTCCATGTTTCAACAGGATAGCTAGATTCCATATCAAGCTATTGGCGCAATCCTGATTGACAACACTCTCTTCTTCCTCAACTTCCATATTAGTTGTAGAATCCTCCATCTTCCTTTTCTTTTTATTTTCCTTAGGGCTGACCTCCTGGTAATCCTCATAATCCTCCTCTTCATCTTCCGTATCCTCCATAAAAGGCTCCTCAGACTCTTTCCCATCAGTGTCATAGTCCTCCAGGGCTTTTCTGTTAAGCCGAGTTCTTTCCACCTTCTTCGACTTCAACACCTCAAATATGAGGACCATGAGCCCTTCATGGCAGGCATGATCACCCTCCGGGTCCCTTTGCCAGTGGAGGAGGGAAGCGTTCAAAGAACTCAGCAAGTAAAAAGGAAAATTAATCTTAACCCCGTGCCTAAAGTGGTTCAGAAGAGTAAGATGGTTGTAAATTTTAGTATACCGACCATCAAGGGTAATTTAGCCTATAATAACAAATAAAACAAGGCGCGAGGGCCTGGAAATGAACTTAGGGTTAAAGTACGAATTGTCCACCTTAACCATACGGTTTCTCTCCTGTTTTGTAGGCGCAAAAGCCTCCAACACTTTGTCCGAAATCTTCCTGTCCCTGTAGAAGTTGATGCCCTTAGTCATCAAGCCAATCGCTTTAGCAATCACTTCCTCAGTCACCTCCATACTTTGTGTGCCAACCAGAACACTCCCCTTATTCCAAGTTTTGATGAAATTTTTGGTCACCGCAACTTTCCCTCCATGCAATCTCTCCAAAAAATTTGCCAGACCCCCTTCTTTGACAATTTTCCATATCTCCTTGTTCTGTTTCCAGTCGCTACAGTCCACCAGCTCTCATCTCCTCTTCCTGCCTCCCATGGCTATGTAAGAAAGCAGAAGGCCTTTGTCCAGATGAATCCCCACTCTCTGCAACTTAGCCCTCGAGCTGTAATAAACACTATTAATGTTATGCACAACCCACAAATCGTGCCAAAGGACCCCAATAATTATCTCGGAATCAGGCCATTGTCCTTCATGATAATCACACAGATTGTTGCACTCAATACTCATTAATGATTTCTTCATTCAAAACGTGTTGCTTACTCATCGTCCTCTCCTTGTTAATTAATGATGATCCATCACAAGGGATATCCGAACCATCACTCCACTCAATTTCCACCTGGCTTTTACAAGCCACATTCGCAACCCAGTCAGCCACCAAATTTGCCTCCCTGAAAATGTGGGTTATCATGCATTTTTCAAAGGTATCAATAATGTTTTTAGCCTTACTTATAACATTGTCTCTGGTCCACAAAGGGGTCATTGTATTCTTCAAACAATTAACAATACTTAGGGAATCCCCTTCAATCCATATTTTAGTATAACTCTTCCTTTTGGCTAGTAACAACCCATAGAGAGCAGCATTAGCCTCCGCCACCTGATTGGTGTTGAAACCTATAGGAATTGCCATAGCCCCTTTGCAGTTCCTGAACTCATCTCTGATAACCATTCCACAGCCAGCAATTCTAGGGTTGCCTTTCGAGGCACCATCAAAATTGATTTTGACCCATCCATTAGGAGGATAGTCCCACCTAGCCTCTTCCCTCAAATTTCTTTGGATGTTTAGAACCTTCCTTCCTTCAAGCTTCCACTTCTTATATACTTTGGCCTCCCACTCATTCTTCGGTTCTTGATAGTTCTTTATCAACCCCAAGTTCTCCAACAGAGCACTCTTAATCTTGTGAAAAATACTATCCCAATTGGACTCCTTATCCCTGAAAATTCTTTCATTCCTTTCTTTCCAAACCCCCCAGCACAAAAAGGGTAGGAAGAAATTCCAAAAGGAGATTAAAAACTTGTTGTTAGTCGGTGGTTTCCAACACAAAAACAACTCCTGAATGTTATGAGGAAACACCCACTCCATATTCATCAGATCAAAGAATTTTTCCCATATTTGACTAGTAAAAGAACAATGAATTGTCATATGGTTGATATTCTCCTCATCTTTTTTGCAGAGACAGCATCTATTAGTTATAACAAGGCCTTTTTTCCTGAGATTATCAATTGTAAGAACTTTATCCTGCAATAAGATCCAAAAGAAAACATTAATTTTAGGAGTTAATCCCTTGAGCTAGGCTTTGGCCCAACAAGGTTCAAGACTGTCTTCAAAGTTCTGTATGTATAGGGATGAAACCGAGAACAAGCCATTAGTACTATATCTCCAAATAAGAGTATCCTCATCATCAATAAGAACAGCAGCATTCAGAAGGTTATTCAAGCCCCTGAGGGAAGGATCAAACCTAGACAAATCAGTCCATTTACCCCCCTCCCAATAGTTCTCCACTTGAGTGCCCAAGATCTGTTTACAAAGGATAGACATCTCATTCCAGATAGGAACCTCCTTTAGGGGTTTATCAAGCAGCCATATGTCATCCCAGAAAAGAATTTTCTTACCATTACCAACCTTCCATTTCACCCCCTTCTTTATCATTTCCTTCCTTCTAAGCGCATTGCCCCAAATACATGAACCACCTTGGGAAGATTCAGAGTTTAAGAAATTAATGAAGTCAGAGCTGTCCCTGTTATATTTATTGTGTCATATAGTGCTCCATTCTCCCGAGTTCTTGAACATTCTCCAAAGGAGTTTAGCCATGAGATACTCATTTGTACTTCTTATAGTGCGGAGACCAAGACCCCCTTTCCTAGTTGGTTTACAAACCTTCTCCCACGCAATAAGAGCCATCCTTTTCTTTTTCTCAACTCCGGACTAAGACCAAGACCCCCTTTCCTAGTTGGTTTACAAACCTTCTCCCATGCAATAAGAGCCATCCTTTCCTAGTTGGTTTATCAATAAGAGCCAGTTGTATAGCACTGTTATATTGCACCTTAAATCATTATATTGAACATCTAAAGCACACTTCCAACTGTGCTCTACACTTTTGAAATTATACTGCCACTTGCGATAATCCTCACACAGAATCTCAAAAAGAATTCCTTTCATAGAGCTTTGATTGTCCTCTGAAACTGGCAGTCTACTATCCCTTTTGATATTGATTGTCATTGCTTGTTTTGGTCACAATTTTCCTGTGTATTGCATCTTCATTTCTTAACAATGTTTCCCTGATTTCTTATTTATCTCATGTATGAAATGACTGTCTTCATAAAGAACAAACCATTGTTCTATTGCATTATGTGCCACCATCCTTATCTGAATGGCAAAGTCTTCCATAGAGAATCGGATTTAAACTTGGTCCAATGTAACAGTAGTTATACTTGAATCACCCATTTGTATTGTATAGTGCTGATTGTCTTTTGCATGGTTTTAAATGCATTATGACTACACATTCTCTTGACATTTAATCATTCTTGTTTAAGGATGAACCGCTGCTTACATCGGCAGCATAAGTCAGAATATTTAACTCTGGAAGTGGCACTCTGTTTGTTGCCTGATCCCAAAATTTTGATTGGAAGATGCTCCTATAATAAATAAGTGATAATGACATACAGATAGAAACAATTCAATCCAAGAATTGCCTTTTAACTAACATCTTGAAGAAAGTTTATAATAATATCAATAATATTGATCGGTTCACAAATCCTGCCAAGCCTTATCAACCACATTAATAAAAGAGTGAAAAGACTAAGGATAATGCATAGAATGGAGCCTCAAAAATAAGGGTCCATCAGGTTGTTCAACATAGAAAGTTTGACAACTTTGTAATAATTATAATTAACAACAGAAATGAGAAGTATGTCTGGAATTATATTCTTGGCCGAGTGATTAATCAAAATTACAAATAGACATGAGTTTTGACCTGAATATGTGCTGCATGTAAATACCAATGCCACTTGAAACAACCTAACTCATACACAAATGTGTGATGCATGTACCCTGATTTATCCATTTTCTTACAGAACGTACATAGCAACATCAGGAGAGGATCTAGCTGCTATCTTCTCTATCCAGGAGCAAAGTCAACATCCCCAGTGCTATGAAATTGAGATAGAATTACAAGAATGTCCAACCACACAATAAATAATCACTTCTGAATCTGCTAAAGACAACAATGAAGTAACTCCCTTTGCTTGAATGTTTTCCTCTTAACACACACAACAAAGATACTCAAATAATGTGTAGACACACAGCCAATAAGGGAACCCACACTAATAACAGGTGCTCATAATAAGGCGGGAGTCTCACTCCAAACCTTCTCAAGCTCACACCATGAAACACTCGGAAGACTTTTCATATTTTAGGTTTCAGCAATAATTCTCTATCACCGGAAATATAACCCGACAATGTCTAGTTCAGTACAACTGTGTCTATGAAATGTCCACGATGACCATATTCTCTGCGAACTCCTAAAGCTTGTTCAAGCTCGAAGGAAATTCAATATTGCTGAGCATGGACTTTCAAGACAACGCTGATACTTTGTGTACATAATTTTCAAAGATCTCAACACTTGTTATTCCCATGAGCAAATACCAAAGACGGAATGCAAAAGCGTTGTCTTCTTGTCTTACAACAAAGACCACCTGCGAATGGCTTCTTGTAATGTCGGCAATGAAAATCAAATGTACGACATCATATATTATTATCCCATAACTCAATGCTCCTCACTGCAATATAATGGCCTAATTGAATAATATCAAATTATTCAATTCAATATGAGTTCAGCTGCTAATATTTCTCAAATGCCATGGCAATATTTTCTCCTCGGTTACTCTTAAGGTTAATATTACGAGCATAGCCTGATAATTATTAAATATGTGTATTTCATGTCAAATTTCCATAATATTAAGTAACGGGCCGTGCAATAATATTACATCCAAGATCTTAATAATCTAGTGATACTATCTTCAGGCTTTGCATTTGCAAATATAAATCCACCACAGTTTCCCAATTGCCGCTAATGCAAAGTATTTCCAGACTTTTATATAATCGGGAATCATATTAAAATATTTTCTCTTCCAATGCAAATGGAATATAATATTCAGAATAAATTCACCATATCCTCCTCATAAGAAATGCAAGAAAATACTATTAGCTCTAAAACGAATCAAAACCTTACAAACTTTTCTTTTGAAGAAAACTCCACAATTTTTGCCCAAATGTAGACTTTTTCGCCAATCTACCTCATTGAAGAACCAAGTTTCCATCCAGCTCTGCTATCAAATCACTAAAGGTTTTCATCTCCAAAAATTTCAGCTAATGCCAAGCATTAGACAATTTCAAAATATCAAAATCTGTAAACCTGAACATGCCTGAATACTTCTTCCCTTGATCTTTAATAGCATTCTCCAAAAAAACTCTTGATCTACCATCATCTTGTCTCTTGGCATTCTATTTGTCTTTTAATTTTAAAATAAAATGACTTTTATTTTATAATTCTGGTTGGCATAAAAAGTCACTTTAATTGCTCTATTAAATAATTAATTAAGTTGTCATTATATTTCGACAACTTAAATTATTAATTATTTAATTAATTTCAAATGTCCCATAAATGGGACATTACACTCTACTGCCCTCACAAATCCTTGCAACTGACACTAACTTGTCCTACATGTCACGCCTATCCCTAGGGCGATCTAAATCCAATTTGTCAAGGGTTCGACTTATCCACTCTAAGGCCTGTGTAATCAATGGTTGTGTATTAATGATATTTCTAATTAACTCATGATCTGGATCATCCCGCTGATTCTAATGGGGACCCCTATTACCATCATGCACATCACCGATAACTACACCTGTTGGAGTATCCATATCAAAATTCAATTACCACTGTACTCTCCTGCGAGTATAATATCCGTATGACTTTGTAATGTCCCCACATTAGCAGTTGACCAAGTGTGTGTGTGTTAGCCTTGTTCTACATGGTCCCGAGGGCTAACGAAGGGTTTAAGGGGATCCTGGAGTGTTTTGGCCTAGTCATTTCCAGTTTGGGCCAAAACGAAGTTGATTTACTCAGTTTTAGGCATACTTACTATTTTTAGTAAGTCAGCAAGAAACAGTGGAGGCCAGTTTTGGTGATTGGATTTGATACTCCTCGGTGAGAGCTTTCCGACGAGTTATCACTCGCATTATTCGGAGTCCGATTGCTAATACATTTTAATGCCTGAAGTTTTATTAAAGTAACATTTAATTTAATTGTAAAATATTAAAGTGTTACTTTAATATTTATTTTATGGGGATGTGTACCCAAGGGAGACATAAGTGGATATTTTAATATATGTTTTATATTGCACATCTTTTATCCCACATTGCCCATGAGAGTTGAGTCGACCCTTGGAAATAGAATAAAAGGAAGCGTTTGTGGCTTCATTAGATATGTTGAATATGAGAAGAAATTGGTGTGTGAGTTGTAGATCCGTTCTTGGCATTAGAGGACGTCTATCCTCTCTTGTGACATTCTAGACGTCATTCCCTTGGGGTTTGGCCTTTGGAATCAATTGCTATCAGCTTCATTATCAGGCAGTTTGGTTGCATTTCCAGCCACAGGCAGATTTGATATTTTGCTCATATCTTCTTCACTACTTGTCAGATGTTTATGCCGTTTTGAGGGAATGATTTTATGAAGGTAGTGGACTGTTTGAAAGACAAAGTACTGTAGCAGCACTGTTCATGTGGCACTATTCACCCGGCACTATTCACGTCACTGTAGAAGCAAGTTCGAAAGCATGGGCTGGAGTATTATGCCAATGATATTGGAGTAATTAGTGAGTTGATAATCTGCCATGTATTTGATTTTATTAAATTCTGAAAATAACATCTTATCAGCAGCAGTTCAATATTCAGTTTGGATATTATTGTAGTTTCTTTATTGTTATGTTGTATGATTTCAATTTCATGCAAAAACTCAAACAAACAAACGCTTCATTTTCGAAGTTATAAGCAGTAAAATATTAAACAGAGAAATAAGAAGTTGGATGCAAATTGTTTGACAAAATTCCTATCAGCAGCTGGTTTAGTTTTTGGGCATTCAACGGTGCCCATTACAGTGGTATCAGAGTTATAAGTCCTACCATCCTGTGGAGGTCTTATAGGGAATTTGGAATAGCCAGATAGAGGGAAAAGTGTTTGACAAAATGTCAAAACACTAAAATCAGAAATTAAAAACAGGTTAAGCATTTATGTTTGAGCATGCGACATGGGCCTTATAATCTCCGCAATACCAGAGTAAGACAAAATAGGATTTCAAACTTGCAGTCTAGTTCATACGTGTAGGTGGACATAGAATCCAGTCATACAGACAGAGGAGATATTCTTTGATCAGGATAGCAATATGGGTGACCGAGATGACATGAACACAGGATTAGGCATAGGCAAGAATACTGGTCCAGATCAGGGGGAGGTAATGTTCAAACAGTTACTGGATACATTAGAGCAGGGGCAGCATATGCAGCAGGAACAGAATAGGCGAATGGACATGATGTTGTAGCTTAAGGCTAGACAGATGGGCATCAATATTAATCCAGGTGATGCCAACAATGGAAACAATAACAATGGGGGAAACGATAACAATAGAGGCAATGATAATAATGGAAGCCGAGGCAACAATAATTGTCCTGAGAATAACATTAATGGTAATAATGGACTTGGCAACAATGGGAATGAGGCGGATAACTTTAGACACGTTGCACGCCCAGCTCGAACAACGAGCTCGAGACCTCTTCTACCCACCTTCCCACCTAGAGATCCGGTTCAACCAGTGAATGAACCGCAGATTACTGAGTTATAGGGTCAGTTCAAGAGGGACTGGGAGGCCAGTGGACCTGAGTTTCAGTCAGAGATTATATGGACTTGAGGATGAGACATATGCCTAGAGCAGGGGGAAGAATCATAATTTTGAGCTGAAAAAGAAAGCTGGAAAACTTTCCTTGCTTTATTATGATGCTTCAAGGAAGATGACCGCACGAGCTTGGGTGCAGAAGGTAGATACATACTTGCAGCTAAATCCTATGCCTGAGGAGGAGGCTATCAAGTATGCGGCTATGCACTTGGATGACGTTGCGCATGAATGGTGGCATCATGGCATGGTGACTCTGGGGCATAATCAGATTACATCCTATGAGGAGTTCACAGAAAGATTGATTGAGAGATTTGACACTAAGGATCCCGAGTTACATTTCAAGGAGCTAGCACAGTTAAAATAGTCAGGTTCTGTGGATGCTTACATTGCCGAGTTTTAGCGTTTGTTTGTACTTGTTACTGATATCTCTCCTAGGAGATTGGTGGTGTTATTTTGTGATGGGCTTGCTGATCCATTACGAGGTTGGGTGAAGGGACATGATCCACTCACCTTAGCAGAAGCAACTAAATAGGCACGAGATTTAGCCCCTTTGGTATACAAACGAAAATACCATTCAACAGATTCTTCCTACCGCAAGGACAAAGACAAAAAACCATTTCAGAAAGAGTATAACAAACCCAAAGAAGGATAAAAAGGACTAGACAATGAAACCTTGAATGAACTTCGAAAGAAGAAACTGTGCTTCCAGTGTATAGAGCCTTGGGACTTATCTCATAAATGCCCTCTCAAGGCTAAGACAAATCAAATGGAGTATTTTTCAGCAGAAGAGTCAGAGTCAGAGGGGGAGGTTTAGCACTCCGATTTAGATGAGGGTAACACTATAGAGGAGAGAAGCATTCCTAAGGATGATAGATCGTTGGCACGCTTGACAGGGGCCCAAAAGGCAATCACATTTAAGGTCAGGGGTACTATCCAGGGGCAGAAAGTGATATCTCTCATTGACACTGGGGCTACACATAACTTCATAGATGCGCAGTTGGTAGCCAGGAGAGCGTTACAGACCGAGGAGCATGATGGGTTTAGAGTCGTGGTGGCTAACGGTGACAAATTATTGTGCACTTGAAAGATATCTAATCTTCACATTAGGTTTGGAGATGGCTATGAGTTGGAGGATGAGTTCTATGTTGTGGACATGAGAGATTATGATGTCATCCTCGGCATGACATGGATGGCTTCGCTAGTTGAGTTCACACTCAACCTAACGAAATTGGAGATGAGATTCCAGCACGAGGGCAGAACTGTGGTACTCAGGGGACTTTCGGATGGAGGCTGCAGAGTAGTGTCCTTGAGGAGAATGCAGAGACTTTTTCGTCATGATGACATAGAGTGGGCGGCAGAGTGTTACATTATGCCAGCTTCACCAGAGCCACTGGTAAAGAGTCATCCACCAGATATCTAGAAGATACTTGACAGACACGCTAAAGTATTTGGTGATATTCCTCATGGGGTTCCTCCTGACAGGGGGATAGAGCATGTTATTGAGCTCGAGGAGGGAGCCAAACCAGTTATGATTACCCCTTATCGTCATCCTAAGAAACACAAGGATGAGATAGAGAAGGCAATTAAGGAGTTGTTGGAGATGGGGCACATTAGGCCTAGCAAAAGCCCATTTGCTTCAGCAGTAGTACTGGTGAAGAAGAAGGATGGGACAATGCGCATGTGCATCGATTACAGGGCACTGAATAAGAAAACAATAAAAAATAGGTATCCCATTCCTAGGATTGATGAGCTGACTGATGAGTTGCATGGGGCATGCTTCTTCACCAAAATTGATTTGCGATCCGGATACCATCAGATCAGGATGAGAGCAGAGGACATTGAGAAAACAGCCTTCCGATATCACTATGGCCACTTTGAGTTTATGGTTATGCCATTTGGACTAACCAATGCACCTGCTACATTTCAGAGTTGTATGAACCAGGTATTCAGGGAGCAGTTGAGGAGATTTGTCTTGATCTTCTTTGATGACATCTTGATCTTCAGTAAGACCTGGGAGCAACATTCACAGCATTTGGAGGAGGTGTTATCTATCCTAGAGAGAGAGTCGTTGTATGCCAAGGAGTCTAAGTGTGAGTTTGGTATGACAGAATTACTATACCTTGGGCATATTATTAGCGCAGATGGAGTTCAAGTAGACCCTGAAAAGATTAGAGCTATAGTTGATTGGCCTACTCCTACGAACCTCACACAGCTTAAGGGGTTCTTTGGTCTTTGCGGATTTTATAGAAGGTTTGTTAAGGGTTTTTCACAGACGGCAGTGCCTTTGACAGATCTCACCAAAAAAGGGGCCTTCATGTGGACAGGGGCAGCATAGAGGTGTTTTGAGCATTTCAAGCAGGTAATGTCTTCATGTCCAGTTCTAGCTCTACCGGATTTCACGAAGCCTTTTGAGCTTCATTGTGATGCATCGGGTGATGGGATTGGAGTAGTATTGATGCAGGAGAAGCATCCCATTGCATTCGAGAGTAGGAAGCTCCAGGGAGTTGAGAGGAGTTATTCTGTCTATGACCGGGAGATGTTGGCCATAATGCATGCATTCGCCAAATTCCGATCATATTTGGTAGGTGGGCGTTTTGTGATCAAGACTGATCACAACAATATTAAATATTTTATGAGCCAGCGTGATCTTAATGACCGGCAACAGAAATGGGTTACTAAATTGCAGGCTTATGACTTTGACATAGAGTTTGTCAAAGGTAAGAAAAACGTGGTGGCTGATGCCTTATCTCGGAGACCTCACTTATGTGCTCTGGCAGAGATTTCAAGAGATTGGAGGGATTGGATTATAGCAGAGTATGTCAGAGATGCTTGGGCTTCTGGATTGATTTCAGGTACTATACAGGATGATCGCTATGAGGTGATAGATGGATTGATCAGAGTTTAGGGCAGGGTTTATTTGATTCCTTCATCACATTTGAGAGAGGTGATACTGAAGGCATTTCATGATGCACCCACAGCTGGGCATTCGGGGGTCTTCAAGACCTATAGGCAGATCCGAGAGCGGTTCTCATGGAGAGGGCTCAAGGATGATGTTCAGAGGTATGTCAGGGAGTGTGTGGTTTGTCAACAGAATAAGGGAGAGCACACATTTCCTGCAGGTTTGTTACAGCCCTTGCTCATTCCTGATAGGAAATGGGAAAGTATTTCGATTGACTTCATCACTGGTTTACCACGAGTGCAGGGAAAGGATTACATCTATGTGGTGGTGGACCACTTGACGAAGTTCACTCACTTCTTTGCTATTCCGTCCACTTACATAGCAGCAGAGGTGGTAGATCTTTTCTTTAGAGAGATATTCAGGTTACATGGGCTGCCTAGATTCATTGTCAGTGACCGGGATAGTAAGTTTATGAGTGTTTTTTGGCAGGAGTTGTTTAGGTTGTGTGGTACAGATCTTACACCTAGCACTAGTTATCATCCGCAGACAGATGGGCAAACAGAGATTGTGAATAAATGGGTGGAGGGATATTTGAGAAACTATGTAACTGCACAACAAAAGGCTTGGGTCAGATGGTTGCATATGGGAGAGTATTGTTATAACACCACTTATCATATGTCCATCAGAATGACTCCTTTCATGGCACTCTATGGTTATGAAGCACCTAGCTTCATGGATTTACTTTTGGGGGACAGCAGAGTGCCCAAAGCCAAAAACTTATTGCAGGATAGTCAGGACATCCTGAAAGTGCTCAAGGAGAAAATACAACAGGCCCAGAATCAACAGAAATTGTATGTTGATCAGCACCGAATAGAGCGCAGTTTCGAGGTAGGGGATATGGTTTACTTGAGGCTACAACCATATAGACAGTCATCGCTCAAGAAGACCGGAGCTGAAAAGTTGAAGCCTAGATTTTATGGTCCCTACAGGGTGATTCGTAGAGTGGGCAAAGTCGCCTATGAGCTTGAGCTTCCAGAGGGCAGTCGAGTGCACAATGTGTTTCATGTGTCTAGACTTAAGAAAGCCATTGGTTAGAGTGTAGTGCCTTCTGCCGATTTACCCCCTTTGGATGACGAGGGGAAGCTTGTGTTAGTACCCGAGGCTATTCTGGACACCAGAGAGAGGAAGCTTAGAAACAGGATAGTGAAGGAGTATTTGGTTAGATGGAGAGAACTGCCAGAGGAGGATTCTACATGGGAGAGTGAGCAGGTTATTCAACAGGTTGGACTGAGATTGTTTGAGGGCAAGCAATTTCAAGGGGGGCAGACTGTAATGTGCCCACTTTAGCAGTTGACCAAGTGTGTGTGTGTTAGCCTTGTTCTACATGGTCCCGAGGGCTAACGAAGGGTTTAAGGGGATCCTGGAGTGTTTTGGCCTAGTCATTTCCAATTTGGGCCAAAACGAAGTTGATTTACTCAGTTTCAAGCATACTTACTATTTTTAGTAAGTTAGCAGGACACAGTGGAGGCCAGTTTTGGTGATTGGATTTGATAGTCCTCAGTGAGAGCTTTCCAACGAGCTATCATTCGCATTATTCGGAGTTTGATTGCTAATACATTTTAATGCCTGAAGTTTTATTAAAGTAACATTTAATTTAATTGTAAAATATTAAAGTGTTACTTTAATATTTATTTTATGGAGATGTGTACCCAAGGGAGACATAAGTGGATATTTTAATATATGTTTTATATTGCTCATCTTTTATCCCACATTGCCCATGAGAGTTGAGTCAACCCTTGGAAATAGAATAAAAGGAAGCGTTTGTGGCTTCATTAGATATGTTGAATATGAGAAGAAATTGGTGTGAGTTGCAGATCCGTTCTTGGCATTAGAGGACGTCTATCCTCTCTTGTGACATTCTAGACTTCATTCCCTTGGGGTTTGGCCTTTGGAATCCATTGCTATTAGCTTCATTATTAGGCAATTTGGTTGCATTTCCAGCCACAGGCAAATTTGATATTTTGCTCATATCTTCTTCACTACTTGTCCGACGCTTACGCCGCTTTGATGGAATGATTTTATGAAGGTAGTGGACTGTTTGAAAGACAAAATATTGTAGCAGCACTGTTCATGCGGCACTATTCACACGACACTCTTCACGCGGCACTATTCACGCAGTACTATTCACGTCACTGTAGAAGCAAGTTCGAAAGCATGGGCTGGAGTATTATGCCAATGATATTGGAGTAATTAGTGAGTTGATAATCTGCCATGTATTTGATTTTATTAAATTCTGAAAATAACATCTTATCAGCAGCAGTTCAATATCCAGTTTGCATATTATTGTAGTTTCTTTATTGTTATGTTGTATGATTTCAATTCCATGCAAAAACTCAAACAAACAAACAAACACTTCATTTCCGAAGTTATAAGCGGTAAAATATTAAACGGAGAAATAAGAAGTTGGATGCAAACTGTTTGACAAAATTTCTATCAGCAGCTGGTTTAGTTTTTGGGCATTCAAGGGTGCCCATTATAGACTCAATCCTTCCAAGAATCAAAGAAATTCAAATAATCACAATACCCTCAAGTTGGTAGGATCATAGCTCTGATACCACTGGAAGATCCACTTTGATCTGATGACCTGCAAATTCTGAATTATTTGTGTTTCTTTGAATTTTTTGAGGTTTTGCAATATTCTGATTTTTTTGTATTTTTCGGACTTTTCTGATTTTTTTTTTGGTTTTTGAAATCTTGCAGAATGACAGAAGTAAATACAAATAATATTAAATTAGAAACTATAACTTGAACAAGATCATAAACCCTAACTTCAATTGATTAAATTGTTGACGGTCAACATACCAACTACAATTATTTTGAAAGTGTTACAGATCTAATTTTCTCCTTGTATAGCAGCCAATTAAATTTTCTCCAAACATGCAATTGTTGTCCTGGCAGTGTCAAGCCACCTGCAACTGGAAATTGTTGATCTGCTGGTAATGAATGGTTCCAATCTGATTTTAATGGTCTGATTTGCTCTGAGAACCTAATATCCAACTAGGGTTTGGCAATAACCCAAAGGAGGTTACAGCTAGCTGAAGTTGTTGATATACTGATAATTGGTGTGCAAGCAACCCAGATCAGCAATCCGGTTTTTCAAATCTGCTCCTCAATATGACTGATCCACTGATAATACCAATCTACTCAATGATGATTTCTAAATGAATTCACCCTCCAAGAAAAGTTGGGTTTTTGTCCAACCTTCCAATCTCTAGGTAGTTTTCGTTCCCAAAAATATGATCGCTATTGAAAATTTTTCTCAGAGCTCAATTCCAAATGACTGTTATGAAATTGAATGCTTGAATGATAAAATGATGCCCCCAAAAGTTTCTTTATTGATCTCCAAACCCTAATTGGCCACTTTAGGGTTTCCTTCTTAGTTTGATAAAGTTTATTATGAAAATATTTCTCCCCTAAGTGGATCGACAACTTTGGGGTCTTATTCATCGTTAACAAAAAGACCACCTTTGAAAACAACCTTATGTCTCCTAGGGTTGTGTGGCATGGGGCCACTTATTAATATTTTATTATTTTATAAATTCATCCCTTTTAATTTATTCGAAATAAAATATTAAATTAATAACTTCAATATTTCAAATTTATTCCTAGAGCCATCAACTGAACTCCAAACTAAAAATTGAAAGTTGCTGCCAGTCCAAGGATGATGTCTAAATATAGCAGGGCCACTGCCAATCGCCTCCTTAAAAATAGGACCCATTCCTATAATTTAGGAAACTGTCTCAAACCATTTGGAATGACTCAAAATGCCTCCTAGACCATCTCCCAATCTCCTATAAAACAGGTATCCTCCTCAAAAATAGGAGACTGCCTCAAACTATCTGGAATGGCTCGTAAAGCGCCCTGCTAAGCTCCATAACCCCTGGTTGGGTCCCCTAAAAACTCTGCTGATCTATAGGAACCCTTGAATCCTTGATTATAGATCAAGCTCTGTAGTAGTTTGAAATGCCTAAGGAAGGGACATTACACATTCTTGATTTCATATTTTGGTATTCTACCTTGTTGGTTGAACTTGTTCTACGTGTGGATTTGTGAGGACGAAATCCCTCACAAGCAACATCTTGCACATTGGTGAGAGCTCCAATCTAGAGGATTCAGTGGCGATTTCATACAGAGATCACAGTTGGGCTTCATTGAGATTTTACATTTCAGTTTGTAGAGCTTAATGTTTATTAAGGTTTTTGAGGTTTGATTTGGAGGTGATTTATTGTTTCTTTCATGTTCCATAGTTGGCCGTACAAGCTCCTTGTCTGGCCGTACCTATTTGAGGTTGTGAGTCTTCCAATTGTGCCCAATGCTAGAGTTTTGGGGAGGATTATTGCTGTTTGGGTGGTATGTAGGGTTGGAAGGCCGATTTGAGAGCATTTTATAATCTTCAGTTTGGTTCAGAGACTGTGGCATCCCATTTTGAGGCATTGCTGAAGCTGGTTGATAGTTCAATTAAGTTTCAAAGTCAATTGGATTTTCTGGGTCTGTTTATCATGGCTTTGTGACGTAATTTCATGAATTGGATTGCTTATCTTTTCACGATATATTGTATCTACTGTTCTGAAATTAAATCTGTGTTATTTCAGCTTTGTGGGTTTCCTGAATAACATCATTTTCGGAGTTATTTTAATTGGTGCAATTATTTCTATTATCAAACAAATATTTTGCATCTCTCTCTCTTCTATAAACATTTGCAAAGCAGAAAAAGAAAACAAAAAGACAAGGGTTCATATTACAAGCACCATCAAATTTCCTGTATTCTGCTTAAAAACCAAGTGGGATCATGACACCATGTGGTTGGTATCAATTAATATCAAGAAGAAAAGATACTATCAGCATTGAAGTGATATCTTTTATGATATAAACAACCTGGTTATTATTATTCAAAACTATTTGTTGGGTCCATAACCATCCAAGGTTAGCAAACTCACACATCTCACAGTATCAGTATACAATTATACTGATAGTTCGTAGTTTTACTGAGATAGGGCTTCATAGTGATAAAACACTGTCCATGAAGGCTCCAAATGAGCTAGAACCAGGTTGTTAAATAGTTGGGGCATTACATTGCATATCAGTTTAGTCTCAAAATAGTTAGACTAGTCTTAAAACAGAAAGTCCTTGTAGAAATATAGCTTTTTGCAAACATTTAAAATTAAGAAGTATCATTTTCTAAACCATAAGAATGTGCATTGTTTATTTGAGGGACTGTGTTTTCTGTGTAGCATATATTCCGGGTTCAATTGCATGGCTTGTTTAGGTTTTAACTTTAGAAATATCCTTTTTTTCTTTAGTTTACAGCTCATTTTCTGCTTTCTTTTTGTTGTTCTCCTTTATGTTTCTGTCTTGCATATTGTACAGATTTTATGTTTTCTGATTAGCTTTATTATCAAATTTTAGATAGAAAGCCTATCTAGGAAATGACTTTGAAATACCTATAGACAAAAGTTTTCTGCTTGTGTAGTGTGGATTTGTCCTTTAAATGTTGACTGCCATTCACTACCAAAAGGCTCTTTTCTCTGAGTAACGCAAAATCCGGAATGCCATTTAAAAAAATACAGTTTAACTTTAAAACATAAAACATAAAGTGACTTCACATTAACAATTGACATTTCTCTTATCCAGTTATCTAAGGAGGTCAGTAGCAGAACTGAATGTATTTGGCTAATTTACATATAAATTAATTGCATTCACGATCTTGTTTTCAGACACCATTTAACTTGTTCTGATTGTTTGTCTACAGTTGAGTTCTGGCTTTGCAATTGCAGAAGCTGCACCTGCAGCTAAAAAAGATAATGTTTCAAAATGGTTTAAGGAATGCAAACAGTATGTCATATCTACATGTTGTAGAGGCATGGATATAGACACACTTGAGCATCTTTGCGAGGTAGATTGTGATTAAAATCTTTAATAGCACTGCATTAGGATTGCAGTTTACTGTTTTATTTATAAGTAGTCAAGGTATGTCTGTAAACATTCAAATTGATTCAGGTATATGAAACAATGGAAGCAATTGTAGTCCATCCTAATGAAGATGTCTTCAATGAGGTATGTGAATCTACAAATGCTGAAGCTTTGGTTACAGAAATTCCGAAGGGGCGTCTCCAAAAGTTTGGTATTCATAATGTTCATCTCCCCAACTTTGAGAAGCATATATTCCGAAAAAGTTTACGGGAGCAGAGGGAACAAATAGACAAGGATGATAATCACAATAAATTATTTTCCCGTTTAATTGAGGGGAAGAATTCACTTTTTGGGAAGAAATCGCAAAAACCAACTTCCACAGGACAAAATAAAAAATTGGGGATATCTGAAAGTGAGTGGACAATTCTTTAATTGCTTCAAATTTAACTCATTAAGCCTTCTGTTCGAGGAGCTGTATTTTGTTTGGCCAGAAAATTTTACAGCATTAATAATAAACATGTTCGCTTATAGGAGAAATAATTGTAGTTTTCCCCCTTCAATCTTTTCTCAGAGATTTGACCTAGAAAAGAACGTTGTTCCTTGTGGGTAGGGTAATTTGTGCTTCCATTCTAGAGCACCTAACCACCACCCTGGCCTTTCTCAACATTGCACTGCTAAAATGGAAACCAAATGGTTTCAAACCATTTCCAATGGTGTTCTAAACCACCACTCCACCTCCAGACATGTACAACATGCCTTTCAACTCATGATTATATAGTCCCTTCGGCAACATATGGGATGTCCATGAAATCAATCCCAAGATCTTGGAAATCGTCTGCCAGCTTATTGTATTGATTATTGAGTTTGATGTCTTGTAATTATTCTTCTCACTACGATTTATTTGAAAATCCTAGTTTTTTTTTTTTCATTGTAACTTTATGTGAAGAGCTGTCATATGTCATTATTTGCAGCCTAAGGGGATTTGGGTCTAAGAGTGTAAACTTTATATGCTTTAAAATTACTAATGTATTGAGCATTACAAATAGATGGTAATAACCTAGAAGACAATATGATTACTGATGTGGAAAATGAATGGACAATGTTATGAGTTTAAATAACAAAACATTTTTCATCTTTGTTGACAATAACAATTATTAATTTCTATGCAATATTTTGTGTATTTTGCCACAGGAAAGGGAATGAAATTGATAATTTCTTTCTGTGGCAACAATAGATAAATAAGTGATTGATGATCTTAGTTTTTTGCTGGCAAAAAAGGATGTTTTATGCCTTTGCCACCTTTTAGGGGATGGGTCCCACAACAGTTTTCCCTGTGCCATTTGTGAAATTGTGACAAGTTTTTGTTGGCAGTTTTACAAATTAGCTAACTCTCGAAAAACCCCACAAGTTCTTTCTATTAGTGTTATAGTAAGTTTTAGAACTTTTTCCAATAGTTGTTTTTTTTTCCATTGTTGTCACAAAGTTTTGAGTTAACAAACTCGTTGAAATGCTGGAAGGTTTGTTTGAAAGTATTGAGGTTCTTTGATTTGGTCAATTCTTGAGCTCTACACTTCCTGAAAGGTGAACAAAATTGGAGGATTGTTGAAAAGTTATTTCAGAAAGGTTTCAAACTTAATTATCAGTTGGTTCATGAATTCTTGAAATGTTAAAAAAAGTCAACAAAGTTCCGTTCAAAAAATCAACAAAGTTCCCAAGTTTTGAAAAGTTCCAAAAATGTTGAGGTTGTTTTTGTTTTGCTATTTCAGAGGGTTTATAATTCTTCTAAATCCTGGAAAGTTTGGTGTTGCTTCAAAATGCTGATTTAATGCATAAATAAGGGTTTTTCCATGCTCATTAGTCAATGTCACTCATTCAAACAACAAAGTCTTGCTGCCAAGACATATTGTCTTTCTTTCCATATTGTTGCCATTTTCCTTGTTCAGTGCTAAGGGGTAAGCTTGTGATTTTTTTCCTTGAGGTGTTTGGGGTATTGAATTATAGATTTTTTGAGCTTTTTGTTGCATATTTTTGTTAAATTTTTTAAATTTTCACTATTTGATCCATCCATTAATGCACTATGAATACCAAGAATATTGTCCATTCTTAAACAACATGCTTTCTTTTGTTCATTAATATTTCTTCAAAATCCTAGCTTATTGTCTTTGCTCAACTTCCAAGCCTCAAAAAATGAAGTTCAACTATTAAGGATACAAGTATTCTTCCATGTTTCACAATTTATTGGCAGAATAGGGGGCAACTAGCTTGGACATATTGATATGGATGATTTCTAGAATAAGATGCAAGAAATTTTTAAGACACCAATGGATGAAGCAATTTTTGTTAGTAGCCTAGCTCGTGGTGGACTCCCAATTGTAATCTAGTGAACAAATTCAATACTTGCATGTGTTAAGCACTATTAGGTACACTAAAGAATTTTGTGCTATTGACAATAGAAAGTTTGCAACATTAGATTGTCCAAATATTAGTTTGATCTTAAGGTTGCCTCCACAAGATAAATTTGTTGACATGAGCATTGAGAGAGGCAATCACTACTTTTAAGACAAGATATCCTTAAATATTATTGTCAAGCATTGGCTAATAGTACTTGACAAGGGAAAGTCTCAAATACCTAAGCGCCTATAATGGGCTCATTTTGTAGTAGCTTATAATATGATCATTTTGCTAAATAGGATAGTTGGTAGCAAGGACACAGGTTCTTTTGAATATTAGATGTATTGATTCATTATTACAACTAAGTTTGAATCATAATATGTTTTTTATTTAATCAATAGCCAAAACGAGGGGTTTGACTCTTTCACAACCACAATCCAAGAGTTGTCAAGAGATAAACATCACATTACAAAAGGTGCTGGTTGATACAAGTCAAGGCCACAAAAGGCATACAATCAGAAGGTTTACCTTCCTTCTTTGAAAAGGCCTCCTAAAGAACAAAGGGCCACAAGTGGCCACTTATAATACAAAGGACAAAAGAGGCCATTGACAACATACAACTAGCACCCTGATAGGTGGGGCCAAATAACAGAGGGATTTTGAAAGGCTCCCCAAGCATTCACAAAGGGTAAAAAAAAGGTATCTAAAATCATCCTATAGTAAAGAGTAGTGCCTCTTCAACCAAAGAACCATCCTCCATCTGCAAAACTCCTCTCCACTGTAATAGACAAGGAGCCCACCTCAATTAGGAGAAAAAAGGAAGAGATTATCAGACTAGAGATCCAACCACAAATCCATCTCATGCCCAAGCAGCCATAGACATAAGACAACCCAAAGTTACCAACCTTTATCTTCACGAAACAAGCACCCCCCTCCATAGGAACCACAAAAGGGGAAGACTCCTCTCCACCGTAATAGACAAGGAACCCACCTCAATTAGGAGGAAAAAGGAAGAGATTATCAAACTAGAGATCCAACCACAAATCCATCTCATGCCCAAGCAGCCATAGACATAAGACAACCCAAAGTTACCAACCTTTATCTTCACGAAACAAGCACTCCCCTCCATAGGAACCACAAAAGGGGAAGACACAAATCGAGTGTACAAGTCCTTACAATGACAAGTAGAAAACATCCCACTCAACAAGGGTTAGCCTAGCCCCAAAGTTAGCTACAAACTTCAACCAAAAACAACCAAAGACCATGTTGAGCCCTTGAAAACTATTAGCAACCAACTAGCTACCGGAAGAAACAAAAATGCTATCATACCATCTAAAATGGACATTCCAACCAAAAAACAAAAAGAAACCCAATAGTGACATCAACATCCATCACAACCCAAATACAAGGGGTGAAGAAACTTAACCCCAAAAATCAAGATTGGCACCATCTTTGAGCTCATGAAAAGGAGAAGCAAATAAGACATGTAAACATCTCCAAGCCCCTCCAAGAGCTGGAGCAACACCATTCCATCAAGAGAACACAACCCACCATACCTCTAATCACCATGATAGCATTCTTTCCACTAACACAATAACCTAACAAACCTTGGCAAATGTCAAGCACCACATTTCCATCGTCCAAAACATGGCCTGTTGCACCTCCAGTTGCCACAAGAGCATGCTTTCCACCAATACAACAACCCAATGAACCTTGACAGAAGCCAAGCACGACATTTCCATTGATCAAAACATGGCCCGCCACACCTCCACTCGCCACGAGAGCCTGATTTCCACTAGCATAACACTCATAAGATCCTAGCACTTGACAAAAGTCATCAAGCCTCGAACTTCCTTCAGCAAGAACACGAAAGGAAAACACATAACCTTCTATATCATTAAACGCAACCCTATGTCAAGCACAACTAATGACACAAAACAAACTACCCAAATATAGTGTACAAATCAGAGGCCATAAGCCCATCAAAGTAATCAAGCATATGCCCAAAAAAGGCCTTCCATAAAAAATCCCCTTGAAACAAATAGGGCTTGATCCAAATAGCCCTAGGAAGCGTGAAGCAAGAAAACAAACAGTTGCCCCAAAAGCCATTCCAACCAGAATTACTAGCCTCCTTACAAACATAGGAAACTCTCTCCACAAAGAAGGCCACAACAACCTTGACACACAATGAGGGCCTCTCACCATCAAAGGAGAATAACAAATCAAGTCTACAACATAAAATAAAAATTCAGAGCCTTACATTGAGAGTCCACTTCCAATGCTATTGCCAGAGGAGCACAAGGCAGAAGTCGAGAACAACAACAGGGGCCCAACAAGCGATTGCAATCGACACCCAAGTAACATCACCAGGCTACAACACAAGCCTAGCAAGCCTCACAGAATGCAACAACAAAGGAGGCCAAGAAGCAAGTCTGAAGGCAACCACAACAACAAGACTAGAGTCATGCTCAACAAGAGTAGAGGATACCACTTCCACCTAAGTAATTAGGACAACAAATGACAACTATGTTACTAGTGAAGGTTGCAAAAATAGTGAAGCAACCCAAAGTAGGTTTGCTCGACACAAAACTCTAACCCGGACCCAAAGATCACACTTGGATTGCAACACAAGCCTAAAAGACCTTAAAGGAAGTAGAATAGAGGCCTACATAGGGGGCCAAGAAACCATTTTGAAAACAACCACCACAACAAGACCCCAGTCGTGGTCAATAAGAGTAGAGGATGTTGCTTCCACCCAAGCAAATAGGTCTGTGATTACCAATTGAGTGTCTAGAGAAGGTTGCGTAAACAACAAAACAACTCAGAGAAAATCCCTCCCATAGAAAGACCCACAAGATGCCCCCATTCAAGAGAGTGCATAGAAATAGTGATGAGGGAGTGCTTGTAGAAACCTCACCACACAAACATTCCATCCAATGATCCATTATAGATACAAAGGTATCCAAAACCTCATCCCGTCAAAACACGAAAATAGGATCAATTATCCACAAACCTTTTGACAAAAATGAAATAGAGTCGTCACATAAGGTAGAAAGGGCACAAGATAGCAGCCCAACTCCCCCCTTCATGAATATGTTGACTTCTAGATGAATCTATTCCAAAGTCACCACAGTTAGATCACAAACATCATAAATGCCAATATCATCAAGAGCATTTGCGATAGCTAAAACCCCAATTCCTAGGGGGACCAAAGAAGCCCCAACCATGCACGACCAGCCAACACCCACACACAAAGGCCTAGCTAGGACAAAGTAAACTACCACCACAAAACAGATCCCCCCTAAGCCACCATGATTGTCAACTTCCTCAACATTGTCCCTCTCTTCAATACCAAATTTTGAAAACCCTCCCCTGCTCCTCTTCCCACTCAAAGCCATTTTCTTGATGAATCATAATATGTTAATTGGGGTAAATTAGTGATAAATTTGCATGATCAACTAGTGATCTTTTAGAAAAGCCAATACTTTTATATGTCTTTATATCTCTTTTATGTCATAGCAATAGTGATGGTACAACAAAATCTATGTACTTAGGGAGTTTTTGATAACACCATAGATTTATGACTATTACCTTCAACTCCAATAAGATTTTGGCATTAAGGAATTTGAAAGAGTCAATGGTGCTTTTAGCTTGTTTATTGGAAGAGTCTATGAACACGGGGCTAAAAATGTCTCCTTAGCATCCCCCTTGATTACTCAATATGTCAGCGTCTACATTTAGTATTGTAAATTTTCACATCAAATGGTAGGTGGTTTTGAAAGTTCTCCATTTGGATTGTCACGATATGTGATTGGTCATTCATCCTTGTTAAGGTGTGTAGGCAAATAACAATACCGATAAAGAAATACAAGCACACGAGGAAAGGTAGAATATACTTTTCTTGTAAATCTTTGCTACACATGTAAGTCATACTCTAATGCACAAAAGATATAATGGTTAGTAGCAAAGACAAGACTTTAAAAACTATGTCAGATTTGTAGTTGGGACTAGCATAGAACCAATGGTCCTAATGGAGGATTTTTTGGAAGATTATTTTGAAGAATATGAAGTAGATTAGGTGAGATGACTATGAACCTAATCAAAGATTTTCATATGCAATGAAACATTGAGGGTGGTGGTTTTGACCTAGTTGATCATGTTTATCACCTTCGCCATTTGAATGCAACCTCTTTCCCTTTTCAATTGAGCTAAAAAAGAGTTGAAATAAAAGAAAGTACACATATTTCAAAGAAAAAAAGGGTAAACAAGGTCAAAACTCTAACTATTAACAATCCTCCTCCAAAGGATAATAGTGAACAAGACAAAATCAAGTTGCCTTTTCATTTAGCCCGTTTGTTATAGTTACTCCAAAAGATTAAAATCTACTCCACTGGAGGTGGTAAAAAGAATTTGTTGACTTGCAAGGATCATGATGTAGAGCAGGGACATAGTACCTTTCAACTAACTCAATCAAGCACTCACAATTTGGCTTGGGTATGGTTTAATGATAGTTTGCTCACAACTAGGCCTCCTTCCTTGTAGCCCTCCAAATGGGTCTGTTGTGGCATAACTTTCAAGGCAGAGTTTGTAGACCAAAATTGAAGACACTTTTGGATACCCATTTGGCCATTTGACAACATATATTGAAATGGGTAGATTTCTAAGACAATGGTTGGCATTTGTAAAAGCTATAATATACATTTATTGGAGTGCTTTGTTGTTTGTCATTTCCAGTCTCAGCCGTCCATTTTGGACGCATTTGGCATCTTTGGAACACATGTTTTGTGAGTAAATCCAATTATTTCTTGGTTGCATTTTGTGGGCCCGTGGAATTTTGATATGTGATTTGGGTTGTCTTTATATTTGAGAAATGTTGAAAAATCAGATTATGAATAAAATTTGGAATTTATAGAAGTGTTATTTTTTAATTTTGTCGATTCTTTTAAGATTGTAAAGGTGTTGCAATATTATCTTTTTTCTGCACTTTTATTTTCATTGTTCATATTGCAAAAACAATTCAAAATGCAATAAAAAATAGAAAAATCCAAAGCACAAATAGTGTTGCATATTAGAGTGATATTACAGTTGTTAATCTTGTCATCTTGCTAGGAAGATTTAGAGTTGGATCAAAGCATGGCACCTAGCAATGGACAATGGTTGGTGAAGATATTACAAGTTGGTGACAAGCTCCATTTTTTTCCATCATCAAGGGAATGTTGATGTCATAATGCTAAATGAATTGGAAGCATATTTGAGTATGGTGGACCAGGTATCTTTAGTTTCATTGCAGTTGGCCATTGTTCTTATTGAGATTGTGTTAAGTAATGGTGGTTGAGACACCCTAATAAATGGATCAAGTTGATTGTTACTTCATGCCTAAGCAAGATTTTGAGAATCTGGTCTTATCGAGTACAATATGATGATGACATTGGGAAGAAGATATTGAGCTTAATAGTAGACGACTTTTACGGTCTTGATGACACTAGTAGAGTTCATTCTTCAAGGAGGTTTGCAATATTGATGATCCTTGTGAAATACAAAATGAGTTTCCTTTTGTTGGACTTGGGATCACAAGACCAAATCTATGACATCTTTTATCATTTCTTGGTCACACTGAGGGGATATCATGATAGGGATATTTTTGCAGCCATGGAAAACATTATGATCTTGTGTATCAAGGAGATAGATGTCATATCCCAACCTGTCATCTATGCTATGAGTCGTTCACAAACAAGAATATGTCGCTTTTATTGTTTCATATAGATTGGTCAATAATGTATCCAAACATTGTGAGGTGAAATTAAAGTCTCACTTGCATAAGGACAAGGGAGTTGGTTATAGCAATGAGTGTGATAGGCTATGAGGCACAATGAGCTTTAAGGAGGATGAAGACATGTTCACAAGTTCACTTTATCAACATAAGGATATGAACAAGAAAGGATCTAGGCCTACTCCTTCAAGTAGAAATCAGTTAAGTCTTCATGGCAGCCCTAAAGTGGAAGAAAATGCTTTCACGGAGTTTGTGAAGGCAAGGTTGATTAATCAACTACATAGAGATATGAATTTTACTAATATTCCCTTGGATGAACTAACTCTATGAATAATTGGTAAGGAATTAATTTGTGAAGAGGTTACTGATGATATATGATCATGTAGCGAGATTGGTTTTCATTGTTCCATACACATGATTACATTAGAGTACTTGTTAAGATCATGTGAGATACATTGTTTTAATGAGCTGATTGGAGGAACTAAAAGGTTGTCTAACAATAATATTCTACAATTTGATAATGTTTGGTTTGTCACAGTTTTTATTAGCACTTTCAAATTACGAAGCAATTTGAGGTGCTTATGATGAGAATTTGACTATGGCACATAAAAACATTCTTGAAAAAACATTTTTAAATGGCCTATTTACGAATGGATAACTTGATACCTGTTGAGAGTCATGAAAAATCACTTTTAGGCAATATTCATTGATTATCATGAAGTATACATGTCAATTATCATCCCTCCACAGTCAGAGTTGATGTATTTTTTAAAAACCTAGTTTGAGGGTTCAATGAAGGTTCACAATTTGCGCATTTTCAGAATTGTTAGAGTAGCCCACTTTGGGGGTGCATATTTCAGATTAAGTTGATTATCATGGTAAAATGATTGTTCCTTGATATTTTCATCATACAAGTGTACCCCTATGTCCATTTTCATAGCCCCATGACTTCATTTGGTGTTTTGGCCAAACCAAAAGAAAATGTAGTTCTCTCTAATTTTTTGTATACACAATGTTATGTCTTCCACGATGGCTTTTGCTATCAATTGACTTTCATGTTGAATGGGTTGGTTCTTGGTATTGTCCAAATGTTAATGTCTCCTCTTGCTCAATTGCAAAGTCTTAGGGCAATGTTTGGTATTTTTGTCAATCCCAATCCACATGGGTTTTTGTGTTTTGTTGTCTGCATGTTCATAACTGTCTCAGAGTGGTCAACTTTGACCATTATTAATTTGTAGATATGATGGAATTGGACAATTCTACTTGGCTCACATTCTATGTGTATCTAAATGAGTGCATTTTGGCCTCTGCATAGACATTGCCATTTTTACATCTCTCAGATCCCTGATAAATCACCAACAAAGGGGTAAAAGGTTTTTAAAATTGATAAAGTATACCTTTGCAATTAAAAATCAAAGGGGAGTTTAGAGCATGGTGGGACCTAGAGACAAATCTTAAGCGTAAAATTTAGAAACTTTTTGAAGTCGAAGAGAGGAAATATATGCCTCTTTGATATCTGATTAACTAATGAGGAAATTTGCATGTGGGGTTCAATGACTTGCTAAGAAAAGTTTTCATCGCTATGAGAGAGATGAATGAATGAATTTAGGATTTTAATAACGTCCACGAGGCCAAAGCAGCCTATGGGACCCACCAGTCAACAACAACCTAATCTAGTTGTAACCCTTTGACTAATTCTTCTCTTCTTTGGTGTATTTTGATGATCAAGTTTGTGGTCTTGTCCAGCTGCTTTTCTTCGAAGAGGTGGCTCATATTGCTTCTTTCTAACATCTCTAAGTACTTGGATCTGATGTCGTTGTATGTCGAGCATTCCATGACAGAGTGATGTTCTGTTTCAATGGCTCCCGTGTCATAGAATAGGTAGGTCCTATTTTCCCATTCCTCTTTTGGCACTTTCCATCTACCCATCTCGCATCTCAACTAGTGAGAGCTAGTTCTAAGTTGGGCTATAAGCATTTTTGCTTTCCCCTTAATAGCCACTCCTAAATACGCTTTTTCCTAGTTTCACAATGCGGAGTTGCGAGAGATTTTAGGAGTTTTGTGTTAGGAAAGATGAAGATGGATGCCCTAGTTTCACAATGTGTGGTTGCGAGAGCTTTCAGGAGTTTTGTGTTAGCAGAGAGACCAAGAATGGATGGAATTAGGTTGAACCTTCCTTGTTTCAGTAAGTACATTAATGGAATCGTATGATGCATCTCTGTGTGTTTGAAGCTCTATTCATTTGCTAACACAAGTGTAGACATTGTTGCTACCTGGAGGCAAAATCATTGGAGTGCCAAAACACTTCAAAGTTGAGTATGAATGATAACCATGAACTATGAAGATGGCCCACAGAGAGCCTTTGTATTATTATTTGATGGCCTCGTATCTCTCTGAGAGGATAACATGTGATGCAAAAAGTAGGTATAGTTGCACAGTCACGATATACAAAAAATAATTCTTGCAATGAGGCTTTTAAAATCTTTGAATTAATGAAGCATTCTCTAACATATCATAACATTGTTAGTTTTGTTTGCACTCTTGGTGCACACAGTTGCATGTGAACCTCTGTTTCAAAGGTTGTACATACTTCAATGACCAATTGACCCTCATGCCCACATGTTGGCTATCTTGATGGTTGTGGGGATATGCATTCTTGGTGCTTGTAGATCATACAAATATTAAGTATTTATAATATTGTACATATGTTTATAGACAATAGAAAGAACATTGAGCTATTGGGTGGTTCATAATATTGTCTAGGACTGCATTCTCTTTATTCGATCGTAGTGTCGAATTGGTCCAAGTATTGTGTTTATACAATGGTCATGGCAACATGTATCTTATTTTGAACACTTTAGATTCCACCAATGCTAAACAACAATGTTTATTTCCTTTTTGGATAACACAATATAAGATTTGTCTCATACGAAAGAACTCCATCATTGTGTTGGATAACACAAATATTCAAATCAAGGAATCCCACTACGGGAATGAATGTCATTTATAATATATGTAGTTTTTATATTGTTCAATGGTTGCATGGATCATGCTAAAGTTTCTAGTGTTGAATTCAGTGAACGATTGTTGTTATAGTGTATTGTGGTTGCGAAGTTACCTTTCTAGGCACCCATAGAAAGATGCATTCAATTTTGATTTAGTGCCAAAGCTTATGGTGGCATTTGATTCAAGTCATAAAACTTGATATCCTTGTGCAAGCATTTGACGAAGTTAAATGTGCAAATAAAGAGTTTTCGCTGATAACTCCCACAATCACGTCTCCACTTTATGCTTCAACATTCATGATTCATCCCCCTCCAATTATGAACTTTTCAACAAAATAGAAAGAAACTGTCAATAAATGGTTGTCAAAGTACTTTTTGAATAGAGTAAGTGAAATATTTTACATAGAGAGTTGTGATAAAAAAAAGGGTTAAAATATTTTACAAAAGATGTCAGGTAAATGGTAGGAGGTGAAACTCCATAAGTAAAAATGATTAGGGAGGATTACTTTTATAAACAAGGCCACAAGTTTGAAATAACTAGTAGGAATAAGGAATAAATTCTAAGAAATCAAAGCATTGGAATTTTCCCCTTTTTCACACACATGATATAAAATTGAAAAAGAATCATCTGGATGTAAAAAAAAAAATTAAAATGGGGCATGTGCTTTTTTATTATGTTATTATTTTCATTGCACAGAAGCACAATGTTGAAAGTGAAATTTCTAGGAGCACAACATGGTAAAGTGGTTTCTTAATGCGAAGTATTATTGAGCAGTGCAAGCAAAATGAGTTTGTGAAGGTGTAGAGATAGAAGGTGAAAGAGTATAATGATAATATGTCAAAAAATTGTCAATTAAATGTGAAAACTGCAAAAGGCTAGAATAGTAAATGAGAGGAAGGGAAGGGGTTATTACTTCTTGCAACAAGATGACACATCAATGAACTTAGTAAAAGGGAAACATTATCTGGGAGATTAATTTATCAATGATGATAAAATTTTAGCAAAATAAATTTTCATCCAATAAAATGATTTCACTTAAGGATGAAGATATTTTTGCAAGAGAAATTAAATGGATGTAAATTTGTAGGTGGAAATCTCATGGTCAAAATGATTGTTATGGGTGATTATAATCATGGGAAAAGGGTAAATATTTTTACTTAAGAACAAAGAAGTGAGTAGATTTTTCAGAAGAGGGGAGTGTCTTCATTCAGAAAAAATGGGCATTAATTTCTACCCAAGTTTGTATACTAGCAGAATTGATTTTCACCAAATAAATAAAAAACTTAACAAAAGATACAAAATGGGTGAAAATGCAAGTTAAAGGGTGGAGATGTTTTATAGAATATACTGAAGGGTGAAAACACAAGTGGAAAACATTCATGGAGTAAATTTTCAATTGCAAATGTGAAGTAAACAAAATGCTTAATAGTGAATATTTTTAGTTGTAACTGATAAATGGACAAGAGTATAGATCAAAAGGAGCAATGAGGCATATATTTTCAGTTGAGGGGAGATGAAGAATATTTTGTGCAAATCAGATTTTGTAGAAGGGGACACGTGTCATTAGTTGAATCAATTTGGAGTCTTCTTCTCTTCTATATCGTCTTCTTTTTCTAAATTGTAAAGGAATCTAAAATTTTGTCTTAAGCATGTAAATAGAATAATGTTTTAGTTTAAGTTTCAAATAGGATATGTATTTGTATTAGTTTAATTTTATGAGAAATTGTTAATCAACTTGTGCAGTCATAATGCTATTGTCATGATGTTGTATCCAACTTTTGTATTTGGATTCATATAAATTTCAATGTATCAAGGACATTTGAGTTTGTCTTTACAATCTTACCTATAAATATGTGTCCATGGGTCTTCTTAAGGAGAGAGTTAAATACTTTGAGAAAGTATTTGTGTTTTTGAGTGCATAATCTAGATTTGTAAGTGGAACTCGGTGATGACATTACTAGATTTGTTAATGTTGGGTATTAAAATACTATGTATCCACTTATTGAACTTTAATTGTTGATAAGATCTCTTTTGTGGTTTCATGTTTGACTTTATGTCCCGAGATTAGGCACTGAACTTTCATAAGGCCTAAGGTATTTTCGAGATCAATTTTTCAAATTCAAAGTCTCTTTTATTTCATGTTGTTAGGTGTAGGATTAGTGTAGTTATGTTCTTAGTGCTTTTTAAGCTAAGTGGGATTATGCATGAAATGGGTGAAATACAAACACCCATTACCTATTAGTCTAAGAACGATCCACTTTTATAGGTCTGTAGTTTTTTTGTTTAGAATGGATTTAGCATATATTCAGATCTAAAAGTAGGAACACCCTCCTCAATTTGGTGGAGCTCGAAGAGAAGGCGGCTTTTATAGCCTTTTTCATTGTATTTTCTTTTCTTTAGACTATTGATAGTGTTGATTACATGTTATAGGCTCCCAATTCCATGACATGGTATTTTTTTTTCCCTTAAGACTAAAGTTATCAAGAAAAAATGCTAATAGGTTGGCAACTTTGCTAGGAATAGAGATAAAATTTTGTCAAATTATATCCTAGAGCCCTTGGCGTTGAATGTTAAATCATTAACCAATAAGAGTCAAGAAATTGAATAATTTGAACTTGATTTTTAGATTTTTAAGGATTTTCATTTTGGAATAAGTTTTGTAGGAAGCATATATGAAGAAGTCTTTTGTGACTTTGTTGTTGGAGAAGAACAAAAATAATGAAGTGCTTTGAATAACTCTCATCTATTTAAAAATTATTCCTTTGCAATGAGGTGGTGACTCTTAGTAAAAAACTTGATAAGCAAATAATTTCTAGTTTTGAGGAATTTATAGTCAGGAAAGAAGGCTAATGGTTGCTGCAATTTGTCTAGGTATTTCTCTTTTGGTTTACCAGTGATTTTTTTTTGAAAATCATGTTTGTATAAGTTTGAATCAAGTCCGTTATTAAGTGATTGAATCGCTAACAAGAAGGGAATCCTTAGAATAATCTTACATGCTTGTATGCTATAAATTCTCATCATATATTTTGTGATAAGTATGTTATATATTATATTTTGTGCGTAGGTGTACCATCCTAAAAAGTAAGCACTTTATTTGTGCTCACTATGGGACCATTTTGAGAATACTTTAGTGTGTTTCTTGTGGTAGGACCTCATATTGCACTTAAACACATATTTAATTCAAATATATGTCCTCCTTCAAACTTGAGGTTGGATCTAACTTCTATGCGTGATTTATCATTTTCCCATCCATTTACACAATTCATCTTCCACCTAGGACCCATGCGTGCATTTTCAAAATTTGGGATTTTCCCTGATTTCCTTGCAGACCATGGCTTTCACTATCCATTTTTCGCACACTCCCCTAAGTCCAAGGCAAAATTTGAAAAAAATTTCCTAGACAAGGTCAGCTAGGTCGGTTGTATCCTATACTAGGCCATCCAAGTCTACCTTGTCTTGGAGATTTGTGCTTAAGTTGGCTTTGGGCCCAATGTGAAGGTTTTCTCCTAGATTTTTAATTAAGGTTGACCTTGTGAAACATGAGCCCTGAAATGAGTATAAAAAGGCACCAAACCCTCTCATTTACACATCCACGATTATAATATATCATCATGCAATCATCTACAATCAAGCTATTGTGCATTCAAGACATTCAAGTACAAGCAAGCATCCATTATTGAAGGCATCCATTATTAATAATTCAAGGTCATCAAGCATTCAAGTGCAAGGAAGCCATCAAGATTCTTTAAGCATTACAATCTTCATTCCCATCATGCATTTAAGGTGTTTCCTTCCATAGATATAGATCTTTTCCCCCATTGGAGGTCAAGCAAAGGAGTTTTCAATCAAGCGAAGAGATCCACATTCATCCATCAAGTCTTCTTCTTCATCTATCCAACATTGTAGTGAATTACAACATATACTACGTGAGGTTTTGTCTTACATGATTTCTTTTTGGTATTTTTGCTGAGTCAAATCCATTGCGTCAAGATTCTTGATCACATACTTAGGGAAAATTACATTTGCATGGTACCTGATATATTCCATTATTTAGATCTAATCTATGCTACATAAAAACATTCTTTAAATTAAATTTATTTCATTTCAAGGTTGATTCCTAAAAAAGGGTTTGAATGAGGAAAATCCCAATCCTCAAACTTCTTCCTCTTCTTTTCTATGTGCAAGACTAGGTTGTGGAGTTTCATATATGGGTTCAAGAGCTTTGGGTACAATTATAAAACCTTGGAAAGTTTCATCAGATTTGGAGTTAAAAGGACAAGGTCAGAATTGCCACCCTCATTCTAGACTAGGTCATCTAGAATTGCCACCCTCATTCATAGAAAGCAGTTACAGACATCAAAATCCCAGATACGGAGTTTTACCTGATTCTGACATCTCCATGATAGTCAAAATCAGATCTGAAGGTTCATTTACCTCCTCTTTCTTCAAGGTGGGTCCATTATTTCTATTTTTCTCCTTGCACTTACTTTTACATATCAGATCCACATTGCTTTCATTATTTACATATTAATCATATCACATAATCACACTTTATTTAACAAGGAATACCATAAAATCCCCCTTTTTACCTAAATCTTGCATTAGAAACCCTTTATCCTTTTTGGATTATGCTAATCAAATTTGTTTAAGGGTGGATTTATATTCCTAATGTATTTTATAATTTGGGGAGTGATCTACATCCTAGCATTTCTCACCATTTTATATTGTACATTTTGGTGAACTCAACTCTTCTTATATACTTTTGATTTGGTGTTAGATTGCTCTTTTCTTCGTCACATTCCTATTTTGAAATATAGTTGTGTTTGTTAACATGGAACTCTCTAAATTGGATTGGTGTGAAATTACTTATATCATTACATTCCTTCTTACCTCTATTTAACAAACACGTGAAGTGAATCGAAGCTTTTTTCATTTCATTATGTTTTCATTCCTTCATGGTATTTTTGCTTATGGAATAATGAGATTAACTAATGCCTCTCTTCCTTATAAGGTATATTTCAAGACCATTATCAATGTCTCATGTGTTTTTCTTCTTCAAATTTTACCAAAACGAATGCAATATATAGAGTACATAAGGGTCTTTGTTAATGAGCCTACTTCTAATCATAATCCTCCTAATGCTATTCCTCCCTCTCATAATCTAACTCGTCGTGATCCTATGGTAGATACTTCCTATGATTCCTATCCAAACCTTCAAAAACTTATCCATGATCCAAATGTCACTAGTACATTTGAGACCTTTTTCCAATGGCAATTCATCAAAATTCAGACAGTTTACTGTCTCTATAATGACACCACCCACCACCGCATTTTTGCAATAAAAAAAAATGATGGTTACGATTGGCGTTGTAATTAAGATGACTTTAGCTATCACAAAAAGGGGGTTTCAACACAGCGAATATACCATCGGGTCTATTTGCAACCATCACAATTTCGACGGGTGGCCATGGGAAGTAGTTAGTTTACCGACGAAAATGTTGTACATGCGATGGTTAACCATCATAATGTACTGATTGATCACCGTCATTGGTAGATTGTTTACCAATGGAAATGTTGTGCATGCGACGGGTATCCATTAGAAGTTTCAGATAGATAGTCGTCTCTTTTCTAGTGACGTCGTCATAATTGCGACGATTATCACAATTTTTATTTTTTTTAAATTATATTTTTTGATTGAGTTTGTATCAATTCAAAATGGTGTTCTTGCAGATCTGGTTGCAGATTTGGTTCAAGCTGGTTGCATTACTTTTAGATCTTGATCAACTTGCAAGGTGGTTTGGTGAGACGAGGTCTTTTATTCCTGCTCATGATTTGGTTATGTCATTCAGAGATGACTTTGCAGTAGATACGGTAGCAGCTCGTGGATTATTGAGTCAAGTCTAGAGACTTGGATTTGGAATGGATCCAACCGAATTGAGATTTGTGACAACGACTGCTCCAACACAAGAAGCTAGTGCGGTGATCAGAGATGCATTCTTCCTGATGTGTTCGTGGAATATATGAGGACCTGATTTTATTCAGAACTGATTCGAGTGACTTCTTGACTTCTTTGGACCGAATTGGATGTGCTTTGTTCCTATGGAGTGTAGCAGTGACTTAAATTGCAGAACTTGCACAATGGAGATTTGTAGATCACTATGGTGTCCATGATGACTTGGGAGAAGTCTTCTTCTTGGTGAACCGAGTTGAGAGACTTGGATTACAGAAAGTAGGTCATTTGATGCGACTTATGAGACATTGGATGCCTCTTCACAACAGGTTTGTGGTACGGCCTGTGGTGTTTCTTTGCGAATGGGTTCTTGGCAGAGATCTGTTGATTTGGTAGCCATTGAGATGGATCGATATGACTTGATCTTGGGTCAAGACTTCTTGAGGCGAGCTGAAGTGATCATTTCTCCTTGAAGTGATTGATGTTTCTGATAGATAGCCGTCACTTTTAGTTTTTTTTTTGGTTATTCTTTGGTTTCTGTCATAATTGCGATGGCTCACACTATTTTTTAAAAAGAAATACATATTTGTCGTACGTTGATTGAGATCTTAAATTATTGAGCTTCTCTTTATTTCGATAATAGTTTAACATTCTCTACTTAACAGGGCCAACCATGTGAAGGTGGAAGCTCATTTGGCCCCTCCTAGGATCCTCTTATGACCCTTTACGACACTTTAAAACCTCTAAGATGTATTCTTAGGGATCGTAAAGGGTCATAAAGGGTCATAAGGGGTCCTAGGACACAACAACTGAGAAACATAAATGTAGGAATCATGGTCACAATTATTTGGAGACACAACATAATTGAATGCTATACCCAGACAATGTAACACAACCACTACTCTTGCAGTTCTAAGTGGACACCGTGGGATCCAAAAACCAAAGATAATGAATCTATATATGGTTTTTGGATCCCACAGTGTCAACTTAGAACTACAGGGGTAGTGGTTGTGTTGCATCCTCTAGGTATAGCATTCAATTATGTTGTGTCTCCAAACAATTGTGACCATGATGCCTACATTTATGTTTCTCAGCTGTTGTGATACCTACATTTATTTTTTGTACCTATCATGTTTATTTGCATGTTCTTTATGTGTTTGGCTTCTCTCCCTCGCATCGAAAATAAGATTTTCCCACTCTGAATCAAGAATGTGCATGCAACACAAGAAGAATATGCACGGATAGTAGATGGAGCTGAGAAAACACAACACCTTTACATTTTTTTAATAGGTCAAAATTACAATGTTCGCGATGGTCTATAACTTAAAATACGCAATTAAAGACCTCTATAAAAAATGCAGCCCTGTTGTGTTTTTCAGCTCCACCTGATATCCTATGTATATGAATTGAGATTGCATATTGAACTAGGTGTCTCTTTTTGCATTGCCTGAAACCAAGAGACTGTCATAGTTAACATCTAAAATCATTATTGAACTTTTGTTATTACTAAAAAGTACACTAGTCTCCTTTGTTTCTTGTACACCATCTCTGTCGGGAAGTTTCTTCGTGGATGGCCTCCACTTTCTTCCCCACTACAATTGTAACCACTATTCATTCTCCTGCAGTCATTACTATCTTCTCTATTGATCAGGCCTCCACTGCAATTTCTTTGATGAAAATTTCCAAATTCATTGTTTGGTATTCCTTCATCTCCCCTCAACTCCATCACTTACGGTTACAAATCAAGTTCCAAGAATCAGAATGGCGCATCTCATCATCACAACTAATCCACCTTAAACAATTGATTAACCATTCTAGACAAGATGATGATTTAAGGTTTTTTGTGAAGCTTCTAACTTGGTAGTTGCAATCAGCATTTGTATTACAAGTTTTGTTGTTGTTCAAGTAGTGTGTTTTAGAGAAGAAAAAATTGAACATTCTAATACAAATTTCTCCCAAAATATGAAATCCAATAAAATTTAGCGAAAACCCCTCCAACATTACAATAGTGTATAAAAGGAAACTCGGTGTTTCTAGTAGCGATAAATAGATTTTTTGAGAAGAGTAGAAGAAACAATAATAGAAACAATACGCTTGGAGGGAGAAAACCCTATAGACTTACAACATACCTTTGTATGCATCCCATTAACATTTCAAATGCAAGAATGAAAGAAAACATGGAACTAAGCTCAAACACGTGTGAATAAACATCACTCATTATCAAATAAACATCGAGAAATAAACATAAGTCATTATCAAATAAACATCGAGAAATAAACATCAGTCATTATCAAATAGGTTGCATAAATGAGAATCATTTTTTTTTGGCTTTTTCTTTTTTTCTGCTTCCCTATATTGTTGCAAAGGCATATCCATGCCCACATCATCATTTCTTCTCGGTCGTGCACGTGATCTCACTGTCCTTTGCAAAGGCAGGTCCTCTGCAATAAGAAATAAAAGACTTTAATTAAAAGCATATTATCATAATTGGGGTTAATTTAAAAATATATTCATTATTGTTACAAGCATTTCAATACTTTAAAAAACATAAACGTGATGCTCTTTACCTTGTCCAACCACATCATCTTGCCTGACGGCTTGACCCTCAACACGCTCATCGAGAACAACCTCTACATCCCCAACAACTGCAATACAAAATGTTTTATTAATCCCAATGCATTATAATTAAATTTTTATTACTACGCCAAATTCAATTTAACATGTTTACTTGTATTAAATATTCATTAATCAAAATTTGAATAGAAAATGTATACCTTGAGTACTACAATTCATATTCAAATCAATGCCTCCATTGTGCTCGGTCAGTGCAGTATCAATATCGATAGACTATATTCTAATGTAAATAATTAGTGCATTTATTGACAATATATACATATAAATACAAGACAAATACTGAGAAATGTTAATCATTCAGTTTAATACATATAAATACATTCACTTTAAAGTTTTAAACAAATATATAATCATTGTTTCCTTACTTAAAACAAATATATTCACTTTATGTTGGAACTTAACATCAAATACAGTAATTGGTAAAGTTTTCAACTTGAAATAAAAATCAATTGGCTTATTTACCTGATCAACAGATCCAGCAAAAGAACCTTGTGCACTCATTGCTCAGTATCATTCAACCATGACTTTATAGCCTTGTTTGTAGCCTATTTTCTTGTCCTCTTCTGTAATCAATTTTTTGAACTCCATGGCCTGCATTTTGTATTGGTATTATTACCTTATTTTTCATCATGCAAAATAATAGATAAATAGTAAGGGTGCATTTAGGTTCTTTCTTTCAACAGTTCTTTTCAAGATATTTGAATCATCATTTCGTTATTGCATTCATATCATATTTTCATTGTACTCCAAGTATTGATCAAATGTTAAAATTTCAAATTCATAATTGATCATTACATTGTGCATTCATACTGAATGTAATTACAAATGTTCTCCCAAATTTCAACAAACAGAGTACAAGTACAAAATAGAAAGAAGAGATAGGGGTATGAGTGAGTCCTTTGTATTGCCTTGAAGAGTCTGCATATCTAGAGCTGGTTGTCATGTCTGGTCCTAGTCCTCCAGGTCTCTGTCTGAGTCTGCATCTATCTGGTTCTAATTCTTTAGGGGTTGTCCTGCATCATGATTAAGATTTTGTTAGATCCAACTAGATCTAAGCAATGCAAAAAGAATGAAAACATCATACAACATCAATTCTTTCATAGCTGCATATATTTATCATATTCAATGCAATAGCAAAATGAGCATGCATATAAGGTGAAAAATAATGTTAAATAACAACACTAACTCATTATGTTAGTGAGCACACCAGTGGTAGGATGGATGCCCAAAATTGACCATTGGGTCATGTTCACTAACATAATGAGTTTGTTTTGATGTTTTTAAGCTTAACAGAGAAATGCATTGTTCAAAACGGACTGGTATTCTTCACAGTCGAGAATCAACAGAAATGCAATATACTTTTCATCATGGTGTTCACAAAGTCATTGTGCTATTCTGATATTATTCATTTGCTGAATATATGCTATATATCAAAGATTAAGATTACATGAATCTATTTTTTAGTGTCATGAAACCATGCTCAAACTTCATTAACATTCAACATTTACATTTCATCTTGTTGTACTTCTCATATTTTAAGTGCAAATTCAACAACAATGAGAATCATGTACAGTGGACAATGCTATAGGAGCTATA
Organism: Chamaecyparis obtusa; assembly: GCA_027943335.1. Classification (NCBI taxonomy): domain Eukaryota; kingdom Viridiplantae; phylum Streptophyta; class Pinopsida; order Cupressales; family Cupressaceae; genus Chamaecyparis; species Chamaecyparis obtusa. The sequence goes on from BSBK01001909.1 coordinate 393,007, forward strand.
ATGCTAAAAGTTGAAATTTCAGAGTTACAAGAATCAAATAGGATGCAAATTGTGTAGAAAGTACAAAATATGTATAAACTAGAACAAAGTATGAACAACTAACAGAGGAATATCATAAAGGAGAATGGTACTTATCTGTTGTGGAATAAATGACTGTTATTCTTGAGCATCTCTCAGTCATGTTTCTAATCACCTTCTAAGGTTTGCGAAGGTTATGACTGAAAGATGTTATAGTTTTGTTTATAACTGAATATATCTTTTAACATTTTTCAGTCATAACCTTGCAACTTTAGTAAGACATTAGAGGTGTTTCATGGTTTCCTGGAGCAATTGTTTATCATTGTCGAGCTCATAGCATATGATTTTGTTTTCTGGTTTCAAGAATGAGTTCACCAATTCATCAAGTTCACTGCCAATATTACACAAATTCATTCATGTCAGCAGAATGAAACAGTTTGAATGCTATATGCTATAGTCACAGTTTATGTACAAACTGTAGAAAGCTTTTGAAATCAATTTCTAGTAACTATTTGTTTATACAAACTATTTTTATGAAGCTAATTAGAAAAGAGAAATTATCTGCTTATGTTCAAAATTTCCCAGACACGGTATTCAGGGTTCATTTTATGTTGTTACTATTATACACTAAGTTTGCACCCTTGTTTCAAGCTTTCTTGGTCTTGATAACTTAGTATAACATGGGAATCATCTCTAGGTTGTGGGACCTATGCTAACTGAGATGAGACCTCCAGGTTCTAGGTTGATTCCTGTTGGATAATCACCTTAATTTGCTTCTCGATAGGAAAGTAAATTCTTGAGGGGAAAAAGGATAGAAGGAATGCATGAAAGGGAAATGACTGAAAGCAAACTACCTACTAGGTGATACACCAAAATGAGTTGAACACAATATACTGACTAAACTATTATGAAAACTCTCAAATCTAATAGAACACAATCTTTCTAAACAGGCTTGCATAAGTGTTTCACAAAGGGGTCTGAACAAAAGACACAGACTGTGACCTGCAAGCAAATGTTCTCTTCAGCAAAAAGGCACAAGAGTGAGATAGAATGATAGGGGGCTAAAGTATACCCACAAACTCATTCAAATCAGATCAAACACAATAGTACACATATAAGCTGAAAGAAAGAAGGGCTCTGGAACTCCAAGATTTCTCTAACAAGGCTAGTATATTATACTCGATAAGAGAAATACAAACAAGGGAAAGACTAGAGGGCAGGACAGATGCCATGGATAGCCTCTATTGAATCTGAGATTTCAATGAAAGATTACAAACTATAAGAGCCAGAGGGTAGAACAAATGCCATAGATAACTCCTAAGAAAGAAAACTCTTTTTACAAAATGTAAACTCTGAGCTTCAAAAAGCTCCAAAAAACAATATATACATCTCCTTTTGCACGCAGGCAGGAGTAAAACCTAATTAGGGTTACATAGATTTTCATAAAAACCCTAAGTCTATCATATCTGACCATAAATGTATCTCTAAAAAGTCTTGGCTGATCAGATATCTTGTGTGTCCACCTCTGCAAGTTGAAAACCTCACGCCACAACCATGACCCTGTCTCTGCAAGTCGGGCTCATCATGAATGCTCAAAATCTGATCCTTATATATATTTGTATTTTGAAGTACAGAAGGCCACAAGTGGCGCCAAACTTTAATGCCTCTGCGTCATAAGAACACCTACATGGTACCTAAGAAATCATCAAGCGATGGCCACCAGATCTTCTCCATCATCCTCCCAACTGTAACCGTCTTGAGAACATAAATTCTGAGCTACCCTTTTGTCGCTCACGGCCTACTGGATCAAATGCTGGCAAAACCCTTGCAGAAATATTCAAATTTGAAAAACAATGGCTAGCAGGCTTAGCTTTAAAATGCAACCATCGATATCATCATTTCCCGACAGATGAATAGCCCAGATCACCTTTGTAATAGTCACAAGCCCCCTCTAGAAAAATTGAAACACCACATCACCAGTCGGAACCAATGAAAAATAAACATGTCAACACGACTAGCACCTTAGATGGCAGAAGAATCCTGACTCTACATCGGACGATGGTCGCATCATCGCAAAGGGGAAGAAGATTCCTTGCGATCATGCGATGACTGTAGATCTTCATTTACTACCACCTCACTTAAGATACTCAGACCCATTGACAAATCCCTATCATCACCCAGCCGGCCAATCAGAAATGAGCACATCAGACTACGAGGACCCACCTAACAGAGCCTTGGCAATAAAGCAAGATCAACAGTTGGCATATGATTGCATGGGCTAAGAATATTCCATGTGATCATAAGACATTAGTTAGATCTTAAAGGAAAGACAGCCTACTGGGCCCGCTCTAACATGGCTCCACATCATAACTCTGCGACCAATCTTGAGCAAACACCTCAGACAACTGGCAGTGGACCCACTAACAACTGAAATGCTGTATTGGAATGAAGATCAATGGCTATCATTATACCGTGATACTAACCCTTGAGCACTTTTCCTCGGTGGTATAACAATGATCGTAGATCATGCATGAACTTTAACTGCCACAGAGCCGAGACCATCAAACAAAACTGTAACCACTCACCGAGTCGTAGGATGTTAAGGACCAAACTGCCAAGAATGAGAGATCTCATGAACACACAGTTGCTTAGTCGCTAACAAAAAACTTAACCATTTTCTTATTCCCTGATCTGGTGACTAGGCTTTAAAACATAAAGCGCACATGGAAAAAGGAGTCACTTAAGTGGCCGAAAAACTAACTGCAAATTAGAACAGGCTTTAGGGTTTTGAGGGTTTTTTGGCTCCAACGGCTAGATTTTCAAATTAAAAGCCTGCAGACCAGAGAATTAAACAATTGCAGGGACTAGAGGAAAAACACAAGGCCATGAAATTTCCTCAAGGTGTTCAACAGGATGCAAAATATTGTATGGATCCTAGCCTAGGGCCAAGATTGAATAGATAGGAAATTTTGGGCAACATTTTGGTGATTTCTACTGGATGTCAGCCTGCTAGACATTGATCAGTGGCCTTAACATAATCCATTGGGCATGGGGTCATCTCTTGAATATAAAACCTTGATAGAGAGACAGACTTGGAACCAGAGGGACAAAAGTTGTGCATGAGCACTTCTTGAAAAGCAAGGAAAGCTAACCTAGAAAGAAAAGAAAGAAAGCAAGAAACATATTCACAGAGATTTACAAGGAAGGATTGACCTCAAAGAAAGTCTTCATGTGAAATCCATTAACTGGTATAGGCAAGGCATCTCCTCCAAGAGTTGATAGCTGAAAAGCATTAGGCCCCTTGCATTCTGTAATAACAAATGGTCCACCCCAGAAGGAGTCAAACTTTGTATGTCTACTAGGCCTTGATCTGAATTCATCCAACTTGAGAACTACATCTCCAACTTTGAAATCTCTAGCCCTAGCTCTTCTATCAAAACTTCTCTTTATTTGTATCTGGTGGAACTCCATATCTTTCATGGATTTGTCTCTGAGTTCCTCTAACTCTATGAGCTGAGCATACTTGATTTTTAAGGGATCTCCTTCTTCAAATAGGACATATTGAGTGGCCAAGTCCAAAGCTGGCAATTCAGTTGAAATGGACAACTTAGCCTCTCTGCCATATACTAACACATAAGGAGAATTTCCAATGATCTTCTTTGGGGTAATCCTATCTAACCATAAGGCAGACTTCAATTTAGTATGCCAATACCTCTGGTCATCCTGCAGAGTCTTCTTGATTATCCTAATCAAGCTCTTATTAGTTGATTCTGCCAAACCATTTCCTTGAGGGTAGTAATTTAAATTTGTATTTAGATAGATGCCATTTCTGATTGCCCATTCTGAAACTTTAAAGCCTATGAATGCCAATGCATTATCTGATATTATGGAGTCTGGAGTGCCGAATCTATGAATTATATCATCATAAAAAATTAAGACAACACTCTCATTTGATTTTTTTAAGGCAATTGCCTCTGTCCATCTAGTGAAATAATCTATTGTAGTGATTATCCACTTGTGTCCTGCGCTAGATGGAGGATTAATCATACCAATAAAGTCTATGCCCCATCTCATGAATGGTTTCTCTATTCTGACTATCCTTGAAGATAGATGGCCAATAGTATCCGACCCTCATGATTTTAAAAGCAGTAGTCCTAGGGGAAAAGTGACCTCCAGAAGGTCCATCATGAAATTCAAATAGGACATCAGCTATCCTTTCTGAATCAATACATCTTAAAAGGACACCATTGTGATCCTTTCTAAAAAGAACCTCATCTATTAGCATAAAGGGAACAGATTGTAACCTATAATATCTTCTTTTTGCTGAATCAAGGCCTGCAGGACATTGTCCTATCTTTAAGTAATGAATCATGTTAGGCAACCAACCTGATGCCTTGGCATGTTCCTCTATAGAATGTATGACCAGAGATGCATCTGCTTGTTCTAATTTCTTTGAACTTTCATCCTCTGCCAAATGCTCACAGAGACCTCTTCCTCTAACCAGCTTGGTGGTTTGGATATCAATGTCATATTCCATTACTTTGGTAATTCAACCAGCTCTTTTCTCATTTAGGTCCTTGGAAAGCAAAAATTCTTTGACACTTGGATGAGTAACCTTCAAATGTACCTTGTTATGGGTCAATAGACGTCTGAACTTTTTAAGGGTCTTCACCACATCAAGTACATGTTTCTCTACAAAAGAGTACCTCTGTTCATATTCTTCTAAACCTTTGCTGAAGAAAGCAATAGGCTGCTCCAACCCTTCTAAATTTTCTTGAGTCAACATTGCAGATATAGCATCATGACCTCCATAAGCATAAAGGATAAAATCCTTACTGAAATTTGGGTTTAATAGAGCAGGAGCTTCTATCAAGGCTTCTTTGATAGCTTGGAAATTGGCTTTTCCTTCTTTACTCCAGCTGAAAGCTAAACTCTTCTTTAACATGGCTGTTAAAGGCTTCAGTAAATCTGCAATATTAGGCAAGAAATGCCTAACAAAATTTATCTTTCCTATGAAAGATTGGAGACTTTTCTTATGATGTGGCAATGGTAGCTCTAGAATGGTTGTAATCCTCTTAGGGTCTACTGTAATTCCTTTCTTGGATGTTATATATCTTAGCAATTTTCCTTCATGAATTGCAAACACACATTTCTTGGGATTAAGAGATATCCCAAACTCTCTACATCTTTCAAAGATTTTCCTCAGATGTTTGATATGATCTGCTACATGTTTAGAATAGACAGTTATGTCATCTAAATAGACCAGTACAAATTTGTACATGTGGCTTTTAAAGGCCATATCCATTGCCTTTTAGAAAGTAGCACTTGCATTTGATAGACCAAAGGGCATCTTTTGATAAGCCATGGTTCCCCACTTGGTTGTAAATGCAATCTTGTATTGATCCTCTTTATTGACTAGGATCTGATTATATCCTAAATAGCCATCCAATAATGAAAATCTCTTGGATCCAGAGACACATTGTAAGATTTGTTCCATAGAGGGTAATGGATGGCGGTCTTCTAAAAAGGCCCTGTTAAGATCCCTGAAGTCAAAACATAACCTCAACTCCCCATTCTTCTTCCTTACAGGAACAAGGTTGGAAACCCAACTAGTATGCTTGATGGGTAGATGATACCACTTTCTATCAATTTGAGCACTTCTTTATGCATAAGTGGCTCAAGCTTGGGATTAACAGGCCTTTGTTTTTGCCTTACTGGCTTGGCATTAGGCTCTAATTCAATAGTGTGCTAAGAAAGGGCTGGATTAAAACCTTTGAGGTCTTCATATTTCCATGCAAAAACATCACTGTATTCTTTGAATAATTGGGTGTAAGCCTGCTTTTCTAGGTCATTGTTTACCTTTCCAAACTGTAAGCTTTTGCCTGGTTCCAACTCCAATTCAACACAATGTCCTTGTTGAACTACTAGGCTAGCTTTATTCTTCTTGACTTGATCATCCTTGTTGAAGATAGTCTCTAAGGTGACAAGACCTCTAGGCATTTTATTAGACTTAAGTTGTATCACTTGATCACCATAGTTTTGCAATAGCCTATCTTGGTTATGCTTTGAGAAGACATCATCTTCAAACAAGAATTGCAGAATTTTCTCATCATTGTCAAACACTTACCAATTAGTATTATTATTAGGGATAAAAGGTCTGACAATCACCTTGATATGTTGTTGGGTCTCCTCCTTTGAAATACTATTAAGAATGTCATATTGAGACCCAATAGCAGCTAATCTATCTGCATTTTGATTTAGCTTCCTAGGGATGGCAACAATATTGAAAGCACAAAAGTCTTCAATTACATCCCAAACTCTATGTTTGTATGCTTTCAAGGTGTCATTTTTGGTTGCACTTATCCCTCTTACTTGGATGACTACCAACTCACTGTCACCATAAAATTTTAAGGCCTTGAGCCCTCTTTTTCTAGCCCATTCTAGTCCATTCACTAGACTTTCATATTTTGCAGTGTCGCTAGTGCAGGAGAAGCTGAATCTGAAAGTTGTATAGTATCTTTCTCCCCTTGGGGACATTAGCATAGCACCACCACCAGAGCCATGTCTACTTCTAGCTGCATCAAAAAACATTTCCCAAACCTGATTGCTCTAATCCTCTGAGCCAATGTCCTCTTTGAGAAGGTTTGGCTCTATGGATCCACTTTCTTGGATCAAATAACTTCCCAAACCAGCATCCCAAATGACATTTTCTTGGGCTTCAAAAACTTTTTTTGATTCTAGTTCATCAAGTAAAGTATCAGGGATACTTTCTGTCTTAGTGTTTACTTCTTTGATAGTTGGGAAATCATTGTCATCAAATACAAGGCAGCTTGCATTGATGGTATTGGACACATATGGCTCTATATGGTGTGCTGCCAATGATTCAGATTTAATGGTAACCTTGGTACCGTATCTTGTGTGAAAAAGCATGTGAGACCAGTCAGAAGAAAGGTAGCCTCCTATTTTGGCTGTAAACTCCCTTGACAAACATATGACAAATAAAGCAGAGAGATCTATGATATATATATCAAGTAGGATAGAGAAATTAGGACTAGCATGAAGGATTAGATTGGTATCCTTAGCTACACCTATAGTGTTAACTGAGGATCCATCAAGTTGTGTAACCTTCTTTTGGAGGGGTTCATATTTAAGTCCTAATTGGTTAGCCACCTTTTTGGGCATTACAGTACTAGTAGCTCCACTATCCACCATACAATTATGTACTAAGGATTTTTCAATAATTAAAGATACATAAAAGGGAGGTGGTTTTAAGTTCCTACCTTGAATGGTATTGGCTTTGGAGTTGCAACTTGGAGCCTCCTTTTCTTGATCAGTGTTGACCAACATTGGCTTTGCAGCTTCTTTTGTAGGTTGAAGAGTAGTCATTTTAGTCATAGCTTTCTTCAAAATCTCAGGTTGCCTTGGAATAGCCAAAGAGTCCCACATAGACATGGTAATGTTCACCTTCTTCATGTTGTCTACAATGTTGAAAGGTGTCACAATGTGTACTCTTTGTTGTGCTTTTACGATGATGGGATCCACCTCTTTGAGAGTCTGGCCCTCTTTGCTTGTAATGGCAGGGGCCTTCTTGAATGTGATAGGAGTAGCTTGCTGTATTGGCTCTGCAGATGTAGTATCTTTAGTACCAGAGTCTGCTCGCTCCATGTCTTGAGCTCTTCTCTTTGACCTTGTGTTAGCAGCAATGGAAGGCTCACCAATAACTCCATTGAAATCTTGCTACTCCCAATTGAAGAGAGTAGTCTCATTATCTTGTGGTTCTTGTTGAAAAACTGATCCACTAGAAGAAGCCTCTGATTGAGCTTGTGAGGCATTTTGAACTATTAGTGCTTGGTTCATCCATCCATTTGAACATGTAGCCTGATTATGAGGCTGATTACAAGGGAAACACCATTAATTTCCCATAGCCATATTATTTTAACTAGGGACCATGTCCCTAACTAGATTCACAGAATTGAGAGGTGCAGGGTTGTATGGTTGGAATGGTCTTTGATTAAAATTTTGCCTTTGGTGAGCCCCTTGATAACCTCCTTGGTATGGTGGCCTATTCTATTGATAAGGTTGTCCTTGTTTCTGATATTGTTGATTAGGACCTTGGCCTTGTGGATGAAAGGGTGGTTTGCTTCTTTTCCCTTGTCTCTTTAGATTTGTGACCTCTTTAGTCAAATTTTGCAGCAAATATGTCATCTCTTGCTGATTAGTTTGTTGACTATTCTTCATCTCTTGCAACTCCTGAGAGAAACTTGTTTTTAGCTCCTGATTGCTAGTACTAGCCTGAGGTGCTAATATGGTGGGAATAGGGGTAAATGGGGGTACTTATACAGGTGCAATGGGCTAAAGGCTAGGAAAGATGGGCATGGGTGGCCTTCTAGCTATCATACCTGCTTGGATTAAACAATTTTCAGCCCTGATAGCTATGTCAAAAGCTTGGGGTAAAGAGGTATTGCCCATAGATTGGATTATGACAGAGATTTGACCATTCAAACTTTGCAGGAAATATAAGAAAGCATGGTCAGCTGATGGCCTCACTGAGATTGGAATTATATTCCATGTCTTGAGGAATCTATTGTTATAATCTATCATTTGTTCTTGAGGGTCTCTTTTAATGGTTGTCAACTGCTCAACCAAAGACAAGTTGTCTGATTTGTCCTCAAAATGTTTACTCAATGCATCTCCTAATTCATCACATGAAGTAATGGAACCAACAGTTAAAGTTCTAAACCATTCAAGAGCCTTACCTTTTAGAGAGGCTGCTAATAATTTGGTGGCCACATCTTCTTGAGTTATATTATGTATGCTGCAAATAGTGGTCACATCTCTTATATGCTCAAAAGCTGTAGTTTGTCCTTCACCTATGAAATCAGGTAGACTCTTTAGTGCCACCAAGGGCACATCATGATGTTGAGAAAATTTCAATGGGCTCCCTTGGTTGAAAGGTGCAAAAGCAAACTATCTAGCCATTGTAGGAGCTGAAATTTGCTGAGTAGCAACTATGTGAGTTGTATTTGGCACTGGATTTGAATCTTCTTTTAGATCTTTGGTTAGAGATCTTCCTCTTCTTCTGAGATAAAAGGGCAAAGGTCTCCTTTCTGAAGTATCAGGAGGTGTAGACTATACTCTCCTTGTAGGAGATGTTCTCTAGGTTGATCTACCTTTGTAGCCTCTTTTTAAGGGAAACTTTGAAAATTTAATAGGCTTTGAGCTCCTAGTCTCAATCTTTCTCATAAACTTTGAACAAGTTCAACCTCAATCTGTGAAATCAGTGGAGTCGCCAGATATACTTGATAGAAAAACTTCTAAAAGTCTGTATTATGAAATCAGTATATCAGACATAACATAATCTTTCAAAGATAAACTTCTTTTGTTGTAGTCCCACCGAGCATGCCAAAAATGTTACGCCCAAGGTGGGGTGTCTTCTAAATTTGAATCTGATCTTAGTCCCACCGGGCATAGCAGAATTGTTATACACTAAGTTTGCACCCTTGTTTCAAGCTCTCTTGGTCTTGATAACTTAGTATAACATGGGAATCATTTGCAGGTTGTGGGACCTATGCTAACTAAGATGAGACCTCCAGGTTCTAGGCTAGTTCCTCTTGGATAATCACCTTAATTTGCTTCTCGATGGGAAAGTAAATTCTTGAGGGGAAAAGGGATAGAAGGAATGCGTGAAAGGGAAATGACTGAAAGAAAACTACCTACTAGGTGATACACCAAAATGAGTTGAAAATAATATACTGACTAATCTAGTATGAAAACTCTTAAATCTAATAGAACACAATCTTTCTAAATAGGCTTGCATAAGTGTTTCATAGAGGGGTCTGAACAAAAGACACAGACTATGACTTGCAAGCAAACATTCTCTTCAGTGAAAGGGCACAAGAGTGAGACAGAATGACAACGGGCTGAAGTATACCCACAAACTCATTCAAATCAGATCAAACATAATAGTACACATATAATCTGAAAGAAAGAAGGGCTTTGGAACTCCAAGATTTCTCTAACAAGGCTAGTATATTATACTCGATAAGAGAAATACAGACAAGGGAAAGACTAGAGGGCGGGACAGATGCCACGGATAGCCTCTATTGAATCTGAGATTCCAATGAAAGATTACAAACTGTAAGAGCCAGAGGGTAGAACAAATGCCACAGATAACTCCTAAGAAAGAAAAATCTTTTTACAAAATGTAAACTCTGAGCTTCAAAAAGCTCCAAAAAATAATATATACATCTCCTTTTGCACGCAGGCAGGAGCAAAATGTAGTTAGGGTTACATAGATTTTCATAAAAACCCTGACTCTGTCATATCTGACCATAAATGTATCTTTGAAAAGTCTTGGCCGATCAGATATCTTGCGTGTCCACCTCTGCGAGTTGAAAACCTCACACCACAAACATGACCCTATCTTTGCAAGTCGGGCTCATCATGAATGCTCAAAATTTGATCCTTACATATATTTATATTTTAAAGTACAAAAGGTCACAGGTGGCGCCAACCTTTAATGCCTCTGTGGCGTAAGAACACCTACATGGTACCTAAGAAATCATCAAGTGACGGCCACCAGATCTTCTCCATCATCCTCCCAACTGCAACCATCCTGAGAACATAAATTATGAGCTACCCTTTTGTCGCTCATGACTTGCTGGATCAAATGCTGGCAAAACCCCTGCAGAAATATTCAAATTTGAAAAACAATGGCTAGGAGGCTCAGCTTTAAAATGAGACCATCGATATCATCATTTCCTGGCAGATGAATGACCCAGATCACCTTTGTAACAATTGCAAGCCCCCTCTAGAAAAAGTCAAATGCCACATCACCAATCGGAACCAATGAAAAACAAACATGTCAACACGACTAGCACCTCAAACGGCCGAAGAATCTTGACTCTGCATTGGATGGTGGTCGTATGACCGCAAAGGGGAAGAAGATTCCTCACGATCATGTGATGATCATAGATCTTTATTAACTGTCACCTCACTTAAGATACTCGGATCCACTAACAAATCCCTGTCATCACCCGGTCGACCAATCAGAATCGAGCACATCAGACTATGAGGACTCACCTGACAGAGCCCTGGCAATAAAGCAAGATCAATGGTTGGCATATGATCACATGGGCTAAGAATATTCCATGCGATCATAAGATATCCATTAGATCTTAAAGGAAAGACAACCTACTAGGCCCGCTCTGACATGGCTCCACATCATAACTCTACGACCAATCTGGAGCAAACACCTCAGACAATTGGCAGTGGACCCACTGACAACTAAAATGTTGTATTGGAATGAAGATTGATGACCATTGTTATACCACAATACTAACCCTCGAGCACTTTTCCTCGGCGGTATAACGATGATCGTAGATCATGCATGAACTTTAACAGCCACAGAGCTGAGACTGGCAAACAAAACTGTAACCGCTCGCCGAGTCGTAGGATGTTAAGGACCAAACCATCAGGAATGAGAGATCTCACGAACACATAGTCGCTTAGTCGCTAACAAAAAACTTAACCATTTTCTTATTCCCCGATCTGGCGACTAGGCTTTAGAACATAAAGTGCACATGGAAAAAGGAGTCACTTAAGTGGTCAAAAAAGTAACTGTGAATTAGAACAGGCCTTAGGGTTTTGAGGGTTTTTTGGCTTGAACGGCTAGATTTTCAAATTAAAAGCTTGCAAACCAGGGAGTTAAACAATTGCAAGGACTAGAGGAAAAACACAAGGCCATGAAATTTCCTCAAGGTGTTCAACATGATGCAGAATATTGTATGGATCCCAGCCTAGGGCCAAGATTGAATAGATAGGAAATTTTGGGCAACAGTTACAGTCATATGCTGAAGAAAGGAGAAAAAATTTAATGAAGTCATTGCTAACAGTAAATTTCAAATGTCCACGTAAGTGTGGTATGTGAGAGAAAATGTTAAAAGGGCTTCATGTTACATAGCGGAAAATCATGAAATGTCTACTAGTCAAAGGCTTGAGCTAGGTCGCGACAAGCACAAATGATCATAACAAGTTGATTTTCAATTCACAACACAAGTCAAGTTCATTCTCAATCAAGCCAAGTTCATTCTCAGTCAAAATGTGCAAAGAAAGCTTCAGTTACAAACAATGATTCATAGAATGGGCACACAGAATGAAAGGAAAATAGTTAACTTCACTTTGGACTGCAAGTTATCAAATGGTATGAAGGGTTTATTTTCTTTGATAAAATCCAAGAACCCAATATCTATACCAATCATGGCTTTATATTCAAAATGAAGGGAATCAATAGTCAAACAAGCCGTGACTATTAGTAGGTCACAATGTGAAGCTCATGGTTTTGTGCCAGTTACAAATGGTCGTGGATCATAAGATGTATTCACAGCTGTAAACAAAAGGTAAGCATCAGTCTCAGTTTGGCAGAACCACATTTCCTCATACAAAGTCGTGACTGCTATCAAAAGTGGGTTGAAGAGTTTCAGGCTCATAAGCTTTGAACTCATAAGAGAAGTAAATGAAACAATAGTAGAGGTCGTGGATCAAAGTCGTAGCTCGCAGCTTGCATTCAAAACAAAGGACCAGTTTCAGTTACATAATAACAATGAGTCAAAGATATGATGCAAGGTTCAAGTCACAGCTCGCGACTTACAAATGGAGATAAACTAAAAGAGAACACCAGTCATATGCCTATCAACACAAAGTCATGGTGAAGCTCGTGGCTTACAAACAAATCAAAGGAAACTCTCAGGAAAGCATGACCGAGTTTGTGCATAAAGTAAGGTACACACCAATCATGACTGTGACTCATATTCATAGCCTCATATTATCAAAACAACAGTCATATTTTGAAAGCACCAGTGAAGGGATAGATAACAGAATGATAGGCCACAACTTATGCTAAAGAAATGTTACAATTTCATGGGATTCATTTCCAAAAAATAAATCTCTAAGAGATAAACTGAGCTTGAAGATAACTTATAGTTGCATGTCAACCTGAGTTTGCCAAATGCCAAGTTCTCTGTTTGAGATGCATATCAATGAGGAGTAGCAGTGATCTCTAGTAGCAGTAAGCTCAAGTTCAACAGAAGGATGCATTCATGGAGCTTCATCACAAATTTTTGAAGCTTTCTTATAAGTTAGGGTTTCATCTTCCCTATTCTTCTGCAGGAAGAATGAGATAAGCACAAGTGTCGAGAGTGAAAAATGAACATAACAATTTGGATTCTGCAAGAAGAATGACATTCAATGCCATTAATGCAGATGTCATATTCCTACAGAGTCTTGAAAACTGCATAATGTCACCTCACACTTTCATCTCACTATTTTTGAATTGTATTGCAAGTGGATGGAGCAGTCATGTCGACTTTCTCCACTTTGCATATTTTTACACTTAGAGTCTTTTTATCTAAGTTAGGAGTTGAAAGATTAGATTATTTGATATTAGATTTTATCTAATATTAAGTAAATGTAAATATTGGTTATGAATTGTAAAAGGATTAAGTCCTTATTATAAGCCAGTATTTAGGGGCACTTAGACTCGAGCTTTCATAGGCTTAGTTATTGGCATGTTTTTGGGCCAATTTTAGGGCAATTTGTGAGGTTTAGATTTTTGGATTTGAAGCATAGGAAGGATATAAAATTGATTTTTCATGGTCAATTGAAGGGTTGCAGATTTTGGAGAGAGGGCATATAGAGAACGTATTGTTCCTAGATGCTTTGTAAGCCATTTTTGTAATCACTCTTGTTAGATTTTGGAGGGAATGAACCATAGATTTTTGATTCATATTTGTGGAGTTGTTTTGATATTAGATCCTATTTTCATCTTTTCTAACAAGTGCTAAATTATTTATTATCCAAAGGAAGTAAGTAGATTTATGTTCCTTCTCAAGATAATCAATTGCTTAAAAGCCTTGTATGAGAAATGTTTGCCTGTTGACTAATTGAGCTATTTGTGGTCTAACCCTGATAGTAAGTTTTGTTAACCTATATGTTGAGAAGAGATTCGAAGTGTCAAAGATATTCATTTGTGAGTTATGATTAATGATTTATCTTTTCTACAAAGTTTGAAACATTTCTTGGTGTATCACCCTAATCTATTTTTAGTTATAAGTATTCTTTTCCCTTTTCCCAACAAGTTACAGATTAGGAAGTGATATTCCATATTTAATAGGAACCAACCTAGAATCTAGAGATTCCTCCTTATGCAGAGTCTACCCACAGCTCGAGGAGGTTTCCATTGTTAGGATAGAATTGTTGTGTAGCCCTAATGCCTAAGTTAGGGTGACAATTCTAAACTTGAACAATTTTTGGCACACCCGGTGGGACATGTTCTTCAATGAAGAGGCAAATTGCATTATATTACTTGTTGGTTTTGGTGTGCTATTAGCAAGTTTTAGACCTGAAAGAGGTCATATTTCATATATCTGATGTTCCATGGTGGAAGATGAGCTATTTGTAAAGATCAGGAGCTATTTTCCATCATTTCAATTGAATTCTATTCAAGAGATTCATTTTCAATAGCCCTATCAAGGTCAGCAATCACAATATGATTTTCATAATTCTACAAATGATAATAGCTCACAAAATAGAGATACTGCAAGTATGTTGCAGAATATGTGTATGTAGATTAAAGATATTAAAAGGTAGCAAGAGTCTGAATTTCAGCAAGAATTGAATAGGTAGCTAGAAGAGCATGCTTATCAGGCCCAGATCCAACAGTAGCAAGCATTGGCTCAACAAGATCAAGGTTACAAGAGGTATCTAGCAGAGCAATATAAGAAAAATGAAGCCAAGCTTGCAGGAGGGTTAGAGGCACAAAAGAAGGTTCATGAAGCCACTCTTGTAAGTCAATTGGAGGCACAAAAAAATGCATATGAAATGAAGCTTCAAAAAGGATGAGAGTTCTTAATTACCATGTCTAATAAAGACATTGAATTTAAGTTAGAAAAGGAAAAGGAAAGCTTATTAGGAGTTTCATGTCAAATTTCAAGAAGAGCTGCAAAGAGATTTAAGAGCTCATGAAGAATTTCATGAAAAAGAGTTTTGGGATCAGGAAGAGAAGATAAAGATCTTGGCTTATACAGCTATGAAGCATAAAAAAGCTTATCAAATGAAGATTGAAAGGTGTTTTCATCTGGAAGAAGAGAAGGATAGTATTGAGCAAGAAAAGGAGAGCATTGAAGAAAAGGTTCCTGATCTAAAGAAGGTTCTTTCTGAGCAAGATGAGACAATAAAGAAGATTTCAGAAAAACAAGATTATTGTGTTGACAAGAAAATACTTCTCCTACAAATGAATAAGGAAGAAGAAGAAGATCATTTCTGGGATGAGATAGAGTAGTTTTGCTTACATCTTGATGACAAGCCCACACTTCTGGAAAGTACTTACAAGCTACAGGAGATTATTCCCAACCAACATGATGAGCAAATCTATCAAACTGAAGTTATTTCTCATGAACCTAAATTCATCAAGGAAAGCTCCAAGTTCACTATTTCTCAAGGCTGTCCTATTAGACATTTGGCCAAGATCGAGGCTATCAAAGAAGTACAAATTGTACTAGCACCTTTGCATGAAGTTCTACCAATAGAAGAAGATGAGAATGAATGGAATTAGCTTGTTGTCCCAATTGATCAAGTAAGTGCAATCTTGTTACTGATGGCTAACATTCTTCAGAATGATGGTGTTTACAGTCAGCTTGATCAAGTAAGTAAAATTCATGTTGATCAAATCCTTGTCAAGAAAATGATTACGTTCATCTCATATGCTCATTTTATGACAATTATTCATAAGCATGTGGATTATTGTAAGCTCAAAAGGATGGGGAGTTATTTTTCAAAATCTATGAATGGTTTTGTTTAGCCCAGCTTCAAGCTGGTTAAAGTAGGTTAGTTTAGGTTTTCATTTCAATAAGTGCAGTCCAACACTAGGTTTCAGGTTGCATGAGTCTATGTCTAGGTTTAGGTGCATTTTCATTTCAATAAGGTTGTAGTCATGCATGTTCCAGTTATCTAACTCCTATTGCCCAACGATAAGGTCTGAGTTCATGTCTAGCAGGCAGACATCCAACAGAAGTCACCAAAATTGTTACCTTATTTTTCATCATGCAATAGATAAATAGTAAGGGTGCATTTAGGTTCTTTCTTTCAATAGTGCTTTTCAGGTTATGTGAATCATCATTTCATTATTTCATTCATATCATATTTTCATTGTACTCTAAGTATTGATCAAATGTTAAAATTTCAAATTCATAATTGATCGTTACATTGTGCATTCATACTAAATGTAATTACAAATGTTCTCTCATATTTCAATAAACAAAGTACAAGTACAGAATAGAAAGAAGAGATAGGGGTATGAGTGAGTCCTCTGTATTGCCTTGAAGAGTCTGCATATCTGGAGCTGGTTGTCATGTCTGGTCCTAGTCCTCTGGGTCTCTGTCTAAGTCTGCATCTATCTGGTTCTAATTCTTTGGGGGTTGTCCTGCATCACGGTTAAGATTTTGTTAGATCCAACTAGATCTAAGCAATGCAAAAAGAACTAGAACATCATACAACATCAATTCTTTCATAGCTACATATATTTATCATATTCAATGCAATAGCAAAATGAGCATGCACATAAGGTGAAAAATAATGTTAAATAACAGCACTAACGCATTATGTTAGTGAGCACACCAATCGTCTAATCGATGCCCAAAATTGACCACTGGGTCATGTTCACTAACATAATGAGTTTGTTTTGATGTTTTTAAGATTAACATAGAAATGCATTGTTCAAAATGAACTGGTATTCTTCACAGTCGAGAATCAATAGAAATGTAGTATACTTTTCATCATGGTGTTCACAAAGTCAGTGTGTTGTTCTAATATTATCCATTTGCTGAATATATGCTATATATCAAAGATTAAGATCACATGAATCTATTTTTGAATGTCACGAGCCCATGCTCGAACTTCATTAAAAATGAACAAACATTTCATCTTGTTGTACTTCTCATATTTCAAGTGCAGATTCAACATCAATGAGAATAATGTACAGTGGACAATGCTACAAGAGCTATAATGCTAAAAGTTGAAATTTCAGAGTTACAAGAATCAAACAGGATGCAAGCTATGCAGAAAGTAAAAAATATGTATAAACTAGAACATAGTATGTACAACTAACAGAGGAATATCATAAAGGAGAATGGTACTTATCTATTGTGGAATAAATGACTGTTATTCTTGAGCATCTCTCAGTCATGTTTTTAATCACCTTCTAAGGTTTGCGAAGGTTATGACTGAAAGATGTTATAGTTTTGTTTATAATTGAATATATCTTTTAAAATTTTTCAGTCATAACCTTGCAACTTTAGTAAGACATTAGAGGTGTTTCATGGTTTCCTGGAGCAACTATTTGTCATTTTCGAGCTCATAATATATGATTTTGTTTTCTGGTTTCAAGAATGAGTTCACCAGTTAATCAAGTTCACTGTTGATATTACACAGATTCATTCATGTTAGCAGAATGAAACAGTTTGAATGCTATATGCTATAATCATAGTTTATGTACAAACTGTAGAAAGCTTTTGAAATCAATTTCTAGTAACTATTTGTTTATACAAACTATTTTTATGAAGCTAATCAGAAAAGAGCAATTATCTGGTTATGTTCAAAATTTCCCAGACAAGGTATTCAGGGTTCATTTTATGTTGTTACAGTCATAGGCTGAAGAAAGGAGACAAAATTTAATGAAGTCACTGCTAAAAGTAAATTTCAAATGTCCACGTAAGTGTGGAATGTGAGACAAAATGCTAAAAGGGCTTCATGTTACACAATGGAAAATCATGAAATGTCTACCAGTCAAAGGCTCGAGCTAGGTCGAGACAAGCACAAATGATCAGAATAAGTTGATTTTCAATTCACAACACAAGTCAAGTTCATTCTCAGTCAAGCTGAGTTCATTCTCAGTCAAAATGTGCAAAGCAAGCTTCAGTTACAAACAATGATTCATAGAATGGGCACATGGAATGAAAGGAAAATAGTTAACTTCACTTTGGATTGTAAGTTATCAAATGGTATGAAGGGTTTATTTTCTTTGATAAAATCCAAGAACCCGATATCTCTACAATTCATGGCTTTATATTCAAAATGAAGGGAATCAACAGTCAAACAAGCTATTACTACTAGTAGGTCACGATGTGAAGCTAACGGTTTTGTGCTAGTTACAAATGGTCATGGATCATAAGATGTATTCACAGCTATAAACAAAAGGTAAGCATCAGTCTTAGTTTGGCATAGCCACATTTCCTCATACAAAGTTGTGACTGCTATCAAATGTGGGTTGAAGAGTTTCGGGCTCATAAGCTTTGAAATCATAAGAGAAGTAAATGAAACAACAGTAGAGGTTGTGGATCAAAGTCACAGCTCACGGCTTGCATTCAAAACAAAGGAGCAATTTCAGTTACATAATAACAATGAGTTGAAGATATGATGCAAGGTTCAAGTCACAGCTCACGACTTACAAATGGAGATAAACTACAAGAGAACACCATTTGTATGAATTTCAACACAAAGTCATGGTGAAGTTCGTGGCTTGCAAACAAATCAAAGGAAACTCTTAGGAAAGCATGACTGAGTTTGTGCATAAAGAAAGGTACACACCAGTCATGACTGTGACTCATATTATCAAAACAACAGTCATATTTTGAAAGCACTAGTGAAGGGATAGATAACAGAATGAGAGGCCGCAACTTATGCCAAAGAAATGTTACAATTTCATGGGATTCATTTCCAAAAAATAAATCTCTAAGAGATAAACTAAGCTCGAAGATAACTTACAGTTGCATGTCAACCCAAGTTTTCCAAATGCCAAGTTCTCTATTTGAGATGCACGTCAACGAGGAGTAGCAGTGATCTCTAGTAGTAGTAAGCTTGAGTTCAATAGAAGGATGCATTCATAGAGCTTCACCAGAAATTTTTGAAGCTTTCTTATAAGTTAGGGTTTCATCTTCCCTATTCTTCTGCAGGAAGAATGAGATAAGCACAAGTGTCAAGTGTGAAAAATGAACATAACAATTTGGAGTCTGGAAGAAGAATGAAAATCAATGCCATTAATGCAGATGTCATATTCTTGTAGAGTCTTGAAAAATGCATAATGCCACCTCACACTTTCATCTCATTATTTTTGAATTGTATTACAAGTGGATGGAGCAGTCATGTCAACTTTCTCCACTTTGCATATTTTTACACTTAGAGTCTATTTATCTAAGTTAGGAGTTGAAAGATTAGATTATTTGATATTAGATTTTATCTAATATTAAGTAAATATAAATATTGGTTATGAATTGTAAAAGGATTAAGTCCTTATTATAAGCCAGTATTTAGGGGCACTTAGACTCGAGCTTTCATAGGCTTAGTTATTGGCATGTTTTTGGGCCAATTTTAGGGCAATTTGTGAGGTTTAGATTTTTGGATTTGAAGCATAGGAAGGATATAAAATTGATTTTTCATGGTCAATTGAAGGGTTGCAGATTTTGGAGAGAGGGCATATAGAGAACTTATTGTTCCTAGATGCTTTGTAAGCCATTTTTGTAATCACTCTTGTTAGATTTTGGAGGAAATGAACCAGAGATTTTTTATTCATATTTGTGGAGCTGTTTTGATATTGGATCTTGTTTTGATCTTTTCTAACAAGTGCTAAATTATTTATTATCCAAAGGAAGTGAGTAGATTTATGTTCCCTCTCAGGATAATCAATTGCTTAAAAGCCTTGTATGGGAAGTGTATGCCTGTTGACCAATCGAGCTATTTGTGGTCTAACCCTGATAGTAAGTTTTGTTAACCTATATGTTGAGCAGATATTCGAAGTGTCAAAGATCTTCATTTGTGAGTTAGGATTAATGATTTATCTTTTCTACAAAGTTTGAAACATTTCTTGGTGTATCACCCTAATCTATTTTCAGTTATAAGTATTCTTTTCCCTTTTCCCAACAAGTTATAGATCAGGAAGTGATATTCCATATTTAATAGGAACCGGCCTAGAATCTGGAGATTCCTCCTTATTCATAGTCTACTCACAACTCGAGGAGGTTTCCATTGTTAGGATAGAATTGTTGTGTATCCCTAATGCCTGAGTTAGGGTGACAATTCTAAACCTGAACAGGTATCATGAATTTTTATTATAGTGAATTTCATCAAAACTAAATTGATTGCAATTTAATTATAAATATTTGCATATAATTTTTCATTTATTAATACTTACAACTCGTGCAACAAGTTTTGAATATCCACCCGAGCCAAACTTGTGTTTCCCATGCTTTTTTTTTCTTGTTGTTGTTTCCTTTGTTGTGTTGGGCAACCTATGTGATGTTTGAAATATGTTAGATCACATAAGTACAAAGAGTAAATAGTACATAATTTTATTATTAACATTATAACGTACCTTCTTTCCTCGTGTGATAGTACTCATCCATTATGTCTTGTACTTCTCTCAAGTGTATCATTTTTAAGATCCTCCCACTCATTAATAGCAATATAGGGAGGCCACTCGTAATAAGGATTGTGTTCTATTTAGCTCATGTAGTTGTCCCTAATATACTTCAAAACAGTTCCCGCTTTGTCAAGGAGTATAAGTCTATAAAAGACTTTGGGTCCAAAAAGTGTTGTCATAGAGTCAATGAGTTTATTCTTTAACCCTTTATCTTGTAATGACCACCTTTTAAGAAAAAAAACTATTAGATTCATAAATGAAGTGAAGCTACCTTTTAATATACTTGAAAGAAGGGATGAAACAAAATCTAATCTTGAAATGAAATCAAAATATGATACCATGTGCATATGGTTGGCCTGAAAATGCGCAAACATTCATCATTAAGTTTTTCATAAAATAGATTATTTCCTGCAAGATGATTACGAGATTATTATAATTATTTATTGTAAGGGATCACATAGGGGGTTAGTGCATTACATTATGAGTATTATATTGTATAGTAAAAGAAAGGACCAATCTTTAAAGTACTTGGAAGCTAGGCTAATCTCAAGGGAAGTCTATCTTCATTGCTCACGAGCAATTGATCACAATTATGTATTGTTCCCATACATTTAACATGAGTACATCCAGGAATTGCATCATCGCCTCCTACATAAAATGAATCCAATATTACAAAATGCCCCCTAAGAAAGAATATATAGTTCAAGTGAAATAAACACATGATAAATAAGAGAGAAAAAGAAGAGTCTACTTACCAATAGTAGGTGTTTCCATCGCATCTGTGGTCATGCTACGTGTTGCCGACATTGCAGGTGAAACTACCTCTGTGGATCTGATCCTCATACCAAGCGCCATACTCAACATAGGTTCAATAGCAAGTGTTGAACAAAAATATTGTTAGAGCATAAAAAAATATGGATAACCATGGACAAAATGGAGGATAAAACATGCGATGTACCACCCAAAGCATTTGCATTTGAGGTGACGCCCTTTAATCTATTTAGCATCCCCTGCAAAGAGAACACATATATTTTAGTTAATGACATAAATAAAATAGTATACTATAAAAATCATTATTGAACTTTTTTTATAATTAAAAACTACATTAATACTTACTCTAAAGTTTTGAACATGGTCAATCAACATATCCACTTTCCTATGTATTTTAGGAGTGTAAGGTTGAATATCTTCCATTTGAGCTAACTCTTTTGATATTGCACGAAGGACCCTTTCTAGTGCAACCACAGGATTAACCTCTGATAAAAAATCAACATCAAATGGATCCTGCTCATCCCGCGGCTCCTCATGGACTACTTGTTCCTTTCCCTTTTTCTGATCAACACTCATTTGTGAGAATAATATTATTAGCCCTTTATTTAAAAGCAGTCAAAAATAGTAGAACAACAACAAATATGCATTAACATAACAAAAAATATGTATTAACATTTTTCTTGTATGTGCATTTGTATAACAACAATGAGTTTTACCTGTCGGGAAGAAGTCACATGAGAACTATCACGGCCACACGTATCGTGTGGTTGTTGATCCATACTATAGCTTTGTATTTCAAAAAAAATCATTTAGACATGTTAAAACACGTGTTCTTATTCTAAGTCACGTTGAATAATAGACAATTATCAAAATGCGTACCACCTCGTCCATTATAGTGATGGTTATTTTTGTATATATGCGATTCAAATTGTAATCAGCAAGTAGTTCCTCGCCTCCACGTATTGATTTGATCGCACATACAAATACACGATTTCCCTCACGAGCCTCAAATATGCAATTGGGTTGCTTCTTAGTTGGTGCAGGTCATGTATTGTTTATAAAACCTATAATATTCCCTAATGCTTTTGGTCTTCCATCAACGTATACAGCTACTATTTTACTTTGTTCACTAACTTTTTGTTGTATATAATTTTCCGCGAGTGCATACCTACACATACTTTTTTTATATTTAACAATCTACATCCAATTGTTGTAATCATAACAAGGTCCAACATACTCCATCAATTCGACAACTTTGTTGTAGGAGATGTTTACACCATCCATGGAAAATAGGTCCAAACCATGTAATGAAGATGATGCTATGTGATATATCCTTTCTTTGACACAAAAAATAGTGTTTATTGAAGGAAGTTCATCGGGCACCTATTGTTTCTGTAGATGTTTGTACCTAAAGGGCAGCTCAGAGTCGCCTTTTCTCTCATCATCATAAGAACATGACCCCCCTTGAGCAAGGAAAAATTTCATGTGTTTATTGAATTTCTTTCTAATCTTTTGACCTCGATTCGATCTCATTGAATTACATGTACTAAATGTCTCACTTTCTTCTTCCATTCCTAGATTTTCCTCGCTCAAGGAAGATAATTCTAAAAAATACCTATTCGCTGGTACCTACACTTCATGTAATGAGAAAGACAGGTGGCAATGAGAGATATTTTACAAATGGTAAAAGAAATTAATCTCTATGGGGTGTATTGACTTGTACTTGACAATCCATGAGACTATGTGGGATACCTGACATAAGATAATAGTTATATAATCAAACAAACATAGTTCACTCCATAGTTTTCATTATATCTTGTGAATGACATTATACATTGTTAGAATTATCTATTTATCCAACAATATTTTGAATATCTCAGCATTGCATATAACTAAACATCTCAGCATTGCATGGGACACCACTATTGTGGCATTTTGTCAAATAGTTCTTGTGCCTTGCTAGTGTTTTTATTATATCTTGTGAAGGACTTTATACATTGTTAAAATTATCTATTTATACTTTTAGAATTAGCTCACTCCATTGCAAGGAACAAAGAGAATCCCCTATGATTAACATCATTGAGATGTCTCCTTTCATTAGCTTCATGTCACCTTCTTAAAGCTTCTCATAGCTTCCTATGTGTTTCATCCTTCATTTATACACTTACTTCGACCAAATTTTTAATTTTCTGATAGATTTTGCCAAAGGCTTTGTAGGAAACCAAGTAAGGGGCATTCTTGACTTCAAACACATTGAGCTGCTACAACTAAATTATAAATCATGAATTCACTATAAATCAATGGGCATTATAAATCATGAATTTGCTATAAAATTAATGTATTTCTCTAGATTTCATATGGACATTTTGTCAAATGGTTGGCATATATGTTTATTCAAATGGAGTTATATCATTTGGAATGGATATCTGATAGGTTGATATCGAATTCTATGTCAAAATTTACAACATTAAATTGATCATAGTTAGAAGACTTAAACACAAGAAACATATGAGTATAGCCAATTTTTAGAAGAATATGAATAAATGAAAACATACATAAGTGGATGAACATAAATAATGAATGTACCAGATATTGCCTAAAGTAATGAAGTGTTGACCCAGGGTTCAATCCAGTATGCTCATGTATGATCCAGAAACTGCAAGGAAGGAGAGGATGGGGTTAGATCCAAAGGATCTAAGAAATGCCTGACACCCTATTATTGATCCTCGTCTACAATTATGCATGTGCATAGTTAAGCCATACACTTCTAAAAGGAACTATGCTACAGAACATGTGCACTCAGGAATATGTACAGTGTATAGGTACTGGAATCCAAATGAAGCCCTACATTTATGTCTCTATGAACACCTGGTGAATCACTATTGTGGCTGCATTTATATCTCTATGAACACCTGGTGAATCACTGTTGTGACTACATCATCCAAATAGTGCAACAACAACACCAGATGTTGTTGTTCCATCTGGTGTTGCTATGGCATCATTTCCAAATGATGCATCCACAATAGTAACCCACCATGCCCATCAACACAAGGTAGTCGTGATCAAGCATAAGCAATGGAGGGGACATTATCAAGGTCAAATCAGAGGTCAAATTTCATTCCTTTAAATTTTATATTTGTACAATTATAAAATTTCATGCCTTGAAATTTTATAACATAGTTCCTTAGCATTTGATCTTCATATTGCAGCCATGACTTGAGGTAGGCATTCAAGCTTTGTCTTCTCATTAACTCAATTTCATTTTGATGACATTTGTTGATTTAATTGGGACACTTGCTTGGTTATAAACAAAAAAAAAAGAAAAAGAAAGTGTCATTTGTAATTTTTTTGAATTTGAAGAGTTGTTGCGAAGATGACACTACACTTTTGCATGGCGCGAAGAGGGCATTCAAGTTTGGTGTGCGCGAAGAGGCCGACACCATGTGGGAAGAGGGCACTGGCACTTGAGGTAGGCATTCGAGCTTTGTCTTCTCATTAACTCAATTTCATTTTGATGACATTTATTGATTTAATGGCACAATATGAATGTTAATAGTGGCATTGTTTACATCTTAGCATTTGGAATGCTCGATGACCCATGAGCTTTGAGAGCTAGGGCATCGTTGCTATTACCTTCAAGGCATTGTGTGAAGTGTTTGATCTCTCTTTATTTGTTTTGATGTTGTTGATATTCACTATGTGGTACTCTCCATTTATGATCATTTCATGAAGAAATGTCTTGATGGCTCGAGGGCTGCAAGCTAGGGCATCATGCATTGTTTATGAGCTCACTCTTTGAGCACCTCATGTCCCTATTTGATTGGCTGGTGCTCTATTTATTATATTTAGCTTACATCATATATTTAGTCTTAATAAATATCTTATAAAACAACATAAAACTAACCCAAAATACTATCTTAATAAAATCTTAATAAAATAATATATTTAGTCTTAATAAAATCTTATAAAACAACATATATTGTGTGAAGTGTTTGATCTCTCTTTATTTGTTTTGGTGTTGATATTCACTATGTGGTACTCCTCGTTTATGCTCATTTCATGAGGAAATGTCTTGATGGCTCATGAGCTACAAGCTAGGGTATCATACATTGTTCATGAGCTCACTATTTAATACTGACATTGTTTACATCTTTTCATTTGGAATTCTTGATGACCCGCAAGCTTTGTGAGCTAGGACATCATTTATATTACTTTCAAGGCATTGTGTGAAGTGTTTGATCTTTCTTTATTTGTTTTGTTGTTGATATTCACTATGTGGTACTCTCTGTTTATGATCATTTCATGAGGAAATGTCTTGATGGCTCACTGGCTGCAAGCTAGGGCATCATGCATTATTTATGAGCTCATTATTTAAGCATCGACAAATTAAATAGGGACATGAGGTGCTCAAACAATGAGCTCATAAATAATGCATGATGTCGTAGCTTGTAGCCCATGAGCTATCAAGACATTTCCTCATGAAATGATCATAAACAGGGAGTACCACATAGTGAATATCAACAACAAAACAAATAAAGGGAGATCAAACACTTCACACAATATATGTTATTTTATAAGATTTAATTAAGACTAAATATATTGTTTTATTAAGATTTTATTAGGACAAAGTATTTTGGGTTAGTTTTATGTAGGTAGTGATCAATGAGGTTGTTGCTATTAGATCATATATTAATACACTTAATGTTTTGAATTTAAGCTCGGGCATCATGCAATGTTATTGCTATCATTGCATGCTTGCTGCTGTTGTGCACCATATATTGTTTTATACACTATTTATTTTATTGAGACCGTGAGATTGACATTTTTAATATATTTTCTATTATTGGATCAATGCTACCATGTTGTTGAGACTATAGATGGATTGAATCACCATTGCCATTGTATTTTTATAGCAGTAATATAACAAACAGAGCACCGGCCAATCAAATAGGGACATCAGTAAGATATTTAATGCATTATTACTTCATCATGATGATAAAAATTTCATTGGCTCAAAGCACATAGAATGTGGGTAGATGCATTGAATCACCACTTCCATCCTATTTTGATGAAGATGAACTATGTTATAAAATTTCAAGGCATGAAATTTTATAACTGTACATATATTTTATGAGTATAACTATACAACAGAAGAGAACCCACATGCCTTGGTTGTTATTGGTCTATGAAAGGTTTTGGTTTGCCTTTCCCAATTGAGATGTCATCCTAAGATTCAAAAGGACCAAGGTAATAATAAGTCTTGAACATAAATGCATGATTGTGGATCCTCAAGTAGGAGTTGTGATGCAAAGGAAGAACACTTATATGGGTTTACCCACAAGGATAATGGTTTCATTCATGTTTCTTTCAAGTGCTCTTGGGTACTTTCCTTGGCCTCTAGGCTTGGGCATCCTATAGGGGTTGAACCAAAATTACGAAGGCAATAAAGACACATAGAACAATAGGTTTGGGAACTTAGACTTATGTTCAATCTTTAGTAATGATTTGGGGAACTAATTACTAAATGAGTGACTACAGTACCCTAGTTTGCATTATTAGATGATCTTGTTTAATTTGTGTTCATTTCATGCAAAGATACATGTAAAGGAAAAAAAAAATTGCATCTAAAGATTACATGTATATATATGAAAAATAACTTGTATATACTATACAAGAAAAATAACTTTCAAAAGAAAATGTAAGAGTACAGGCATACATAAGAGGATGAACATAAATAATAAGGGTGCCAGAAATTGCTTGAAGTGATGAATTTTTTACCCGGGTATGAATCTAGTGTGCTCCTCTGTGATCCAGAACCTAAAAAAGAAAAGAGAGATGGGGGTTAGATAAAAAATATCTAAGCAATGAATGACATCCTATTACCGATCCTCATCTACAATTATGCATGTGCATAGTCAAGCCATACACTTCTGAAAGAAAAACCATGCTACAAGACACGTGCACTCAAAAGAATGTTGTAGAGAGTAAATGGCTGCATTTATGTCTACATGAACACTTGGTGAGTCACTATTGTGACTACATCATTCAATCAGTGCAACAACACTAGATGTTGTTGTTTCATTAGGTGTTGTTGTGACATCATTTCCAAATGATGCACCCACAACAGTCACACACCATGCCCATCAGCACAAGGCAGTCATGAGCAAGCATGAGTAAGCAATGAAAGGGGAATACATCATCATCAAATCTACATATTAAGGGAGGAGTACAACATGGATTTCAAGTAAAGATCATAACATCACAACATGTTTGGTAGCTCCAAGGAGGCCCCATTGCATGTAGTGAGTAAGCTACATCAAAATAAAGAGGTAAACAAATCTACATCGTCTATACATTAATGTGATGGCATGGAGTATATTTGAATATGTATTTTAAAGGATAAGAAAGATGCATGGTGCTAGTGAAATTAACAAAGGTACATATCTGATGAAGTAATGAAGCTACCCACATTCTATGTGCTTTGAGCCAATGAAAATTTTATCATCATGATTAAGTAATAATGCATTAAATATCTTATTAATGTCCCTATTTGATTGGATGATGCTCTGTTTGTTATATTACTGCTATCAAAATAGAATGACAGTGGTGATTCAATGCATCTACAACCTCAACAATATGATGAAATCGATCTAATAACAAAAAATACATTACAAATGCCAAGCTCACAATCTCAATGAAATAAACAATGTATAAAACAATATATGGTGCACAACAACATCAAGCATGCAATGACAACAATAAAATTGCATGATGCCCGAGCTCAAATTCAAAATAGTAAGTGTATTAATGTATGATCTAATAGCAGCAACCTCATTGATTATTACCTTTCGCTCCATCATTATAGAAGAGATAACTAGCTACAACTATATTTCATAATTCTTCTTTTCACTGTTTGATTACCAACCAATCAAATAGGGACATGAGGTGCTCAAATAGTGAGCTCATAAATAATGCATGATGCCTAGCTTGGAGCCCGTGAGCCATCAAAACATTTCCTCATGAAATGATCATAAACGGGGAGTATCACATAGTGACTATTGACAACAAAATAAATAAAGAGAGATCAAACACTTCACACAATGCCTTGAAGGTAATAGAAACAATGCCCTAGCTCTCAAAGCTTGCAGGTCATCAAGCATTCCAAATGAAAAGATTTAAACAATGCTAGAATTAAACAATGATCTCATGAACAATGTATGATACCCTAGCTTGCAGCCTGTGAGCCATCAAGAAATTTCCTCATGAAATGATCATAAACGGGGAGTACCACATAGTGAATATCAACACCAAAACAAATAAAGAGAGATCAAACACTTCACACAATATATGTTGTTTTCTAAGATTTTATTAAGATTAAATATATTATTTTATGAGCTCACTATTTGAGCACCTCATGTCCCTATTTGATTGGTTAGTGCTTTGTTTGTTATATTGATGCTATTAGGTCAAATAGGGACATCAGTAATAAAATAATACACTTACTGTTTTGAATTTGAGCTCATAAAGATTAAGATATCTCTATTTTATTACTGATGTCCCTATTTACATATTTTCATCAAATGACCCAAAAACATCAAGAATAGTCTTATATGGTCACTAATAGCCAACTTTCAGAAGAATATGAATGAATGCAAACATACATAAGTGGATGGACATAAATAATGAAGGTACCAAACATTGCCTGAAGTAATGAAGTGTTGACCCAGTGTTCAATCCAGTATGCTCTTGTATGATCCAAAACCTGCAAGGAAGGAAAAGATGGGGTTAGATCCAAAGGATCTAAACAATGCATGGCACCCTATTAATGATCCTCATCTAAAATTATGCATGTGCATAGTCAAGCCATACACTTCTAAAATGAACTATGCTACAAAACATGTGCACTCACGAAACATAAGCATGTAGTGAGTAAATCAAGACCAAAATGGAGAAAAAAGTATGATGTCAAATGTGTTATCAAGCAACACCTCATGGGCTATGAGTCAACATGGTATATATGTTGTTTATACAAGATCAATAAAAGGACATCTACAACCTCAACAACATGGAAATATTAATCCAATAATAGGAAATACATTACAAATGCCAAGCTCACGATCTCAATGAAATAAACAATGTATAAAACAATATATGATGGCCGAGCTCAAATTCAAAATAGTAAGTGTATTAATGTATAATCTAATAGCAACAACATCATTGATCATTACCTTTGACTCCTCCATCATTATAGAAGAGATAACCACCTACAACTATATTTCATAATTCCTCTTCTTAAGTCATAGGTTAGTTTAAAATGGAGAAAATATACAAACTCACCAATTTAATCCCAAAATTTCATAACATTGCATTCTTGTTACTGTTATGGTGCACAACATCAGCAAGCATGCAATGACAACAATAACATTGCCTGATGCCTGAGATCAAATTCAAAATAGTAAGTGTATTATTTTATTACTAATGTCCCTATTTGATCTAATAGCATCAATATAACAAACATAGCACTGACCAATCAAATAGGGACATTAGGTGCTCAAACAGTGAGCTCATAAACAATGCATGATGCCCTAGCTTGTAGCCCACAAGCCATCAAAACATTTTCCCGCGAGCCATCAAGATATTTCCTCATGAAATGATCATAAACGGGAGTACCACATAGTGAATATCAACAAAAAAATAAATAAAGAGAGATAAAACACTTCACACAATGTATTTTGTTTTATAAGATTTTATTAATTGACTAAATATATATATATATATATATATATATGTATATATATATATATATATATATGTATATATATATATATATATATATATATATGTATATATGTATATGTATATATGTATGTATATATGTATATATGTATGTATATATATATATATGTATGTATATATATATATATGTATATATATATATATATGTATATATATATATATATGTATATATATATATATATGTATATATGTATATACATATATATATATATACATATATATATATATATATATATATATATATATATATATATATATATATATATATATATATATATATATATATATATATATATGACAAGCTTTTCAAAAGTGTGTCATAATTAAAGGCATGTGAATTCATATCATACTTATTCTGAATGCCACTATGTAGTGTTTTTACTTATGATATTTTGAGACCCCTCTCCATTTTAAACTAACCTATGACTTCAAAGGAGGAATTATGAAATATAGTTGTAGGAATGAAATAAATAGTGTATAAAACAATATATGGTGCACAAAAACATCAAGCATGCAATGACAACAATAACATTACATGATGCCTGAGCTCAAATTCAAAACAGTAAGTGTATTAATGTATGATCTAATAGAAGCAACCTCATTGATCATTACCTTTCACTCCTCCATCATTACAGAATAGATAACTATCTACAACTATATTTCATAATTCCTCCTTTGAAGTCATAGGTTAGTTTAAAATGAAGTATACAAACTCACCAATTTAATCCCAAAACATCTGATGAAGGGTGCTCCCCTTAATACCACAAACACATAACAGAAATAGAGAAACAACAACAATATGCAAGAACAGAAAATTGGCTTCTTATTATCTCCACAAATGTGGAATTACAAACTTTTAGAATTAAAATATGCAAAGCCACATGGGCATCCCTTACAATATTATGTAGGAAAAAGCCTCAAATCAATACCCAGATCTACGACCCAGAACTATTCCGAACTGCCTAAGACAATAATACAGCCTTCCTTATATAGGCAATTTTCCACCGCCTGGGAAGGTTCCAGAATTTTAGCCAATAAGGCCGACCAAACTTAGAATTATTTTATTTTACATTTTATTACATCATAGTCAGCTCAAGATAACCTTTGAAACCCGAACAAAAATTTTGAAGAAAATTATTTTCTGCCATTTCGGGTGGCCCAACTTCCGAAGACCATAAGTCATCACCAGTTGACCCGATCGGCTATTATAACCCCATTTTGGAAATGCCACGAAGTGCTCTACAGGCTTGACCAATGCAAGTGCCCATCACCCAAATTTTTGACCTCATCCGGGGCCTCTAAAGCCTTCAAAACTGAGTTCAAAGTTTCTGTACCCTACTGCCAATACCGAAAATCTTCAATATCTTCCAATATACACTTGATCTGGCAATGAAACTTTACTGGCAGACTTATATGACCAAAATGAACCTCCAAGAAAGAAATCAAATCATTCTGAGCACATACGAAAATTACCAAAAATAGTAACTTTCCATAAATAGCAGCTCTGCACAAAATAACCCTTATTGAATATAAAAATAGAATTTTTTTTTTTTTTTGGGTGATGCAAGATTGCTCTTACACCCGGGATGCTCCTGCATCAACATCATATAGCTAGAATTAATCACATCTCACAAATGTATAGATTATGCTACATAGCATTGTATTATATATATCAAGTATAATTATGAGTTTACATCATATATTTAGTCTTAATAAAATCTTATAAAACAACATAAAACTAACCAAAAATACTTTGTCTTAATAAAATTTTTAATAAAACAATATATTTAGTCTTAATTAAATCTTATAAAACAACATATATTGTGTGAAGTGTTTGATCTCTCTTTATTTGTTTTGTTGTTGATATTCACTATGTGGTACTCCCCGTTTATGATCATTTCATGAGGAAATATCTTGATGGCTTGCAGGCTGCAAGCTAGGGCATCATGCATTGTTTATGAGCTCACTCTTTGAGCACCTCATGTCCCTATTTGATTGGTCGGTGCTCAAATAGTGAGCTCATAAACAATGCATGATGCCCTAGCTTGCAGCCTGCGAGTCATCAAGATATTTCCTCATGAAATGATCATAAACAAGGAGTACCACATAGTGAATATCAACAACAAAACAAATAAAGAGAGATCAAACACTTCACACAATGTCTTGAAGGTAATAGCAATGATGCCTTAGCTCTCAAAGCTCGGGGGTCATCAAGCATTCCAAATAAAAAGATGTAAACAATGCCAGTATTAAACAGTGAGCTCATGAACAATGTATGATGCCCTAGCTTGTAGCCCGCAAGCCATCAAGGCATTTCCTCATGAAATGATCATAAACGGGGAGTACCACATAGCTAGTGAATATCAACAACAAAACAAATAAAGAGAGATCAAACACTTCACACAATATATGTTGTTTTATAAGATTTTATTAAGACTAAATATATTGTTTTATTAATATTTTATTAAGACAAAGTATTTTGGGTTAGTTTTATGTTGTTTTATAAGATATTTATTAAGACTAAATATATGATGTAAACTTAATATAACAAACAGAGCATCAACCAATCAAATAGGGACATGAGGTGCTCAAACAGTGAGCTCATAAACAATGCATGATGCCCTAGCTTGCAGCCCGCGAGCCATCAAGACATTTCCTCATGAAATGATCATAAACAGGGAGTACCACATAGTGAATATCAACAACAAAACAAATAAAAAGAGATCAAACACTTCACACAATGCCTTGAAGGTAATAGCAATGATGTCCTAGCTCTCAAAGCTCATGGGTCATCAAGCATTCCAAATGCAAAGATGTAAACAATGCCAATATTAACATTCATATTTTACCATTAAATCAACAAATGTCATCAAAATTAAATTGAGTTAATGAGAAGACAAAGCTCAAATGCCTACCTCAAGTCATGGCTGCCATATAAAGATCAAATGCTAAAGAACTATGTTATAAAATTTCATGCAAAATTTCAAGGCATGAAATTTTATAACTGTACATATATTTTCTTCAACTCCCCCACATTGTAAACTCAATGCTAAGGAGAAAAAAATATGATGTCAAAAAGTATAAAATTTCATGCCTTGAAATTTTATAACATAGTTCCTTAGTAGCTGCCATATGAAGAGTAGTGCAAGGTGGCAACTTTCCCATTTTACCACAGTTAGGGCCCTCTTTTACCATGCTTTATGATCTTTATATTTTTTTTAAGTGAAGACAAATATTATCTTAATTTGTTATCTTTAAATTTTATTCATTTTATGATTTTAAAAATTGAAATAAAAAATATAAACTTTTAAGAAACTTTTACATCTTTTCACCAAATGACCCAAAAACATCAATAATGGTCCTATATGGTCACTAATAGCCAACTTTCAAAAGAATATGAATGAATGAAAACATACATAAGTGGATGAACATAAATAATGAAGGTACCAAATGTTGCCTGAAGTAATGAAATTTTGACCTAGGGTTTAATCTAGTATGCTCTTGTATGATCCAAAACCTGCAAGGAAAAGATGGGGTTAGATCCAAATGATCTAAGCAATGTCTGGCACCCTATTACTGATCCTTATCTACAATTATGCATGTGCATAGTCAAGCCATACACTTCTAAAACAAACTATGCTACAAAACATGTGCACTCAGAAAACATATGCATGCAGTGAGTAAATCAAGACCAAAATGGAGCAAAAAGTATGATGTCAAATGTGTTATCAAGAAACAGCTCATGGGCTATGAGTCAACATGGTATATATGTTGTTTATACAAGATCAGTAAAAGGACATCTACAACCTCAACAACATGGCAATATTAATCCAATAACAGGAAATATATTACAGATCATTGTGACAAGTATTTTTAATTTAAATTTATGACTAAGTGTTACAACTAAGAAATGTAAATTAGGTTGACTTCCAAACACCATAGGAAACTTTAGCAGACCATGTTTGATGAAAATGATAATGAAATTTGGCATGTGCGGATAAAGGAATCATGCGGTCATCATTTTGTTTTGGCTATGGTTTTCATGTATAGTGTTTGTAAAAATTTTCATCCTTAAACTAAACTTGTCCTTTCTAGTATCCAGATTATTGAGGCTTCTATTGGTATTAATTTGGATGCTAGTTCTCATGCTCTTTGGTGCCTTTCCATACTTTATTTGGTGTTGAGTTTTTAACTTGCTAACCTCCTTGTTCTGTCAGCGTCCTCTATGATTTTGGATGCTATATTTTCCTAAGTCTGGTTGGTGCCTTACTTTCCCCTCTTTGGTTCCATGTTTTCTTACATTAAGAGTTCATTTTGTCTCTGTATTAGGGCACTATTTCTCCTTGACTATATACTTTTGGGGTCTAATCTATTGTAGTTGTTTCTTTTTTCTTTGAATCATTATTTACAATTACTTTTGATGCAATATTTGTGTGAAGAACAAGAACAAAATGGTGAATGAGTGTATTTAACAAAGATAAACATGACACATTTTGTTGGGTTGATTAGGTTGGCCTAGTACCATTTACATGGCCTAGCCAGATATTAAATAGTGAGCTCATGAACAATGTATGATGCCCTAGCTTGCAGCCCATGAGCCATCAAGACATTTTCTCATGAAATGATCATAAATAGAGAGTACCACATAGTGAATATCAACAAAAAAACAAATAAAGAGAGATAAAACACTTCACACAATGCTTTGAAGGTAATAGAAATGATGCCCTAGCTCTTAAAGCTCATAGGTCATCAAGCATTCCAAATGAAAAGATGTAAATAATGCCAGTATTAAATAGTGAGATCATGAACAATGTATGATGTCCTAGCTTGCAGCCTGTGATCCATCAAGACATTTCCTCATGAAATGATCATAAACGGGAAGTACCACATAGTGAATATCAACAACAAAACAAATAAAGAGAGATCAAACACTTCACACAATGCCTTGAAGGTAATAGCAACGATGCCCTAGCTCTCAAACCTCATGGGTCATCAATCAATCTAAATGAAAAGATGTAAACAATGCCAGTATTCAATAGTGAGCTCATAAACAATTTATGATGCCCTAGCTTGCAGCCCGTGAGCCACCAAGACATTTCCTCATGGAATGATCATAAACAGGGAGTACCACATAGTGAATATCAACAACAAAACAAATAAAGAGAGATCAAACACTTCACACAATGCCTTGAAGGTAATAGCAATGATCCCCTAGTTCTCAAAGCTCGTGGGTCATTGAGCATTCCAAATGCTAAGATGTAAA
Organism: Chamaecyparis obtusa; assembly: GCA_027943335.1. Taxonomy (NCBI): domain Eukaryota; kingdom Viridiplantae; phylum Streptophyta; class Pinopsida; order Cupressales; family Cupressaceae; genus Chamaecyparis; species Chamaecyparis obtusa. Next base: position 428,322 of record BSBK01001909.1, read on the forward strand.
CAATGGCACTATTAACATTCATATTGTGCCATTAAATCAACAAATGCCATCAAAATTAAATCGAGTTAATGAGAAGACAAAGCTCGAATGCCTACCTCAAGTGCTAGTGCCATCTTCCCACATGGTGTTAGCCTCTTTGCACACACCAAACTTGAATGCACTCTTCGTGCCATGCAAAAGTGCAGTGTCATCTTCATGGCAGCTCTTTGACTTCACAAAAATTACAAGTGACACTTTTTTCTTTTTTTTTTTGTTTATAACCAAAGGGGTGTCACAATTATGATGTCATCATCGCTATTACAACACCATCAGGGGCACTTGTAAAAAAAAATACAAAAAAAAAACACAAATTGTAGTGGCATCGCAAATTAGCATCAAAATTCAACCCCAAATGTTGTAGTGTGTTAGACATTTCATTGATGATATCTCTTCTAGAATATTAGATAACCTTTCTTCTGCCTCACCTAAAGAGGATAAGAATGATGATTTTACCAAATAAAATATCCCTACCTCTTATACTCACCAACATCAAGTTGAATCATCTTCTCAAGCATACAAAGATCAAGGATTTAATGGAAAAAATATTAAAGATCCTATTGATCCTCCTAGAGAATATCATTTAACTCTCACCAATCATTAGTATTCATCCCAACCTCCTCTTTAAATTCTTTTTCCAACTTCATCTAATGACGATTGCTTAGCTTTGGCCAAAATAATCTATTGGAGTATCAAATATAACTCTAGAATAAGATTCCCATATAGGAATTTTCCAAAGAAAAAAAAACCTATCAATGGAAATTTGTTGTGTTTCTTTCACATTCCAACAAATATTCTCTTTGTGATTGTGTTGATTTTAGACAATTTGTTCAAGATTTGGTTGATTGATGTCTTCTTCAGTTAATGTCAGATCTTTTACATTTCCTTGATATCAAATAAATACCTTAGCATATCCTTTTCCTGGTATGTTTCTCTCCATTATGAAAACCCCTTTGTATAATGATCTTTAGGGCATCATAATAGGGAACCCCTCTCACTCTCTCACCCTGGGGGACAAGAGGTCATCATCTCTTTCTTCTTTTAGGATCCATTTTCTCTCTTTGTTGATACGTTTCTTGTATACAATTCTTTATGACATGTATTGGTTGTTCTACATAAGGATATTGATATCTTGTGTTGCATCCTTATACATGAGAAACCATTTCGAGAGATTAATGTGTTTTCTCCTTTTCTTTTTCCAATATTCCTTGTGGAATTGTATCTGTTATATTACGATGTCCTCTCTTGCATAAATTTTCTACCTTGACACAAGTTGCAACCTTCTACTTGAAAGTGTTTATCTCTTATAAAATATCTATCACTTAGGATGGGTTTTGGATTATTCTTTCTTTCTATAGGATCAATTATCTCTTTACTTTTCATCTCTTTTATACAATGTTGTCCTCCCATGTATGGACTTATTGTTTAGGATATTTCTCCCAAATGGGATTAGTATCCTCATTACAATCTATTTCTTACTTGGAAGTGCATATCTTGTATAATTGGGTTGACCACTAAGTAGACATAATGTGGCATCCTTTTCCTCTTCTTCATCTCTATGGATTGGTATTATTTCATGATGCATGATGCATACTTTTTGGCATGAGATACTCTGTTTCATGAAAGATACTTACATTTTTCTTAACAATCTTTTTCATGCCTCAAAAGGCATGTCTATTATAGATTAGTCATCATACTATCATTCATCTCTTTCCTTGGTGACTTCTTACTTTATAACATGATGTCTTTTCTAGTGTAAACATGTCTATTTTACATTAGGTGTTTTCTCTAGTTTATAGCATATTTTTTTTGGAATTGTATATTTCTTATGAAGTAACTATTCAAGTTTAGAATTGTCACCCTAACTCAGGCATTAGGGCTACACAACAATTCTATCCTGACAATGGAAACCTCCTCGAGCTGTGGGTAGACTCTGAGTAAGGAGGAATCTCTGAATTCTAGGCCGGTTCCTATTAAATATGGAATATCACTTTCTTGATCTGTAAATTGTTGGGAAAAGGGAAAAGAATACTTATAACTAAAAATAGATTAGGGTGATACACCAAGGAATGTTTCAAACTTTGTAGAAATGATAAATCATTAATCTTAACTTACAACTGAAGATCTTGACACTTCGAATCTCTGCTCAACATATAGGTTAACAACACTTACTATCAGGGTTAGACCACAAATAGCTCGATTAGTCAACAGACATACATTTCTCATACAAGGCTTTGAGGCAATTAATTACCTTAAGAAGGAACAAAAAATCTACTCACTTCTTTGGATAATAATGAATTTAGCACTTGTTAGAAAATATGAAAATAGGATACAACATCAAAACAACTCCACAAATATGAATAAATAATCTTTGGTTCATTCCCTCCAAAATCTAACAAGAGTGATTACAAAAAAATAGCTTACAAAGCATCTAGGAACAATAAGTTCTCTATATGCCCTCTCTCCAAAATCTGCAACCCCTAAATTGACCATGAAAAATCAATTTTATATCTTGCCTATGCTTCAAATTCAAAAATCTAAAGCCAATTTGGCCCCAAAATTATGCCACAAATACAGCCTATAACTAAGCTTATGAAAGCTCGAGTCTAAGTGCCCCTATATACTGGCTTATAATAAGGAGTTAATCCTTTACAATTCCTAACCAATATTTAATATTTACTTAATATTAGATAAAATTTAATATCAAATCCAACTTTCAACTCCTAACTTAGATAAAAAAAACTCTAAGTGTGAAATATGAAAAGTGGAGAAAGTCTACATGACTGTTCAATCCACTTGCAATACAATACAAAATGATGAGATGAAAGTCTGAGGTGGCATGTTGTGGTTTTCAAGACTCTGTAGGAATGTGACATCTGTATTAATGGCATTGAATGTCATTCTTCTTGCAGACTCCAAATTGTTATCTTCATTTTGTTTCATTCTTGGCACTTGTCTTTATCTCATTCTTCCTGGAGAAGAATAGGGAAGATCAAACCCTAACTTATGAAAGCTTTGAAAATTTGATGAAGGATCTCGACATGTTGACTGTGAATGCATCTTTCTATTGAACTCGAGCTTACTACTACTAGAGATCATTGCTATTCTTGATTGTGTATTGAAATAGAGAACTCGACATTTGGCAAACTTCGGGTTGACTAAATTCTTTGATAACTTGACAAGCAGCTATAAGTTTATCTTTGACCACGGTTTATCTCTTGGAGTTTTTTATTTTGGTAATGAATACCATGAAATCATATCATTTCTTCAGCATAAGTTGTGGCCTCCCATTGTGTTATCTATTCCTTCACTGGTGCTTTCAAAATATGACTCTTGTTTTAATAATATGGGGCCATGAATAAGTCACAGCCATGACTGGTGTGTACCTTGATTTATGCACAAACTTAGTCATACTAAGAGTTTCCTTTGTTTACAGCTTCGAGCTTCACTCTGACTTTGTGTTGACAATCATACAACTGGTGTTCTCTTGAAGTTTATCTCCATTTGTAAGTCATGAGCTATGAATCAAACCTTGCATCATATCTTCAACTCACTATTATTATGTAACTGAAACTACTCCTTTGCTTTGAATGCAAGCCATGAGCTGTGACTTTGATCCACGACCTCTATTATTACTTCATTCCTTTGCTTCTTTTATGGGTTCGAAGATGTGAGCTCGAAACTCTTCAACCCACTTTTTAATAGCAGTCATGGCTCGTATGAGTTAATCTGGCTATGCCAAACTGAGATTAATACTTACCTTTTGTTTACCACTGTGAATACACCTCATGATTCACGACCTCTATTATTACTCCCCTTATCCATTTACGGATAGAAAGATGTGAACTCAAATCTTGACTTACCAACAGTCACAGCTTTTATGATTGGTACAGAACTGTGAGCTTCACATCATGACTTACTAACAGTCATGAATTTTATGAGTTAATCCCCTTGTTTTGAATATAAAGTCATGACTATCATATAGAAATCATGCTCCTAGATTTTTAAAACAAAGAGTTTTAAGCCCCACATACCATCTGTTATCTTGCAGTCTAGTATATAGCTTGTGGTTTCAACTCCACTTGTGTCTGAGAATGAACTCACTGATATTGTGCATTGAAAATTGACTTTTTTTTGAAGATTTGTGTTTGTCTTCACCTTGCTTGAGCCTTTGACTGGTAGACATTTTATAATTTCTTCTATGTAACATGAAGCCCATTTGAACATTTTTTTCACACATTCCACACTTGCGTGGACATTTGAAATTTACTCTCAGTAGTGACTTCATTAGATTCTGTCTATTTTCTTCAGCATATAACTATGACAACAATGAAAACCAGAATACTTGACCAGGAATTTGGATATAACAGATAATTGTTCTTTTTTGAATAACTTCTAAAAACACTCTATATGAAACAAACAGTTACTAGAGCTTGATTTTTAAAAGTTTTCTACAGTTTGTACATAAACTGTGAGTGTAGCATATAGCATCCACAGTATTACATTTCACTGATATGAATAAATCTGTGTAACAACAACAGTGAACTTGATGAACTGGTGAACTCATTCTGACAGAGCAATGAAACTGAGCCGTTTGAAAACAATTCAAGCTGAAACTACAAAACCCTTCTAAGATGAATGAAAATCCATAAGTATTCAAACTATTTCATTCTTTTCTAGTTATTTCATCAAAGTTGTGAGCTTGTGACTGAAAGATGTGATATGTGTATTCAATTTTGTTATGACATCTTTCAGTCATAAGCTTCACAAAATTTGGGAGCTGACTAAAATGACTGAAAAGCATCAAGGAATAAAAGTCACTATGCCCATAGCAGATAAGTACATTAAAATTTCTTTACTGATAGATGTGCAATTTCCTATACTTTCTATTTTCACTGTTACTTTACAGCTTGAATTCCACTTGATTTGTAACTTAGCTTTTAGCATCATAGCTCTTGCAGTATGTCCATTGTTAATAATTTTCTTTGATGCTGATTATGCACTTAAAATATGAGAAGTACAACAAGATGAAAATGTTTGTTCATTGTTAATGAAGTTCGAACACAGGCTCGCGACACTCAAAAACACCAGAATGCTTACTTAATGAGGTTTGAACACGGGTTCGTGACACTCACTAAAAAGAAACTATAAACATTTTATAACTTTATGGCTCAATCTTGAAGCACTCTTTCTGAATTCAGAAACAATAAAGTTATTAGTTGAAAATGTACCTTTGAAACATTTTAGACATATTATACCAGTATTTATGTAGCTGCATTTGTAACTTGAACTTTGAATATTGGCAATCATTGGCAATTTATGTAGCACTTTTATCTTGGAAATTCAGCTTGATCTGCATCTTTGACAATGACTAAATGTGAAAACTAGTCAACTATTATCTGTAAAATAATTTTTTAACCTCTCAAATAACATCATTATGAAATGCATTATCTGAAAAAGGTTTCTCATTCTGAAACATACTAAGTCCCTTTAATTCAGACACCTGGTAAAATAAAAGGACAACATACACCACAATGATCATAAGTAGTAAAAGGTTTCATGTTAGAAATAGGTCCCTTTAACACTGCCTTGTAGTGAGTGCCAGTGTACATATCCTTATTACATTTAGTTTTCCAAATTGATATGCAGTATTGAAAACTTGATTGCTACAGTATGTTATTTTTTTCTCATGTATTGCTTAGATCCAACAAGACCTAACAATATTTTCTCTCTCATGCAGATATGAACCCTAAAGACCTAAATGCAGATGAAGACATGGAGCATGAAGACCTAAATGCAAAGACCTAGCAGAAAACCAGCTGACACAGACTAATACAAAGGAAATGCATGGGACCCCTATTCCATACTTCAATCTTTCTTTCAATTTTGCAAATGTACTCTAATTGTTGATATGAAATATGAAACAAGAAAGGACATTTGTATATCACATTTAGTTTGAATGCACAATGTAATGATCATTTGTGAATTGAAATCTTTGGAATAATAATCAATACTTAGAGTAAAATGATGACATCTAGAATGAATGCAGTAATGACATGTAAACTAACAAAACCTGCAAGGTAGTGTTAATTAGACAAACAAATGCAACCTTTTCCTATTTATGCTCATGGTATTGTATGCTGTATTTTTGAATAAAAATTTTGGTGACTTTTGTTGGATGTTTGCCTGCTAGACATGACCTATAGACTTATCATAGGGAAACAAAATTTAGGAAAAATGAAACCATAAATGCAACCATTATTGAAATGAAAATGCACCTAAACTAGACTCAATGCAACCTAGAGACCTAGTGCTTTGGATAACACTTATTGAACCTGAAAAACTAAACCTAACCTAACCCTCAAAGAAAAGCTTGAGGTATATTCCATTAACTGGAATTTGCAAATCTTCCCCTTTAGTTGTGGTCAACTAAAAAGCATTATTCTCCTTATAGGCTATTATAACAAAAGGGCCTAACCAAAAATTATCAAACTTATCATGTTGCCCTGGCCTACTCTTTAACACATACCACTTGAGTACTAGATCTCCTTCCTTGAATTCTCTAAACTTAGCTTTCCTGTCAAAAGATCTTTTAGTCTGTGCTTGCTTAAGTTTCATTGTTTCCAATGCTTTTCTCCTTTCCTCTTCAAGCTATAGTAAATCAGCATACCTTAGTTTAAGGGGATCTTCTTCTTCAAATAGTAACATCTGATCAGCCAGCTACAAGGCTGGAAATTCAGTAGAAACATGCAATCTGGCCTCTTTACCATAAACCAGGACATAAGGGGAATTCCCAATTACCTGTTTAGGTGTAATCCTATCCAATCATAAGGTTTCCTTCAGTTTAGAATGCCAATCTCTCTTATTCTCATGCAGAGTCTTTTTGATAATTCTGATTAGATTTTTATTTTTAGATTCTGCAAGACCATTACCCTGAGGATAATAGTTAGAAGAAGTATTTAAATAAATCTCATTGATCATAGCCCATTTTGTAATAGCTAAACCAATGAAAGCCATAGCATTATCAAAAATAATTGATTGATGGACTCCAAACTTGGTCACAATATCTTCATAGAATTTTAACACAGCAGGTCTAGTAGCCTCTTTTAGTGCAATAGCCTCAGTCCATATTGTGAAATAATCAGTAGTAGTTAGAATCCATTTATGACCTGCACTAGAATTAGGATTAATAGGACCAATAAAGTCCATTCCCCACTTAGCAAATGGCTGATCAACCATAATTGGCTTTAATGGTAGTGCTGCCATCTTTTGTTTACTTGCAAAAATTGCACATTTCTGACATTTTCTAGCCCAAACATGAGCATCCTTAAATAAATCAAGCCAATAATAGTCTACCCTTAGTATTTTCCAGGTTGTAGTTTTAGGACTAAAATGTCCTCCACAAGATCCATCATGAAATTCAGATAAAATTCTATCTTGATCTAGTGAATCAATACATTTAATAAACATTCTAGAATAGTCCTTCCTATAAAGCATACCATCAATAAGAACATAGGGAATAGATTGCAACTTATAGTATCTCCTCTTTGCCTTATCAAGATTGTTTGGGCATTGTCTAGTTTGTAAGAATCTTGCCATATCTGATAACCAAGTTGTAGGATTATTGAATAATACAACATCACCTTGTAAATTTTTAGATTCTTCAAAAGCTTTAGCCTATTCTTCCTCTTCTACCATTTGAGCACAAAGGCCTTTGCCTCTAATTAGCTTAGTCACATGAATCTAAAAATCATACTCCATAACTCTTGTTATCCAACCAGCCCTCTTTTCATTAACATCTTTGTTCAACAAAAACTCTTTGATACTAGGATGAGAAACCATTAGGTGTACTTTATTTCTAGCAATTAAATGTTTAAACTTCTTCAAAGCTTTCATAACAACTAGTACATGCTTTTCAACAAAATTGTACTTTTTTTCATAGTCATCCATACCTTTGCTGAAAAAAGCAACTGGCTGCTCCTATTTTTCATCATTCTTTTGAACTAGCATTGCTGAAATAGCATCAGAACCACCATAAGTATATAGAATAAAATATTTAGTAAAATCAAGATTAACAAGAGTAGGGGTTGAAGACAAAGCCTATTTTATCAATTCAAAATTCATTTTTCCTTCATCGGTCCAGCTGAAAGGAACATCCTTCTTAAGCATAGTAGTTAATGGTTTTAATAGATTTGCAATATCAAGAATAAACCTTCTTACAAAATTTATTCTCCCAATAAAACTCTGCAATCCTTTCTTGTGTTTAGGCAATGAAAGCTCCAGAATTGCATGAATTCTCTCAGGATCTATTGTTGTTCCTTCCTTAGACACCTGATATCCTAGGATTTTTCCCTCATGAACTACAAATACAGACTTCTTAGGATTTAAAGAAATCCCAAATTCTCTACATCTTTGTAAAATTTGTCTCAAATTATCAATATGTTGGTTTGCAACCTTACTGTAAATTGTCACATCATCTAGGTACACTAGAACAAACTTATACATTAAGTTCTTGAAAGCCATATCCATTGCTTTTTGAAAAGTGGCTCCAGCATTTGATAACCCAAATGGCATTCTTCTGTAAGCCATGGTACCCCATTTAGTTGTAAAAGCTATTTTAAATTGATCAGATTCTTTGACTAAAATCTGGTTGTAACCAGAATATCCATCTAGGAGTGAGAATCTCTTAAAACTTGAAACATATTGTAAAATTTGTTCCCTGGAAGGAAGTGGGTGTCTATCTTTCAGAGATGCCCTATTAAGGTCTCTAAAGTCTACACAAAGTCTTATCTCTTCATTCTTCTTCCTTACTGGAACTAAGTTAGAAACCCAAGATGTATGCTTAATAGGAAATATCATACCACCATCTAGAAGTTTTCTCAACTCTTTTAACATTAATGGCTCTAACTTAGGGTTTATATGCCTTTGCCTTTGTCTAATTGGCCTAGCATTAGGCTCCAATTCTATAGTATGCTGGGTTAATTGGGGATCAAAACCCTTCATATCAGAATAGTCCCATGCAAAAACATCATTATATTCTCTAAAAAGATCAATAAATAGTTATTTTTCTTCAGGAGAATTTATTTTACCAACCTTCAACCGCTTGTCTCTGAAAATTTCCACTTCCTCATAATGATCCTCTTTAATCAGCAAGCTAGTTTTACCCTTTCTAAACTGATCATCAGAGTTGAAAGTTGATTCCAAGCCGACTAATCCCTTTGGAAGCTTGTTGGTTTTCAATTGAATAATCTGGTCTTCCATCTGTTGAATGTTTTTGTTACTTCTAGAAGTTGAAAAACCATCTGTTTCTATAAAAAAACTTAAGATATGTTCATCAGTATTGAAAACTTGCCAATAAGTGTCATTATCCAGAATGGATGGCCTAACAATTATCTTAACATGTGAATGGTCTAAAATCAGTCCTTTATTTTATGTTATTGCAATATGAGCACCAATACCAACCAGCCTATCAGCATGTAGATTTTATCTTCTAGGAATTGAAATCAGGTTGAAAGCATCAAATTCATCTAGAATGTCAGAAACTCTAGATTTATAGATCATTTTTAACAGTATTGATACCTCTCACCTGCTTAAAAATAAGCTCACTATCTCCAAATGCTCTCAAACGCTTAATACCTCTCAATCTTGCCCACCTTAATCCCTGAATCAAACTCTCATATAAGGCCACATTGTTAGAACAAGGAAAAGACAACTTAAATGCAGCATAAAATCTATTTCCATCATGTTATACCAACATAACCCCTACACCAACTCCATCCTTATTCCTTGATCCATCAAAATACAAATCCCAAAGCTAGTTAGATACATCATATTCATATTCTGGATCTTTAATCAAATTAGGCACTACTGAATCAGACTCTAAAATCATGTAATTTCCAAAACCAGCATTAAACATGTCATCATTTTGTTCATTCCTAGTAGCCCATTCATCTAGAACAATATCTGGATATGCTTCAGTTTGAGTATTATAAGTTGAATAATCAGGTATTTCATCTTGATCCATAATCACACAACTTGCATTAATAGGACTTGGATAATAAGGCTCTATATGATTTTTGGCCAATGATTTTGATTTTATGGTTACCTTAGTACCATATCTAGTTCTAAAGTACAAATTTGACCAATCTGATGAAAAATAGCCATCTATTTTAGCTATGAAGTCTCTGGACAAACACATAGCAAAATATGCTGGTAAATCAATAACATATATATCCCATGGAATTGAAAATTTTGGGCAGGAGTGTAAGGTCAAACTTGAATTTTTAATGACTCCTAAGGTCTTAACAGAAGTTCCGTCAAGAGGTTCATATTTCAAATTTAGCAAATCTGCTATCTTTTTAGGCATGACAGTGTTGGTTGCACCACTATCAACCATACAGTTATGAACTAATTTGTTTCCAATAATCAAAGAGATATAAAAAGGAGGAGGCTTTTCATTTGCAGGTTTCTTACCTTCCTTTTTAGATGTCTTTTGTACATTTGTCAGTTTCTTATCAGTAGTTACTGCTATTTTTTCAATATTTGCAGCCTTCTTGACTTTTGGTACTGCTGGCTGCTGAACTTTAGCAGGCTTTTTCTCTTCTTTTGGTGCCTTTTCCTAAACCTTAGGAGGCTCAGAATTAGTCATAACCACTCTAGGTGGTTGTTGTACTATTTTCTATGAATTAACTACCAGCTTGGACAATTCTTCTTTTAAAATCTCAATCTATCCTGGAATAGATAAAGTTTCCCATGCAGACAAGGTAACATTTGGTTTTTTCATTGCATCAAGAATATTGAATGGAACAATAAACTGTACCTTATGTGAGGACCTAGGAGAACTCTGATCAACATTCCTTTGACTTTGATCTTTATTAGTGGAAACTGATGGATTCTTAAAAATAGAAACTGGTGGAGAAGAAACATTACTAGTAGATTGATCTACTTCAAGGGCTCTCTTTTTTGCTCTAGTATTTGATGTAGTTGATGAATCTTCATTAAGTCCACAAAATTCTTCCTCTTGCTAGTTTAAGAATCCAATATCTATAGCACTTTTATCTGGTTGACTTTGTACTTCTTCAACAAATACATTCTGTTGTGAATTCATTGCATTTTGTACCATAAGAGCTTGATTAAGAATTCCATTAGAACATGTAGACTGCTCATGCATGGCAAACACCAGTTAGTAGCAATATTATTCTAAGTAGGAACAATATCTCTAACAGTATTAAGAGGTGCTGGATTGTACTGTCTATTTGGTCTCATATTCCAATTCTGCCTATTTGCATTAGTATTTCCTTGAAATTACTGCCTATTGGCCTAAAAATTAGGCTGATTAGGATATTGAGAAGAAGAACCAACAAACTAATTTTGAATAGCAGGGTTTTCCTGAGCTTGATTCCTCTTAAGGTCCACTAAATCATTACCAAAAGATTGTAGCAAACTTTCAATTTTTTGCTGACTATCCTTAATAGTTTGTAGTTCATTCAGAGGAGTTGTAGGAGCTATCTTTGAGGGTTTATAAGATGGGACAATAGATAACGATGGAACTACCAATGGCATATTAGACTATATGTTAGGAAAGAAAGGCATAGGAGGTCTAGGAGATATCTTTCCTACCTAGATAAGGTTGTTTTCTGCCCTAATAGTAGTATCAAAATCTTGGGGTAAAGTATTTCCCCCCATAGATTGAATCATAATAGAGATATGGCTATTCAAGCTCTTCAAATAATATAAAAATGCATATTCAGCTGAAGGTCTTACCATAACAGGAATTTGATTCCAAGTCTTCTGAAAATGAAGATTAAAGTCACTCATCTCCTCTTGTAGGGCTCTCTTGATAGTAGTTAATTGCTCCATAAGGGACAAGTTATTAGATTTGTCCTCAAAATATTTAGATAGCCTCTCACCCAAGAAATCCCAGGTAGCAATAGAGTCCATCGAGAGAGTTCTGAACCAATCAAGGGCTTTACCCTTAAGTGATGCAGCCAACATCTTCAAAGCTACATCTTCTTTTGTAACATGATGAACCTTGCAAAGAGTTGCAACATCTTTGATGTGTTCAATAGATGTTACTGGTCCTTCTCAAGTAAATGATGGAAAGCCTTTAAGAGCAGCCAATGGAACATTATTATGATTTACAATCCTCAAAGGATTGCCTTGATTGAATGTAACAAATGGTAGATTCCTAGCCATTGCTTGATGTGGAGGAGCTTGCTACTGAATAGCTAGTGTAACACAAGCTTCGGTGGGCTGAACTACCTTCCTTTGATAAGTCTTTAGATTCTAGGGAGTTGCTGCAGTACCACTTGTAGAAGCTCCAAGAATAGAATTATCTATAGATAAATTTTCAACACTTGGAAATTTTGATCTGGTATGATTAGGAATGTCTAGATCTTCAAGAAGATTGAGCTCTTCAATAATAACCTCAAGTTCCTCTGAATTTGTAGCTTGATTTTCAAAAATGGGATTATCAAATGATGAGAAATCTGAATTCAAAGAAGTACCTCTTGGATCTTAAGATGTTCTTCCACCTCTGGATGATCTTCCTCCCCTTTTGCTTGACTATAATTCTTGATACACAAAACCCTCCTTATTTGATCTCATTGGAGTTCTACTCATTAAAATCCACACTGAGAGCTGTAACTAAAATTTAAAACAACCATAGGTCTAGTAGCTTAGAATTGATAAATAGTTTGTAGTCCCATCGGGTGTGCCAAACACTGTTCAGGTTTAGAATTGTCACCGTAACTCAGGCATTAGGGCTACACAACAATTCTATCCTAACAATGGAAACCTCCTTGACTTGTGGGTAGACTCTGAGTAAGGAGGAATCTCTGGATTCTAGGTCGGTTCCTATTAAATATGGAATATCACTTTCCTGATCTGTAACTTGTTGGGAAAAGGGAAAATAATACTTATAACTAAAAATAGATTAGGGTGATACACCAAGGAATGTTTCAAACTTTGTAGAAATGATAAATCATTAATCTTAACTCACAAATGAAGATCTTGACACTTCGAATCTCTGCTCAACATATAGGTTAACAAAACTTACTATCAAGGTTAGATCACAGATAGCTCGATTAGTCAATAGACATACATTTCTCATACAAGGCTTTAAGCCAATTAATTACCTTAAGAAGGAACAAAAAATCTACTCACTTCTTTGGATAATAATGAATTTAGCACTTGTTAGAAAAGATGAAAACAGGATCCAACATCAAAACAACTCCACAAATATGAATAAAAAATATCTTGTTCATTCCCTCCAAAATCTGACAAGAGTGATTACAAAAAAATGGCTTACAAAGCATCTAGGAACAATAAGTTCTCTATATGCCCTCTCTCCAAAATCTACAACCCCTAAATTGACCATGGAAAATCAATTTTATATCTTGCCTATGCTGCAAATCAAAAAATCTAAAGCCAATTTGGCCCCAAAATTATGCCACAAATACAGCCTATAACTAAGCCTATGAAAGCTCGAGTCTAAGTGCCCCTAAATACTGGCTTATAATAAGGAGTTAATCCTTTGCAATTCCTAACCAATATTTAATATTTACTTAATATTAGATAAAATCTAATATCAAATAATCCAACTTTCAACTCCTAACTTAGATAAAAAAACTCTAAGTGTGAAATATGAAAAGTGGAGAAAGTCAACATGACTGTTCAATCCACTTGCAATACAATACAAAATGATGAGATGAAAGTCTGAGGTGGCATGTTATTGTTTTCAAGACTCTACAAGAATGTGACATTTGCATTAATGGAATTGAATGTCATTCTTCTTGTAGACTCCAAATTGTTATCTTCATTTTGTTTCATTCTGGACACTTGTGTTTATCTCATTCTTCCTGGAGAAGAATAGGGAAGATCAAACCCTAACTTATAAAAGCTTCAAAAATTTGATGAAGGAGCTCAACATGTTGACTATGAATGCATCTATCTGTTGAACTTGAGCTTACTACTACTAGAGATTACTGCTATTCTTGATTGTGCATTGAAACAAAGAACTTGACATTTGGCAAACTTCGGGTTGACTGAAATCTTTGATAACTTGACAAGCAGTTATAAGTTTATCTTTGACCATGGTTTATCTCTTTGGTTTTGTTTTTCTAGTAATGAATACCGTGAAATTGTATCATTTCTTCAGCATAAGTTGCAGCCTCTCATTTTGTTATCTATTCCTTCACTGGTGCTTTCAAAATATGACTCTTGTTTTAATAATATGGGGCCATGAATAAGTAACAGTCGTGACTGGTGTGTACCTTTCTTTATGTACAAACTTAGTCATGCTAAGAGTTTCCTTTGTTTGCAAGCTTCGAGCTTCACTATGACTTTGTGTTGACAATCATACGACTGGTGTTCTCTTGTAGTTTATCTCCATTTGTAAGTCGAGAGCTATGACTCGAACCTTGCATCATATCTTCGACTCACTATTATTATGCAACTGAAATTGCTCCTTTGTTTTGAATGCAAGCTGCAAGCTGTGACTTTGATCCACAGCCTCTATTATTACTTCATTCCTGTTCTTCTTTTATGGGTTGGAAGATGTGAGCTCAAAACTGTTCAACCCACTTTTTAATAGCAGTCATGGCTTGTATGAGTTAATCTAGCTATGCCAAACTGAGATTAATGCTTACCTTTTGTTTACCACTGTGAATACACCTCATGATCCATGACCTCTATATTACACCCCTTTTCCATTTATAGGTACAAAGATGTGAGCTCAAATCTTGACTTACCAATAGTCACAGATTTTATGACTGGTACAGAACCGTGAGCTTCACATCGTGACTTACTAACAGTCATGAATTTTATGAGTTAATCTCCTTGTTTTGAATATAAAGTTGTGACTGTCATATAGAAATCATGCTCCTAGATTTTTAAAACAAAGATTTTTAAGCCCCACATACCATCTATTATCTTGCAGTCTAGTATATAGCTTGTGGTTTCAACTCCACTTGTGACCGAGAATGAACTCACTGATATTGTGCATTCAAAATTGACTTGTTTTTGAAGATTTGTGTTTGTCTTCACCTTGCTCGAGCCTTTGACTGGTAGACATTTTATAATTTCTATTGTGTAACATGAAGCCCATTTGAACATTTTGTTTACACATTCCATACTTGTGTGGACATTTGAAATTTACTGTCAGCAGTGACTTCATTAGATTCTATCTCTTTTCTTCAGCATATAACTATGAAAACAATGAAAACCAGAATACTTGACTAGGAATTTGGATATAACAGATAATTGTTGTTTTCTGAATAACTTCTAAAAACACTTTGTATGAAACAAATAGTTACTAGAGCTTGATTTTTAAAAGTTTTCTATAGTTTGTACATAAATTGTGATTATAGCATATATCATCCACACTATTACATTCTATTGATATGAATAAATCTGTGTAACAACAACAGTGAACTTGATGAACTGGTGAACTCGTTCTGACAGAGCAATGAAACTGAGCCATTTGAAAACAATTCAAGATGAAACTACAAAACCCTTCTGAGATGAATGAAAATTCATAAGCATTCAAACTATTTCATTCTTTTCTGGTTATTTCATCAAAGTTGTGAGCTTGTGACTGAAAGATGTGATATGTGTATTCAATTTTGTTATGACATCTTTCAGTCATAAGCTTCACAAACTTTGGGAGTTGACTAAAATGACTAAAAAGCATCAAGGAATAAAAGTCACTATGCCCATAATAGTTAAGTACATTAAACTTTCTTTACTGATAGATGTGCAATTTCCTGTACTTTCTATTTTCACTGTTACTTTACAGCTTGAATTCCACTTGATTTGTAACTTAGCTTTTAGCATCATAGCTCTTGCAGTATGTCCATTGTTAACAATTTTTTTTGATGCTGATTATGCACTTAAAATATGAGAAGTACAACAAGATGAAAATGTTTGTTCATTGTTAATGAAGTTCAAGCATGGGCTCGTGACACTCAAAAACACCAGAATGCTTACTTAATGAGGTTCAAACACAGGTTCATGACACTCTCTAAAAACAAACTATAAACATTTTATAACTTTATGGCTCAATCTTGAAGCACTCTTTCTGAATTCAACAACAATAAAGTTATTAGTTGAAAATGTACCTTTGAAACAACAAGGACATATTATACCAGTATTTATGCAGCTGCAATTTTAACTTGAACTTTGAATATTGGCAATCATTGGCAATTTATGTAGGACTTTTATCTTGGAAATTCAGCTTGATCTGCATCTTTGACAATGACTGAATGTGAAAACTAGTCAACTGTTATTTGCAAAATAATTTGTTAAGCTCTCAAATAACATCATTATGAAATGCATTATCTAAAAAAGGTTTCTCAGTCTGAAACATACTAAGTCCCTTTAATTTAGACACTTGGTTAAATAAAAGGACAACATACACCACGATGATCATAAGTAGTAAAAGGTTTCATGTCAGAAACAAGTCCCTTTAACACTACCTTGTAGTGAGTGTCAGTGTACATTTCCTTATTACATTTAGTTTTCCAAATTGATTTGCAATATTGAAAACTTGATTGCTACAGTATGTTATTTGTTTCTCATGTATTTCTTCGATCCAACTGGATCTAACCATATTTTCTCTCTCATGTAGATATGAACCCTAAAGACCTAAATGTAGATGAAGACCTGAAGCATGAAGACCTAAATGCAAAGACCTAGAAAACAACCAGCTGACACAAACCAATACAAAGGCAATGCATGGGACCCTTATTCCATACTTCAATCTTTCTTTCAATTCTGTAAATGTACTCTAATTGTTGATATGAAATATGAAACAAGAAAGGACATTTGTATATCAAATTCTTTTTGAATGCACAATGTAATGATCATTTGTGAATTGAAATCTTTGGAATAATAATCAATACTTAGAGTACAATGATGACGTCTAGAAGAATGCAATAATGACATGTAAACTAACAAAACCTGCAAGGTAGTGTTAATTAGACAAACAAATGCAACCTTTTCCTATTTATGCTCATTGTATTGTATGTTGTATTTTTGAATAACAGTAACTATCATTAGGGATGTATCACATACTTTCTCTTTCCTTCACACTTGGGGGCCAAGGTTGCTTGTATATTTCTTTTCTCTATTCTACCCAAGGATCTACTTTCCTTAATATAGTGGCCTTTATTTATCATGTGACATTCTGTTCTTATAAAGAATTGTTCATTTTGATTTGGGATTCTCTCTTATACAAGAGGTGTGCATCCTTGATCACAACCTCTTCTTTATTTTCAAAACTATGTTTATTATAAACAAATTCCTTACTATGCATTTCAAATTCTATCATCCTTCATTAAGAATCCCTCTTTCACCTAGCAACATGGAGCTAAATGGGTGCATTCTTGTTCTCTTCCCCCTCTTTGTCTTGAAGAAGCTATCTTTGTTCAAGAAATCCTCTTAAAGGTAGATGTATTTCTACCAAGATATCTTCTTTTCAAGGGTCTCTTCCTAGAAGTGGAATATTCTTTCACAATTATCTATTTTCTTATCTCATAAGAGTTAACTTTCTTAGCTTAGTTTATGGAATACATTATTGCTTTAAGGATATCTTCTTGTTGGAAATAGGTATCCTTGATTATCTTCCTTATGATGTCTTCTACATCTCCATCATAAGGAGGGGGGTATACATACAACCTCTCTTGTACATTATGCACAATATTTTTAAGTTGGTAGTAGGCACACAAAAATTTTAAGCCGCTAGTAGGCACACAACCATTTTCAGTCTCTAGTAGGCACACAACATTTTTAAGCTGTCAGTAGGTGCACACCATTTTTAAGCTATCAATAGGCTCAAAATTTCTCAAGGTATACTTTACTAGCATAACACAGTCTTCTAGACCATCAATTCTCTTTCCTCTCTCTTCTCTCCTTTTGAATCACCTAGCATAACACAACTTGCTATTATGTTGGATTCATGCTCTCTCTCTCTCTCTCTCTAGTCTCATGGTTATGCTAGTAGGCTAGACCATGGAGTCTGTATCATCTTTGATGATGCTCTTGTTCTTCCTATGTGATCACTTGTGCTCTTGCAATATCTTTCCAAACATGATATGAGTGGACGAGACATTCCCAATCGAGGTCTCTTTCACTAGTTGATTTGAAGTTTTTTTTTAGTACTAAACCCTTTTGTGTTTTTTATACTTTCTTTTCCTTTTTTTCTTTTTTCTTTGTCTTTGTGCTATTGTACATGAATGTGGAGTTAATATCCTTGGTTTGGGGGTTTATGTCCTTAAACTTAGTGTTGTCTTATCTCTCTACAATTTGTCTATCATCATCTCTCTCTTTCATCTCTTTCTTTCTTCTATATCTTCCTTTATTGTGAGCATCATCTTCTCTCATACTCCTACTAAAGTGGGGCATAAATGTACCATCCTAAAAAGTATGCACTTAATTTATGCTCATTTTGGGACCATTTTGAGCATAATTTAGTGTGTTTCTTATGGTAGGACCTCATATTTCACTTAAATGCATATTTAATTCAAATATAGGTCCTCCTTCAAACACGATCTTGGCTCTAACTTCTATGCATGATTTCTCATTTTTCCATCTATTCATATAATTCATCTTCCACCTAGTACCTATGCATGCATTTTTGAATTTTTGGATTTGCCTCGATTTCCTAGCAGAATGTGACTTTCACCACCCCTTTTTGGATTACTCCCCTAAATACCAGGTAAAATTTGAAGAAATTTTCCTAGAGAAGGTCAGCTAGGTTGGCCTTGTCATCAACTAGGCCATCCAAGTCAATCTTGTCTTGGAGCTTTAAGTTGGCTCCAGACCCAATGTGGGGGTTTTCTCCTAGATTTTTAATCAAGGTCAACTCTACAAAATATTAGCCCCAAAATGAGTATAAAAAGGCACCAGACCCTCTCATTTACTCATCCACGATTATAATCCATCTTCATGCAATCATCTACAATCTAGCTATTGTGCATTCAAGAGATTCTAGAGAAATAAAATTACCATCATTGAAGGCATCCATTATCAAGAATTCAAGCCCATGAAGAATTCAAGTGCAAGGAAGCCATCAAGAGTCTTTAATAATTCAAGTCTTCATTTACATCATGCATTCAAGGTATATCCTTCCATAAATCTATCTCCTTTCCCCCATTGGAGGTCAATAAAAGGAGTTTGCAATCAAGGAAGGAGATCCATATTCATCCATCAAGTATTCTTCTTCCTCAATCCAAAATTGTGGCAAATTACAACATCTACTACATGAGGTTTTTGTTAGAATATATAAGGAAGTGCCGACATTGGCTGTCATTGATTTAAAAACCCTATACCAACATTCTGGTGATTTTGGTGAGTATCTAGTATGTATCGATTATATCCTATTTGGTAGCAAGAATCCTTAGTTATGCACAAGGAAGTTTCAGAATGATAATATCACAGGCTCCCGGTGCATTGTGGTGTTTGTGATGAGATGTATATTGGCTACAATATGTTTCCTATCTACATCCTATTAGTGTTAATGACTACTTCATGTATCCATATTTTGATCTTGGTTTTTGTGTTTAGATGGTCTAGGTATTTGTACCATGTATTATAATATCGTAAGTTTGACCTATCTGAGATGTGTAATGTATCATGTAGTTACCATCTCCTATGTATGTCCTAGATTTAGGACCGATGTTGAGCACCTAATGTAATTATAATATCTAGTGCATTGGTGATTACACACACTATGTGTAAGGATGACACATGTAAGATTGGATATTGACGTGTATATATAGGTATCCGGGGATGAGTGAATATGTATCACTATACAATAAGTATACACACGTATGAAGTGACTATGAATTCATGTGAAAAGAGATCCATGTTCTTGTAGAATAGTCTGAAGATCTTAGAGGTGGATTCTATATCTATTCATATCTTTTGTGTATTGGTAGTGAGTCTTCATCTATTAGAAGTGAGCCTTCATGTATCAATAGTGAGCTTTTGTATTGATTGTGATCCCTTTTCATATCTGATAGTGAGACTTTGTACAAATTGCCTTTTGTTGTCATCCTAATAGGTGTTTTTCATATTCATGAGAATTAGCTTCTCTATGGTTTTTTCCCAGTTGGAATTTCCATGTAAAATTTGGTGTTCTCTGTTTCGGTGTTCTTGTGTTATTCATGCATATCTTTACTATGGATGTTTTCTGTGCTTAACTGAAAAACCTTAAGTTTGCATCATTATTGTTCAAGTGTTTACTAATAGAGGAAATTTTTTATTTGTTTGTGTGGGAATTGTTACCCTATTTTTCATCATACAGAATAATAGATAAAAACATAGGAATAGTGAGTTTCATTTTCGTACTTTCATTTAACAGTGCTTTTCAATTCATGTGGATCATCATTTTGTCATTGCATTCATATCATATTTTTATTTGCATTCTAAGTATTGATCAAATGTCAAAATTTTGCCAAATTCATAATTGATCATTACATTGTGCATTCATACTGAATGTAATTTACAAATGTTCCTTTCATACTTCATATTTCTTATCAATAAATAGAGTACAATAGACATAATAGAAAGAAGAGATAGGGGTATGAAGTGAGTCTTCTACATTGCCTTGAAGTTGTCTGCATATCTGGAATTGGTTGTTGTGTCTAGTCCTAGTCCTCCAGCTCTTTATCTTGAGTATGCATCTGTCTGGTTTTAAGTCTTTAGGGGTTGTCCTGCATCATGGTTAAGAGTTTGTTAGATCCAACTAGATCTAAGCAATGTAGAGAACATAAATATCATACAAGCAATCAATTCTATCATAGCTACATATATTTTTGATATTCAATGCAATAACAAAATGAGTATGCACATAAAGTGAAAAGCAGTGTTAAAAGTGTGTGCTATAAATGTGTCACACTTCTATGGATCATTACATGCAAGGAAACTCAAGAATGAGCCCTCACAAATTGATCCATAGCTCCCTAGGCATGGAGTGCAAGGGTTTTTAAGAATGCTCTCAGCTAGAGCTATTAAGCCAATAACCTTGCTAGTAAACCATGCAATGGGAGATTCAATGAAGACAAGGACAAGAATGCCAATATCCTCAAGAATCAAGAATGAAATGCAATGCAAGCTAGATTAAGAATGGAAATGCAAGCTAAACTATGGAAATGAAAGATGCAAGTATTACAAAGCCTCCTAGTTAAACTAGATGAATTAATCTAAAGCATAAAGGAAATCTAAGCTAAGAATGCCATGAAAATGAAGCTACTATGCAAGAAATGAAATCTAACTATGAAGCAAGAAAGCCATGATGATGCAAGAATGAAGACAAGAAGATAGAGTGTTGATGAAGATCCAAGATGAATGCCAACAATTCTCCAAATCTTCAAACCCTAGATGCAAGAATGTCTCCAAAATCTCCAAGATGACCTAGAAAACCTGTAGCATAACAATAGCATAAAAATTTGTGTGTGCAAATGAGGAAGAGAGCTCTTCTTTTATAGGAGGTGAAAAATAAATGGACCATGGAGATTAAGAGGCAAAATATTTAATCAACGGTGGAGCTTGAAGAGGGAGCAATCCATGTACACAAATATCCTCCAATAGGAAAATAAGAGTTGACTTTTGTGTCCATATGAGACAAAAAGCACTTTTTCCCTTTTTATAAAATAAGAATAATGCTTTATTTGTGCAACTTAGGATAAGAGGAAAAGTGGGGGCTTTTTATTTATTAAAAGGGGAGGAAATATTCCTTTTAATAAATAAAGACTTAGGATAAGATGGTTAGCCCATAGAAAATAATCAAATAAATGATAGAACTAGGATTTGATCAAGAATAAACAATTGATGATTTAGCAAATGGGGGCTAATAGTCTAGGTGACCATTTTTAGGTGTATACATTTGCCCCTCTTTGACTAATGTGCGATCGATCTGGGAACACATGTAGTCAAAGAATGAAGTTGAAATGTGAGATCGATTTGGGATCACAATGCAACTCAGATCAGCCAAGAAAGTAAGAGATAGCCAAGAAGGCAAGCAAATAGCGATCTGACTCCAAAGAATGAAGTGCAAAGAGATAGCAAATCCTGCATGATCAACCTGGTAGCGACAGTATTGAACACTTAGGAAAGAGATAGCCAATAAGATATGATGTGTCTGCCCCCTCGGGATCGAAAGAAAAATCCAAGTAGAGGGAAAGCAGAAGCAAGAGAGACATGATCAAATCACTAGAAATCATAATCAAAGAAAGAGAATAGAATAACCATCAAGCAGTGAAGAGATGCCCCACACATGGGACTCAGGGCACGAACCAAGCGGTCCCTCAACCCAAAAACACCATGGAGGGGAAGAATTTGAACTTGGGATTTGAAAGTGAATGAAAGAATAGAAGTTTGAAAGAGATGGGGATGAAGAGGTGAAGAATGCCCCAACGAAGATTGAAGGATCAGGCCTCAAAAGGTCAGCCAACTACGTGAAAGAAGGAGAAAGATGATTTGGATGATCAAGGTGATCTCAGATTTCAGTTTCGATCCCGAAATGAAAGGAAAATGATGGGATATGAAAGATAAGAAGAAAAAGACATGATCAGGAAGAAGCGAAAGGTGAATGCAGTTGATTAACAAGTCCATGAAAGATGAAAAGAGAGCTCTCTCCATATGCAAGATGCAAAACTAAACTAACATGAACTTAAGAATGCAAGCTACATGAAAAGTGGTTTACTTGCAAGGTCATAAAGCCAATAGACATCTAATATTCATCATTGAGCGTTATTGGTAGCATCGCAAGATCATACAATACACACTAGCATAACTATGTGGATCTGAATATGATCTATATCAGATAGAAATTTGGGAATCCCACCTAGGCATCAAAGACATGTAGGTCAAGATGACTAGTGCAGTGAGATTACCTAAGTTTGATATAGCAAGATTATGCTTGCATCGAGACACAAGAAAGTCAAGATGACTAGAAGCATGCACTTGTGAAATAGTCAAGGATAATACCTTGTAGGTCCATAGTGTCAAGTAAGACCAGCATAAATGCTCATGATAGTGAGGACCAATAAGATATACCCACAAGCAGATAAAGAAATAAAACATGTTCTCATACCCTCAGTCTTCTAGCTATGCATCATCGAAAAAAATCATAGGGGGAGAACACTCAGCAAAGAAATCATCATAGACAACACGCAAAGAAATAAAGTCAAACAAATCTCAGCAAGTCAAGTGCGTGTGTGTAGGTCATAGAGTCAAAATTTGAGTATCACATCTGCCAGTGAGAAATATTGCATCATCCAAGATGGTGGGAAGGATATCTGATAAGTGTTAAAAAACACTTGACGCTAGGGTAGTGTTGAAAAACACAGTTGAGGTGGTGTTGAAAAACACCATTTGCGAGGTGGCTAAGAAACCCAGATGCACAAAGAGACCCAAGATAAGCTTAAAATAACATATGCCCCCTAGACGAAGACAAGAGTCAATTCCAGGCTAGGAGAGGCAAAGCGAGAAGTGGAGCGAATGAGCGCCATGCAAGACTGATAGACATAGGTGCAGAGGGTCTCAAGCAGTGCCTATTTCTAGGTTTTCACCACTTGATATATTTTTTCAGGACTTTTTATAATGTTTTTTGTATTTTTGCTACCAAGGCGCCTATTTCCAGGTTTTCACCAAGGCACTTTTTCAAATTTTTTTGATTTTTTAAAATTTTTTGATTTTTTTGGTGAGACATCAAAGTGCCTATTACTAGGTTTTCACTACGATGCTCATTTTTTTAGTACTTTTTATGATTTTTAGGATTTTTTCAGCATCATATATGAATTTTTTTGGAATTTTTTCAGGATCATAAAATATGTACAAAGAATGCCCTAGACAAAAATGGGCATCAAGAATCTGCTTCCTCTGATGTAGAGAACTGATAGGCCCCAGGCCCAAATGCTGCAACTATGATGATAGGAGGTCTCAACCAATTTGACCAATAATAACCAGCCCTAAGCAATGTCTGAGCTAGTGGAGGATCGTTAGAATGTGATCCACATATGCCATTGTGGATTTTAGCTAGCACTTTTTCTGACTCCTCTATTTTTAGACACTTAAGGAGAGTTCCATCTAGACCCTTCCTATACAAGTCACTAGAGACAAAGGCAAAGTGTAAGGGATGGCGGAAGGAATGGCGTGGTGGATTTGCAAGAGGAATATGAGGTGGAAGATATGAAAAGATGGTAGGATTGTAAGATTTGTGAGCAGGATAGCGTAATTCATCCACCAGGAACTTGAAGCAAAATTTATGCTTTTTCATTTGTAAGATGGATGTCGAAGCAACCAAGGCATTACCAACTTTGTTCTTAGCTCTAGGAATGGGCTGAAGTATAATAGATATGAGATCATGCTTGAGGTAGTGCATCATTTTTTTGTAGAGAATCAGCTTGTCATCTTTTATTTGAGAATCATTATTTTTGAGTAGATTTTTATTTTTACTTTTCTTAGGTGCGGATACCGCCACAATGTGGTTTTCGCCATCTGACCATTGCTCTTTTATTTTGACTTGATGACTGTGATGTTTGATTGTTGATTCAATCTTTTTTGTTGCTAGTTCTTTGGTGGAAGAAGTAACAGGTGTTGATGTGAGATGAAATGAAGTGACTGGTTCAATAGTATTTATGTGAAGGATGTCATTTCTGGTGACATGAGAGGTTGAGCCTATAGAGTAAGCTCCAAAAGTAGCTAGATCTAGATTTTTCATAGAAGAACCAACGTGGTCCACTAAGGTAATATGAGGAACAAACTCATCAGACCCCACACAAGACCCATCAACCACATCAGGTGGGTTACGAGAGGTATGAACCACATCAACATCCATATCTGTCATGGGAGGATCTTCTGGAAGAGGCTTAAGATGCTAAGAAGTAGAGATACTCATGTCATTATGTGAGAGATCACCTCTTTGTAGCAGTCATGCAATGTTGCGACGTTGTCTATCATAGTGCAATGATTCTTTAGGCACATAGGTTCTAGACATAGAGGCCTCAGCCATATCATTAGTAGATATACATTCTTCTCCCCAAAGGAGTGAAGTAGAAGGAAGATCATCTCCCATTTGAGCCATAGTGTGTATTGGTGACTCATCTGTATCTATGTCTGAATTACTAAGCATGGGAGTATTTCTAGAATCCTCTCTATAGATCCACTCTTGAATAGCTTGTTCTTCTCTTTCTGCTTCTAAAGGAATGGATGAAGGAACAAAAGTATCAAAGATCACCATAGTAGAAGTGGAAGGCTTCATCTGATCAGAAGGTCTCCCATATGACCTAGGAGAAACAAGTATAGAAGCAAAGGAACCCAGTGTATATTCACCCATACCAAGGCTCATCATCTTAAGTGATTTCTCAGCAGCAGCTAGAGACGTACTAGGATCAACAAAAGGTTCATTATGAGGAACAAATTTTTCAGCAGCAACAAGAGCATTAATAGCAATAGTATGGTCTCCAAGAATCACAACTTCAGTGCCATTGTACGGAAATTTGACGCACTGATGATAAGTGGAAGGAATAGCTTGCATGTCATGGATCCAAGGATGACCCAAAAGAATGTTATATGCGAGTGGGATGTCCAATACTTGGAAGCTAATATCTTTCATGATAGGGCCCACTCGGACAGGCAGCATGACAAGACCTTTGGAAGATCTTTCCACTTCATCATAAGATTTTATAGTAATCTTCTTCTTGGAATCCACAGCCAATTCTAACAAACCCAATTATTGTATGACATTGAAAGAAACAATATTTAACCCTACACCATTGTCTATCAGGACTCGGCGGACTCGGGTATTGTAGACTAGAACTTCAATGTGTAAAGCTAGATTATGTGGGTGAGCAATAGATATGTCATCTTCTACAGAAAAGGAGAGAGATAGCAGAGATGAAATGTGGTTGACCATAGCCTGAAATTGATTTGGATCAATGTCATTGGGAACACGTGTTGTACATAAAGCCTCATCAAGAATCTCTCTATGCGAAAAGGATAACCGAAGCAACTCAAAGATAGATATCTGTGCTGGTGTCTTTTGCAAATGTTGGACAAGATCATAGCTAGGGGTGGCTGAAGGAGCCACTTGTTTGGAAGGCAAAGCTTTCTTGGGATCTTGCATAGTTTTAAGGACAATCTTGGCTTGCCCCCTAGTAACAGCATTTAGTGTCTCACTTTGGGAAGATGAACTACCATGTGTTTGCAAGACTAACTTTGGCTTACCATGATTGGTGTTATTATCATCTTGAGACCTCATCATTAGAACACTCTCAATGGGCTCTACCATGTTAATCACAAGCGTATTAGAAGGATACGTGTAATTGATCTTTGCATCATGATTCTTCTTATGTGTTTCAGAGGTTTCCCCCTTATCATGCTTAGGTAGAGGATCTTTGAAAGCTGTGTGATCAGAATTTTTAGTTAAGCCATCAGTGGAGATTGTGCCGTTCTCAATAAGATCCTGAATATCATCCTTAAGCCTAAAATAATTGTCTATTGGATGTCCCTTGTTTCTGTGATAATGGCAGTAATGATCCTCTCTCCACCAATCAGGCTTATTTATCGGATCCCAGTTACTAGGTTTATCAGGAAGCGTAAGATATCCATTGTCAACCAAAGTCTTAAGGATCACATCGTAAGGTTCTGCCAACTTGGTATAAACTCGCTTTTGAAATGACTTCTTAGGATTATCTGCATATTGAGGTTTAGGAGCATTGTGAGTGTTGCTAGCTTCTTGTTGTTTTGCTGCATAGATAGCGTTGGAGAGATTGAAAGTGGGCTCTTTAACTTTAGGAGCATCAACAACCCCATCATTAACAACATACTTGTTCTTATTCCAAGGTTTGTTCTTGTCTTTACCATTGCCTTTAGCATCTTTATTAATAACAATATCCCCTTTTCTTATAGCTACATCCTCAATTCGATATGTACTTTCAACCATGTCATTGAAAGAGGAGAACAGTTGCTTCCTTAGATCATAAAATAGCTCAGGCACAAGTGTGTTGACGAAAATGTCAATCTTTTCTCTTTCGGGTAGCTGACGAGGATATCGAGAATACAATGACCTCCAACGTTGTAAGTAAGTTGCAAATGGCTCACCTTGATGTTGTCTTAGATTACCGAGATCTATCATAGTGACAGGTTTTTGGATGTTGTAAGAGTACTGCTAGGTAAATCGCTGAGCTAACTCATCAAAAGTCT
The DNA here is from genome assembly GCA_027943335.1 of Chamaecyparis obtusa. Classification (NCBI taxonomy): domain Eukaryota; kingdom Viridiplantae; phylum Streptophyta; class Pinopsida; order Cupressales; family Cupressaceae; genus Chamaecyparis; species Chamaecyparis obtusa. The sequence continues at coordinate 455,565 of BSBK01001909.1, forward strand.
TAAGTGGTGGTGTCAATTTTGCAAACCATTCCAAAGCTTGGCCTCTTAAGCTTCGAGGGAATAAGTGTAGAAGATATGTGTCTTCATGAATAAATTCCATACTAAGAGCATAAAAATGATGCACATGGTCATGAGGGTCACCATTTCCATCATACTTGTCATATTTAGGAACCTCAATATCCTTAGGAAATGGGACCATGTATAGATCTTTATCAAAAGGAAGAGCACAAATTGATTCTACAAAAGAGACCTTTGGAGGCTCTCTTTCTAATGCCATTTGGGTAAGGTGTTGATTTGTCCGACATAATTCTTCTTGAAGAACTTCCAATTCAGTTGGTACTCTTTGTTGGACAATTTGTCTGACATCATAGCCGGGAGGAAGCTTGTATCCTCTAGAAGTCATATATTGAAAGTACTGATTGCCGTTACGCTCTAAAAGCTTATGCATCATTCATTGGAAATCCACATCTTATTCACATCTCATAAGATCCTCACTAGAAATCTCATCATTAGCCTTTGCCTCATGTTGAGAGGGAGGAGGTCTAGGTGGTGAAGAAGGCATAGCAAAAGTTGGCCTTGGAGGAGATCTTGGTGGCGTGTTGTTGTCATTGTTGCCATTGTTAAAAAGAGGTCTATGCTCATGATTACTAGTCTCAGGTTGCTCATGAAATGTCCCTCTATAAGCCATGCACCTAGTAGCATCCATCCTTTGTTGATTGTGTTCTTTGTCTAAGCGTGCTTGATTATCCTTATGCTCAAAGTGTTCTTGCAAGAGTTGAAACTTTTCTTGTTCAGTCAAAGTGAGTGAGACACTGTCTATGTTTTTGGGGGTCTTGAATGCGGAAAAGAGGAAACCTCCTTTATACCATGGTGTAGCCTTAGAATTCTCAGATTGGTCAGAAATAGAACTGTTGTTGCTAATGGGTGCTTTGGAACGTCTAGTTGGAGAAGGTAACTGTGTATAATTGAACGGAGGATGACTCTCCTGCTCAAATTGAGACCGAGTTGTAATCGGCATGAAAAGAGATGTTGGTTGACTAATAGAATGAGACAAAGTTTCTTAGATTTGAGATAAGAAAAGCTAATAAAGATCACTTGTCAAAGTAGAACAATAGAGAGATGGCTCGTCAAAAGTGCTCAAGCACTTACAGCAATCAATTGACTAAAGCTGAGCAACGAGCAAGAAGCTCAATAAGCAAGTAGCTAGAGAGGTAACCATGATGTGACAAGTGATCAAGAGTAGAATTCGTTAAACTCAAACCCAATAGTTTTAGCTCATTTGTTTCAGTCTAGAACAAATCTAAGCATGTAGGTAACAAACTAGTTTCAGGTAAGAACAGAAAAAGACACTCTACAACAGGTTAAAGTGCAATTTTAGCCACTCCGAATTGCAGCAATGACAAGACAGTAGAAATGACTCAGGATTCTTGGTTGAGGGTATGCAAGGATACTTCAATATCATATGACTCTTGACCAGTGAACGTGAAAAACTCAGTTTTGAAGCGCTTGGACCAAATTTGTAGATTGAACAGTGCAATTTCTCAGTTTGACAAGCAGTAGCAATAGATAAAAGATAGGTTTGCAAATAGTATAGGATCAAACATGTCATTAAACACTTGAAACAAGGGCAAAAGAAACCTTGCCAAGACAAGCACTTGTGATATCAAAATAGGGAACCTTATGAATGCTACCGTTTGTTTGAATGTTGAGAATGTTTATATTGGTATAGCACAATCGAAGACAATTCAAGCAATTACTGCCTAGAAGGACAAGGCTCATTACTTAACAACTTGGCCCACAACTTGATGCTCCCTTGCCTAACACCAAGTGGTTTCCCACAAGAGATATTGGCGTTATCATGGAGGTGCCAAAAACACAACCAAAGGAGCACATATGGTGAGTATCTTGGGGTGATCCGGGTAAGTCCACTTGGATCAATCCTTGCACCAAGAAGCTAAGCGGCTAAAATAGGGTGGCCTCTATCTAATGGTTTATAGTAAGGGTTTCCATTCATAGCACCCCTCTTGCTCCTCATAAAGGACTAGGACCTCGCGGCCTCAAGAGTACCTTAAGAATTCTTGCTTAATGCTTTCCTCATGGTCACAATCCTACAAGTTACTCACATCAAGCAAAGATAAGTACTAAGTCTACCAAGGTTTTGTGTCCTCAATAGCCTTGAGATTATAGTGAGTTGGAATCACTCACCACCAAGGAAAATGATGACAAGGTTGTCCCCACTTGGGTCATTCCTCTTGATTGCTCAAGAGCAGACCCGCTAAAGGATCCTAAGCTAAACAAAGAGTGGATTAATTCTTGAGGTTCAAGGTTTTTGGTTCACCACAAGGGTGAAGAGCATACTCCCCTATCTCAAGAATCTCTCCCAAACACACCAAGCAAAGATTCAATTACCCCCTTGCTTTCAAAATCCCAAGATGGGTCAAGATTTCTGTTTCACCACAAGGGTGAAGAGCATACTCTCCTACCACCTCAAAATTTCTACAACAAGGTATTAAGTGCCTATGAAAAGAAACAACTAGTATGTACCGCACTTAATAAAGAAAGCAATTAGACAAGCACTTGATTTGGTTTTTATGCTTATGGAAGCCCTGCAAAAACCATTAGTAGCCCTCTTTGACATGCGATTTTAGCAAATTTCAAGCAAGAGGAACCTACAACCACAACTTATTAGACCAACAAGAGTTAGGAGAATCAAAATCCAAAATCTAACAATGATTAGTACATGAAAAAATTAGATAATCTGCAAAAATAACTAATCAAATGATAAAATCTGAAAATGAAACCATCATGGTTGGATTAGGCTCAGAAAGACCTTTCCAACGATATATCACACTTAAACTTTTGATACCATTTGCAAAATTTCAAAAAAATGAGCACCCGTTTTCCAGAGTGGCACGGATTTGAAAACACTAAAAATTTCAAAAAATTTCAAAAAGATAGCTAAGAACCTAAAACTTGCAAGATGGATAAAATAACTCAAAAATAGGTCACTACCAAGTACAGACACAGTATTGCACGATACTTCACCCAACACCAGGCGATACTTATTAGTCCGCGCGATATTTCGCCCGACACCAGGCGATACTTCGCCCGAGACCATGCGATATACCTTAATACTACCGTGCGATTCTTCTCTGGCATGAAGTATCACATGCGTATAGTAAGGTATATTGCATGATATACCTGAGAAGTATCGCATGATATTTTGAGACAAAAAACCAGAGAACAAAAATTACGCTAAAAACTTGCCAAAAAATTGACGAAAATTGACGAAAATGCAAAATTTAAAGGACAAAGTCTATCTACTCTGCCCCACGGTGGGCGCCAAAAATGTGTGCTATAAATGTGTCACACTTCTATGGATCATTACATGCAAGGAAACTCAAGAATGAGCCCTCACAAATCGATCCATAGCTCCCTAGGCATGGAGTGCAAGGGTTTTTAAGAATGCTCTCAACTAGAGCTCTTAAGCCAATAACCTTGCTAGTAAACCATGCAATGGGAGATTCAATGAAGATAAGGACAAGAATGCCAATATCCTCAAGAATCAAGAATGAAATGCAATGCAAGCTAGATTAAGAATGGAAATGCAAGCTAAACTATGGAAATGAAAGATGCAAGTATTACAAAGCCTCCTAGTTAAACTAGATGAATTAATCTAAAGCATAAAGGAAATCTAAGCTAAGAATGCCATGAAAATGAAGCTACTATGCAAGAAATGAAATCTAACTATGAAGCAAGAAAGCCATGATGATGCAAGAATGAAGACAAGAAGATAGAGTGTTGATGAAGATCCAAGATGAATGCCAACAATGCCCCAAATCTTCAAACCCTAGATGCAAGAATGTCTCCAAAAGCTCCAAGATGACCTAGAAAACCTGTAGCATAACAATAGCATAAAAATTTGTGTGTGCAAATGAGGAAGAGAGCTCTTCTTTTATAGGAGGTGAAAAATCAATGGACCATGGAGATTAAGAGGCAAAAGATTTAATCAACGGTGGAGCTTGAAGAGGGAGCAATCCATGTACACAAATATCCTCCAATAGGAAAATAAGAGTTGACTTTTGTGTCCATATGAGACAAAAAGCACTTTTTCCCTTTTTATAAAATAAGAATAATGCTTTATTTGTGCAACTTAGGATAAGAGGAAAAGTGGGGGCTTTTTATTTATTAAAAGGGGAGGAAATATTCCTTTTAATAAATAAAGACTTAGGATAAGATGGTTAGCCCATAGAAAATAATCAAATAAATGATAGAACTAGGATTTGATCAAGAATAAACAATTGATGATTTAGCAAATGGGGGCTAATAGTCTAGGTGACCATTTTTAGGTGTATACAAAAAGATAGCTATGCAACATTATGTTAGTGAGCACACTAGTGGTTTGATGGATACCCAAAATTGACCACTAGGTCATGTTTACTAACATAAATCATTAATTTTGATGTTTTAAGCTTAATAGAGAAATGCATTATTCAAAAAAGACTGATAAACTATGTGTCATAGTAAAAAATACAAAGAGCTGCAGTATACTTTTCATCATGGTGCTCATAGAATCAATGTGTTGTACAAATATTGTCCATATGCTAAAAAATGTTACAAAATCAAGTACAAGAACATAGAAATTTGTTTATGGGTGTCACGAGCCCATGCTCGAACCCCATAAATAGATTGCATTGCTAAAATTGAAATTTGTGCTACAAGTTATGTCATATCTGGATCTACTACAACAGAATATCAAATGATATACAGTCATGTATTTTGTGATGCTCACTGTTGAGAATGCTAAAGTGATACAAGAATTTGCTATAGTCCAAATGATAAGGGTTCATATGAAACCATAGTAAATGCTTTAAAATGCTAAAAGTAAATGATAAATCATAGCCAAGCATGTTTTCTTTGCTAAGAACCCTGCAAGATCATAATTCTGTCAATGGTGGGAACTAAAATATGGTGGTAACAGAGACATAAAGCACATACTGATTGCTACTAGTGAATGTTGTAGCTGAAAGTAGATGATAAATTATAGTTAACACTGAACATAGCATAGAAGCTCTGAGTTTTAGTTTTGAAGAGAGGAAAGCTACAAGAAAGTCCTATTTTTTATTGTAACAAAGAAAGGATAAACTTAGTTTCTCAACAAAGAAAGCTTGACAAAGATAGATGGCCAGTAAACAAAGTATCTAATATTTACATAGGAAAGGGAAATGCAAAGGACTAATCAGCATTAAGTATGAAAAAAAAGATAGCTATCATCTTTATTCCAAGTAGTTGAAGAGGGGAGGCTCGAGTTCAAATCATACATGGCTTAATTCTTCAAGCCCATTATAGATCGAGTTTTCCTTCCAGACCGAGTCCAAGCTCGAAGCTCATGTTCAATGAAGCTTGTGAGCTGTTACTAAGGGGCTCAAACTTTTAGTTATGATGTTGCCAATGCAAGAAAAGCCCGTGCCAACAAGCAGCTCGCATACCAGTTGAAAGCTATGAGTTTCAAACTTACAACTAGTAATAAAAAGCTGAGTCCTTCATAACCCATGCTAATGGGGAGATGAATAGCATGAAAGTCCAAACTAACTGAGAACGTGATAATTTTAAGAGGATTTGTTGTCAGGATTCGGTAATAGTTCATTTTTTGGGCCCTACTTTAAAACCTTGACGCAAGTATGAGCATGGCTTCATAAAGAAAAAGTTCAAGTTAAAGTCTACAGTTTGTGGACGCCCAAAATCAAAGATTTGAGATTTTCAACAAACACAATTCATATGCCATAAAAGATGGAGAGGAGATATACAAAGAGTAACAATAAAGTTTTTATTCATAAAACCGTGAGCTCCAAGTTTTAGCTTGGGAGATCTCAGAGAGAGTTAGAGCTTGGAGAATAGGAAAATATGAAGACTTATCTTTCAGTATCAAGTTCAAGCTGCAGTGTGAAGCTATGAATGTGTTTCAAATCAATGCTAGGTCTTCATTGTAGTCATAGCTCATGATTCAAGGATAGAGTATGAGATCACCAGTCGAACAAAGACCAATCCGTGTTTCATAGCCAAGCTATGTGCCAGCCAAGATCGAACAAATCCGTCAGTAGCAAGTCAAGCCAAGCCTTCAATAGTCAAATAACTTGAGATCACTCACAATCATAGCCGAGTTCCATGTGTATAGCTCATGATTCAAGGGGCTTTAATGATCTAACCATCAGTCTAGCTCTTTGTCAGTCACGCTTTGGAGTTTGAGTTTAACAGCCGTTAGAAATGCCAAGCTCAAGGGTGGTGTCAATGTTGCCAAGAGAACTCTGAATCTAACTAGCCTGAGTTCCTTCATATCCAAGTACAAGATCATCAATGAAAAGACCATGAGATCTCACGTATAAGTGCCAAATACAACATTCATGCTTAAAGATAGATCATGTTTAACACAACCTTGTGTTCTAGTCATGACAATAAAATGGGATCATAGTCAACTTAAAGCCCATCAGATAAGTCTCATGCACACCTTGCAGCCCAAGGCCGAGCTTCAAAGAGGAAAAAAAACATGAATAACAGTAGATAGCTTGAGTTCTCAAAGCCCAGATGTCATAAAAAACCAGAGATCACTATCAGAATCACATAGACAAATCAAATACAGAGATAGAGTTTGTAGATGTCACCATTAAACTAGGGTTTTCAACCCTTAGTTTTTCCCAAAAACAAAATGCAACTCAAAAACACAGTGTAAAAACTGAGAATGCCCAAGAATTGAGTAAGTCCCAAATTGAAATAGAATTCTGAAGTTCGGAGCCAGAGAGAATAAATGCTAATAAAAATGACAGTGTACTCCCAGCTAGACCTTAAAAATACAACAGTGCCAGCTCGCTATCACATTGCTTGAGTTTTCATATGCTGCAAATGGGTTGAGTGGTCATGTCGACCTTCCCCATATTGTTATTTTTTATACTTAAGGATTATTTCCTAAGTTTAGTTTTTGGATAGTGTAGGTTATTATTTAATTTTGAGTTTTTATTCAAAATTAAATAATTTAAATATTGGTTAAACATTGTAAAAGGATTTTTTATCCTTATTAAAACCAATATTTAAGGTATTAGTTGTGGATAGGCTAAGACTTTGGGCACAATTTGGGCTAATTTTTAGAAGCTATTTTATAGAAAAATTGAGCTTTTCTAGGAGTTTCTCTAGGGGTGATTGGATTTCCAGATTAGGGTTTGGAGGGCTTCTTAAGGGGGTTAGATTGTTAGTTTTAGGGGTTCTAGATAGTGGAAAAGATGGGCTGAGTGAACATATTCATTCCTCTACCTCTTTTTCATGTTTTTGTAATCATTTTGGTAGATTGTGGAGAAATAAAGCAGGTGTTTTAGCTCATACATTTGGAGTTTTGATTTATGATCCTATTTTCATCTTTCCTTACAAGTGTTAATTTAATTTTTGGCTAAAAGAAGTGAGTGCATTTTGTTCCTTCTTAAGGTGATCATTTATTCAAAGCCTTGTATGGAGAATGTATGTCTGTTGACTTTGGAGCTATTCGTGGTTTAACCCTAATAGTAAAATCTATTAGCCTATACGTTGAGTAGAGATTTGAATTGTCAGGGTTTTCATATATGAGTTAGAGTTACTATTATCTTTCTACAAAGTTTGAATCTATTCTTGGTGTATTTTCCCTACCTTTTCCAATTTAAAGTTTCTTTTTCCCCTTTTCCCACTAAGTTACAAATCAAGAAGGTGATATTCCATATTTGATAGGAACCAACCTAGAATTTGGAGATTCCTCCTTATTCATAGTCTACCCATAGCTAGAGGAGGTTTCCATTGTCAGGATAGAATTGTTGTGTGGCCCTAATGCCTGAGTTAGGGTGACAATTCTAAATCTGAACAGGAATAACTAATTCACCCTCTGATATGGCTTATTTTTACTCAATAAAATTTCCAAATTTTATGCCCTAGTTTTTCTTTAAAGCCTCACATATTTGTTAAATCTCAAGGTATGACTGCAAGGATGTTAAGGATTTAATTATTAATTATGTCATTTGTATGGCAAGAAAACACAAAGAATCAACACCCTTGTTCGAATAGGAGCATACTTTGATCAGTAGCTGTAACGAGCTAGATCACATTAATTTTCATGGTGGCATGAAAATTTCAAATTTCCTTTGGTACATGGTAAAGGTATAATTCATTTGAGAGAAGTAGTGTGGAAATTCATCTATGTGTCATCCTACTTGGTCAATGTTGATTGGTCTAATTTCAATGAGAAAAAGAACACTTCTAGTAATCCAGAATCTCATCAATCGAAGCAAGTAGCTTCTCTGAAATAAAAGAATCAAAGTAACGAGTTGGAAAATAGATGATGTAAAATATCGAACAATGTGGGTTGTCAAATAAGCAAAATTAGATGGTAGAAAAGGAAAACCTTTTTGATAAGGCAAGTCATAGAGAGGATTTTCTAGTGGGGTTCAGTATCAAGTATAGTGTAAAAAATAGTTTCAAATAAGAGTTAGATAGGATGTATTGATTAGAGGTATTCAAAAAAGGAAGTATGTGGTAGGACCCTCCTTGATACATTAATTGAAGTGAAAGGAGATTTTGAGCACATATTTTCCATAACCTTCGAAACTAGTGTCAAGTAAAGAAGGCCATCAAATAAGATAAAAGACATTATGTTAATGCTTCAAACTATTCAAAAAGGGAATTAGCCATTAGGGCCCATTTTCCTTGAGCATTGAATAAAACCATGTTTTTAATAAGTGAATATGGTTGAATAATGATGGTCAAGGTTCTTCGAAATGTGGTGGAGCCGCTTCACTTGATGCATCAAATGAAATATCATGTCAAGTAACCTATCCAAAGATGAAACAATACAAAAGTTATTCAAAGGAAGAAGGTTTTGAGAAATGACATCACGTCGAATAAAATTCACCATCAGGTAAGTTGAAGAAGTGGTTGGTGAAGGAAAAATTTATCCGATAATGGGTGACATAACAAAATGCACATACGACACTCGTCTAATGGGCTGAAATAACTCATCAAGTAAGACAACATTTCAAACAAATTAGAGGCTAAGTAACACGAATCATTTCTTTGTTCAAAGGAACTAAAGTAACAAATGGATTAGATCATCTTTTATATCAGATGAGATCAAGTTTTGAGTAACTTAAAAAAGGGTTGCACAATGGTTTGAAGGGATAGTTGTTAGTAAAATAATAAAACAAATGGCGGGGCTTGGAAGGATAAGAAGAGATGCCCCACTCATTGGAAAATAAAAGGCATCGACTAAGTTATGCTACAACTCCACGAAGGTTGGTGGTTATTTGAAAGGAGGTTTTATCGAGTAAGAGAAAATAATATTGTTCAAATATGATTTTGAATAAGTTAGGGCATCGAGCAAGGAGAAATATGAGAGAACAAAGGTTTCTAGTTAAACAATAAAGCAATATTGTGAAGAAGTTCATAAAGGATTACTCGATGGTGCATAATCACTCAAATCCATGTTGAGCACAAGTGAAATTAAATGTCTGGCCTTCCGAAATGACAATTTGAGTTGTATTTATGACCATTGTGATTGATTTCCCTTACTGGAGTTATAAAATTGATCCTACGATAGGAACTTCACATAGATTTTCATAAAGTTAATCTTTGGGAGTTGCATAAGTTGGAGAATTAAAGAGTTTCATTAAGTTGCAATAGTATCCCAAGGTGAATTTTTGAGCTTGCAGATGAGTCGAAAAGCATGGAGCTTTCATCAACCAAGAATCCACGGGGAAAGAAATAGATAAGATGAACACACTTGACCCAAATAATATAGAGCGAATTCAGTTTGGAAAACATTTATCGAGTGCACATCAAGAATGTGGTATGAAATTGAATGTAGATATACACCAACTTGAGTACAATGTCATAGATGCATTGTCCACTTTTCTCGAGAATGGTTTTACGATGCCATTGGAAAAATAGAAGAGTCTATTCATGGAAGGCATAACAATCAGAATTGTAGACCAACAAGGATCTTGTTGTTCATGTGTTGGCAATAACAAATAAAATATGCCAACAAGAATGTGTGCTGAAAGTTTCAACTAGACATGTGGATGTTTACAAAAATGAAGAATATACACCTCATTTGTCAAATATTAATATGTTTTTGTTAAGATAATTTATGTTGTTAAAGTATGTTATGAAAGGGTGCATTTTTTATAAGTAGTTATGGTCCACATCTATATAAGTGGACACATTTTGCGTTGTAAGGGACATACACATAAAAAAATGACTCAATAGAATGAGAAAAAAATTGAATAGAAAAAGTCTAAGTCTGTTCAAATTTTGTAAACTCTATTTCAAATATTAATGATCAGGATGCTCTCTTTTTAAGGTTCTCATATAAGTGTCTAATTAATTGGTCCCCTTGTGATTTATATTTCCAATAAATATAAGCTACTTTGAGTCTTTGTGCACAATACATTATCTGGTTATATTTCAATTTGATCATCGGAATTATATGTGATTTGTTCCATATCTATTATGTTTTATTGATCTCTTCTAGTAGGAGTTAAAATTTAGTAAAACTAATTGGAATATTAATTAGTAATCAAATACATTAAAGATTAGGTCATTTGATAGGATTATCCCAATGGTAATCTTAAAAATTGTCTCACAAAGGTTATACATTAAAAATTTAATGAAAGTACAAACTCTAGAGCCCAATAAAAAGAAGGAACTGATCACATCATTCAGCATATAAATCAATTCATTATCCTTTCAAGAACTTATAATATATACAACACATGTTAGCATTTATTATCAGTCAAAAGCAATTTGATATTAGAAGCGCGCTCTATATAGTTCATAATTTGATTTTCTTAAGATATATTTCCAACTTAAAAGAATATTTGAAGAAACCAAATTATCTGCTATAAAAAGCCTCCAACCAACAAATAAAGTTTAGGTATAGGCCCACCCTCCTTGGTCCTACAAATCCTAAAGAGAAAGGGAAGAGGATCATAATCAATCATTCTCATTTTTTGGCCAAGTTCGTTGGAAATTCCAAGCATTGAGTTAGGCAAGCTCATAGGATTTCAAATCTGTTGATATGGGAATCAACACCCACCCTCTCAGTTATTTGACATGTTGAACAATTTTGTCTTACATTATTTCCTTTTGGTTTTTGTGTTGAGTCAAATCTATTGCATTAACATTCTTGATCACATAATTAGGGATAATTATATCTACATGATATGATAGATTCCTTTATTTAGATCTAATCTCTGCTACATGATAACATTATTTCAGTTAGATTTATTTTATTTCAAGGTTGATTCCTAAACTAGGGTTTGACTACAGCTAACCCCTCCACTAAACCTTCTTCCCCTTCTTTTTTGTGTGCAAGAGAAGGTTGTAGAGTTTTGGATCTATATTTAGGAGATTTGGGTACATTTTTCAAAACCTTGGAAAGTTTCATTAGATTTAGAGTTAAAAGCATAAGGTCAGAATCGCCACCCTCTTCCTGGACTAGGTCATCCAAGTCAACCTCATCCTTTAAGACTGATATTTTCATAGAAAGAAGTTGCATGAATCAGAAGCCCCGATCAAGAGTTTTACCCGATTCTAACATTTGTGTGATAGTCAAAATAGATCTGAAGGTCCACCTCTGCTTTCTTCAAGCTGGGTCCTTTCTTTCTATTTTCTCCTTGCACTTAATTTTACATATCAGATCCACATTTCTTTTATCATTTACATATCAATCATATCACATAATCACACTTTATTCAACAAGGAATACCACAAAATCCCCCTTTTTACCTAGATCTTGTATTAGTACCCCTTCATCCTTTTTGGGTTATGCTAATCAAATTTGTTTAAGGGTGGATTTATAATCCTAATGTATTCTAGAATTTTGTGAGTGATCTACATCCTAATATTGCTCACCATTTTATATTGTACAATAGGTATCTGCATAGTTGATGTGAAAGGATTGTGAAAGTACAAGCAAAGATGTATCATGAATTTGATAGTCCCTATGTGGTTCCAAATGTAATATCTAATCTTCAATATTAGTCATGCCCATGGAGAAAAAATATTTATTCTATAAAATTATAACCCACTGAACTTTATCAATATTCCATGTTATCCAAATCTTTTCCCATTTGAGCTTAAAAATCACATGCCTAATTTTTGTGGAATAAAAAATGAGCCATCCAAAAGGCATCTCTTGTCATTCTATATCTTCATGAGATATCATCAAATGTATGCAAAAAATATTATTATGAAGTTTTTGTGTGTTCACTTGAATATGATACAAGTAAGTTGTTTAGTTGTTTACCTATAGAGTCTATCTATCCATAGGATGAACTTGGGTGTCTTTTCTTGAATTGGTATGAGGGAATGATATCTAAATTTATCCAAGAAGTAGAAAGTACACCATGTGTACTATCAAAGCATGAGTTAGAGGGTAGAGGTAATTGTCAAAATGAGTATACCCTTTTTGTGTCATCTTGTCCTCAAAACCCTACAAATACTTGTATCAAATTCATATTAATATTGAGGAGATCGTGAACACTATGGATCCCATGGTGTGTCTTAATAAATTTTCAAGTATAAGAAGGCTAGAAAATGAGTCACCATATGCATTATTTCTTAGGGGTTTAATTATGATAGTGGATATTCCTATTAGTTTCAAACCTAATGAATCTACATGTATTGATTTTTTCCAATATATCTATGAACCTAGTACTATTCTTTGGTCTTAAACCTTGAAGCCAACAAGTATTGACAAGTTTTATGAGTGAATTAGCTCTATTGAAAAGATAAAATCTAAAAACACATTATATTTTGAAGTTCATAATTCTCTAGTAAAGAGGAGGTCATTCTTGAAAGTGATAGAGATGTTCCAAGCAACGATGACATTTCCTATGTCATTAAGTATGATGGTTATAATCATCTTGTAGTGGGTGATGTCTATGATCAACAAGATGATAATGAATGTGTAAGTGAAGGTTGTTTTTATAATTTTGATGTAGATGAAGATGAACATTTAGAGGTCTTGCCCTCTACATCAAATTATGATTGTGGTTCAGATAAGGTTGTTGGAGATTCAACCTTTAATGATATGAGAAATATAAATCATAATGAACTCCCTAAATATTCAGATTTGAAGAATGACAATGATAGTGTTATAGACCTTTATTTGCAACTAGATAATGCTTGCAATCAAGAGTGTAGATCAAAAGTGACAATTAGACATATATTTTTAGTTGAGGGGAGATGAAGAATATTTTGTGCAAATCAGATCTTGGAGAAGGGGATGTATCATCAATTGAATCAGTCTAGATTAGTCTTGTCTTCTATATAGTCTTCTTCATCTATATTGTAAAGGGTTTAGAAATTTGGTCTTAAGTGCATGCAAATAGAAAAATGTTTTAGTCTAAGTTGTAGATAAGATATGTAAACTGTATTAGTTTGATTTTATGAGTAATTATTAATTATTTTTTATAGTCATTATGCTACTATCATGAGTTGTCTCCAAGTTTTATACTCAGATTAATACAGATTCAATTTATTAGGGACACTTGAGTTTGTCTTTACAATCTTCCCTATAATTCTGATATTTGTTCATGGGTCTTATCCAAGGAAAGATTTAAATACTTTGAGAAAGTATTTGTGTTTCTAAATGCATAATCTAGATTTATAAGTAGAAATTAATGACAACATTAGTGGATTTGTTAATGTTAGGCATTAACATAGTATATATCCACTGATTGAACTTTAATTGATGATAATATCTCTTTTGTTGTTTCATGTTTGACTCTATGGCCCTTATAATGCATTTTCAGGATCACTTTATCAAATTTAAAATCTCTTTTACTTTCATGTTGTTAGGTGTAGGATTAGTGTAGTTATGTGCTTACTGATTTTCAAGCTAAGTGTAATTATGCACAAAACTACAAAAGTTATGCTTGGTAAAATTTCGGTAGGACTAGGGATTATAGAGGAAGATCTCTAAGCCAAGAAATTGGTCATCTCAAAATCAATCGCAAACAATTCCAAGTCAAAGAGATCATCAAGACCATTCCAACACTGCTTGAATTGCTTCAAATGGAGTCCTTATGAGCGAGAATGATCAGTCAAATTTGTGCTAAAAAAGGTGGATTGGGTACAAATGTTGACATCAAGAAGACCTAAAATAATCACAATCTTAGAATCTGATGTAACCATTGTTATTGAGTAGAGATTTTCAATATATGCTAAGACAAGTTGAATTGTGGAAAATGGAGTGTTGGTTCCCAAATCAATATATTGGAAATCCTACGAGCTTTCCTAACTTAATGCTTGGAATTTCCAACTGATTTGGCCATTGAATGTGAATGATCAATTATGATCCTCTTCCCCTGCTCTTTAAGCTCTGCAAGACCAAGGTGAGTGTACCTATACCTTAGCACAATCTGTTGATTAAAGTTTTTTTATAGCATATTATCTGATAATTGTTCTTGAATTTAGGGTGATATCTTAAGATGGAAATGAGTTCTTGAGGGAGATCAAACTGTATGCTTGAAAATTTATAAGTTACTAAACTTTTATGAAGAATATTTATTTATAGTGAATACTAATTGCTGGATGAGTATTTTGAATGCTTTTATGTATTGATATCTTGTTTATTATGAATATGTATTGCTGATTCTTTCTTGTAATCTTTTAGACAAAGGCTTCAATTAAGGATGATAAACTAGTGCCTTTCTTTTGTTAGGCAATAGAGACATTTCCTTCTTTAATCCTATGTACGACTAAGTGAGACAAAGAACACCACCTGAATGCTCCTATCAACTGCTCCTCTTTGATGTCTTTGATTATTTTACTACACCACAGTCAGTCTTATTGAATTCAACCCAAGCTTAATGATACCAATAAGATAGAATTACTAGTTCCTAATACTCCTAATGATCAAATTATAGAATAACAAGAATAATTTCCAAACATGAAGTTTTGAAGTAGCTTTATCTTCTGGGCATAAAATAAAAAAAGACTGATCACTCTAAAACAATCAAATCCACAACTCCAAATTAGACAAAATATTGATTTATTTGATGATTCTCCTCTCCTTTTATAAGTACAAGGGAGTGATTTGTTAGAAATAGGGAATACTGAGAGGAGGGGTGAATCAGTATTCTACAAACTTTTACTTTTTCCCAATTATGGATATAACAAATTATCTTTACACATGCATAACATAAGAAGCTAAACAACATGCATAGCAATAAAACTAAAGAACTCATAACACATGATTTGTTCTCGAGTAAACCCTGGCCAAGGGAAAACTCCGGTGGGGATGGTACCCACAAAAATCCACTAATCAAAAGTATCATGTTAAGGATGTTGACCCTATTAGGAGTCTATTACAAGCATATAGTGTATCAATCTTGATTAAGGGACTACAGGCCTTGTTAGAAGCCTCAACCCTGTTAGGAGTTGGCAGTACAAAATGTGATTACCAGATGAGCCCACTGCCCAAACAAGTAATGTACAATATACATTGATTAATAAAGAAGGTTAAGGTACATAACCTTATACTTATTGCATCAATATCTCTTTGCTGCTCTTTCACTATCACTATTACATATGCATCATATATTTCACATCATGTCACAACATCATTGTAACGGGTCAACCCACAATAGTGGGTTACACTTTCTCGGAGGAAGAAATTCTTCTCAAAACACGGCGGAGGCAAAAAATGCCTTCATACTTTCGAATGAAACTGAAGTGCTACTTTCGAATGAAACTAAAAAGTTTCGACTGAAACCCAGAAACGCCATAGTTTCAAATGAAACTAGGTTTCATTCGAAACCTATTTTCTAGGAATAAAATATTCCATGCAACAAGGTTTCGAATGAAACCTAGGTTTCATTCGAAACCTTGTTGCATTAGGTTTTGGTGGGATTTTTAACCCCACTTTCCATCATTTGGAAAGTGACGTTTTGGCTGTGGGGTTCGGCTGTGGGGCATCCGATTCATCGACCGTCATTTTCCAGGTGGGTATTTTTTGATTTTTTATGTATATATACGTATTACATTTGTATATTTATGTATTTTTTTAATGTATTTAGTATTTTTTAACATATATACATGTATACATGTGTATATACATGTGTATATGTGTATATATGTGTATATGCATGTATATATGTGTATATGCATGTATTTATGTGTATATGCATGTATTTATGTGTATATGCATATATTTATGTGTAAATACATGTATTTATGTGTATATACATGCATTTATATGTGTATATATATGTATTTATGTGTATATATGCATTTATATGTGTATATGCATGTATTTACATGTAAAGATGCATGTATATGTGTATGTATGCATGTATTTACATGTATATACATGCATCTATGTGTATATGTATGTATGTACATGTATTCACATGCATATACATATATATATGCATGTATATACATGTATTTACATACATATATACATGTATTTACATGTATATACATGCATGTATACATGTGTATATGCATGTATGTACATGTATTTACATGTAAATACATGTATATTGTATATACATGTATTTACATGTATATATGCATGTATATGTGTATATGAATGTATGTACATGTATATATATGCATGTATTTATATGTATATACACACATATATGTGTATATGCATGTATTTATATGTATATACACACGTATATGTATATACACATGTATATGTGTATATGCATGTATTTACATGTATGTACATGTATATATATATGCATGTATATGTGTATATGAATGTATGTACATGTATATATGCATGTATATACATGTAAATTTACATGTATACATAGGTGCATGCATTCAATGCACATGTACAAGTATGTACATATATGCATACACATGTACATGTATACATAGGTACATGTTAAATGGGTATAAATAGGTACATGTTTATACATAGGTACATAGACCTACATGTTAGATAATAACTCTCTAATGAGTTTAAATGTAGTTTTAAAAACTTTATTTTGATTGAATAATGTAGTTAAGCAGTTATAATTTGTGTTCAAATTTAATGTGTAGTTATTTACACTTTATTTTTATTGAATAATGTAGAAGTGTACTTTAATTTTATTTAATGAAGTTCAAAAAATATGATTTAGTGCATATGTACATGTAGTTATTTGACACTGTAAATATAATTTCTTTCAGGTGCACATATCTTGATTGTTCATTTATACATCTAGATTACTAGACATTACACATGGTAGATGCACCTATCCCGCCTCAGGATCGGGAACAATCTGAGAACCTATTTGACCGCACAAATAAGGAAATTCAAAAATTACAAGAGTCTATTGATAGTCCCTCCAGCTCCACTATTTATAGGAACACCTGTCAGTCCATCTTGGATAGCCTAATTGCTATCCGAAATGACATACAAAGGACTAGTGCATATTCCCCAGATGTTGTACAGTCTATTCTTGAGAGAAAGAGACGAGAGGTTAGCTCTGGTCTTTCTCTCAAGGAGGTGGCCAAACTGGTGTCCAAAGAGATTCTTAAAACCCAAGTTTGGCCATCGTACACAGAGAAACAATATGTGAAGGGATATCAGGTTATGAAGTGTTAGGATTCAGCTATATCTGCACTAATATACCCTAGGTTTCTAGCTGCCCATGGTCGTTACCCAAATAATGACCAAATCCCCTTATACTTCGCACAATAGATCTATGTAGAGGTGCGATTAGGGAAACAGGTTAATTACATAGATTTGGCACCACATCAGGGGTAGGGGCGTGGGAGACTTGCAGATAGAGATGCTTTTTGCTGACCTGATCATCCGAGACCAACACATAGGGTTATTCTAGGTGAGAGGTCATAGGCTATTGCTCCATCGTTGGGTTCCGTAGTAGACGATGTTGTTCGTAGCACCCAGCTATGGGGTGTGATTGATAGTGTGGGGCACATTGCATTGGCTATGACATCCATATCTGTAGATCAGGTTGGCCAGTATTTGATGCAGCGACGGCACTCCAGATCATCGTGTGGAGCATCTTCCAGTAGGAGCTCAGATGACTTGTACTTTGCAGCAGGGATCCCTTCACTTTCTAGCCTTGAGGGACTTACAGGAGAGATGGCACACGTCACCATGACTAGTTTTGCCGAGGATCTTATTGATGCATATGCATTTATAGCTGCTGAGCATGGTATCCCTATAGCAGATTTCAGAGATCATGTGGGTACTGTTAGATACACTCAGCGATAGGATCCTCATCACACACATCATGATAGTAGCGGTGCCCATGGTGATCCTCCTACGGACTAGTCTATTGCTACTGAGAGAGAGGCACACTGTACAGACCCTTCAGTGAGTGCAGGGCAGCGGTTATCTAATGTTGGTCTCAAGGACGTTGAGTTTGGCATGGGTGCGACCGGTTACCTAGATTTTCTAACACGTGATGATCAGTCGGCTTCTATGCCATCACATCTGGTTTCTCCATTGCATTCATCTTTAGAGAGACGACTGTCATCTACTCTTGTGGCAGATGTTTAGTTTAGCTTTGATCAGGCGCAGCAGCATATTGATACCCTGGTTGATAGGATCAAGGAGAGGGAGTCAGAGCATGTTCCGGTTCCACCGTCTACATAGGTATAATTTGTTTTAATGTTATTTAGTTAAACTTTGATTGTTGGAGATTCAAAATTTATATATAAATGTATATATAATTTTTGTCATTTTTTTAATCTAGGGGGAGATGCCTCTTATTACTCCTATAGGGAGCGATCGCGTATGACATCGGGACTCACTTGATGATGACATCAGCAGTGGGCAGGTGAGTTTTTAATTTATTCAATTTGTGTACGTACATCTTTACGTTTTTAAAATAGATGAGTATTATTTTATCAACATTTGAAAGATGTGAATATTAATTTGTATGATCTCACTTTGTCTATACAGGGTTCTGCACATCCCTCGCAGCATGATAGCTACTCAGGGCCCGATCGTACTATTAGGAGTCATCATGATGATTCTTAGGCTCTTTTAGACATGTTACACATGTAGGGATCTCTGATGTTACATTTGACATAGTTGGACATGCATCCATGTATATTTTTTTCATGTATACATTGCTTACTTCTTGATTGATTTCATATATTTGATGTTCATTTTTGACATATATGTACATGTTTATCCTTGATGTATGTATGTACATGTGTAGTATACTAAATTGATAGATCTCTAGATTGACTATACATTTGACATAGTTGGATGCATGCATGTATATTTTTTTCATGTTTACATTACTTACTTCTTGATCGATCTCATATATTACATGTTTATGTTTGACAAATATGTACATGTGTACTATTTGATGTTTATATTTGACATATGTACATGTAATTCATACAAATTTTAGTTGAATGTTAAATTTGAATTTAATTCATACAAATTTCAATATGCACATGAAATTTAAGATAATTAAGTTGCATGTACATTACAAACTTATTATTTTTAATATGGGAAGTAAAATAGGCAATATATCACAATCAAGAGTATTTATTAAATTTGTAAACAATTTAATCCTAACATAGCAATTTCACATATTGAATTAAGCTATCTAACATGCATATAAAGTATCCTAATTTTATAAATCCAAAATGAGATAGATTTAATTCTTGGCACATGCACACATATACATTTTAAAAAGACAAGTTAATTTATATATATATCTACTAATAAATTTGCTCCATTCACTAAGGGCACATGCCCTAAATTTTTTTTTCTCAAAATCATTTTTCATACATGCACATGCACAATTTACTGTACATCAAGTGGTTCATCTCTCTCTTTGATAATATTCACTAATTTCTCATGCTCTTCGGTATCAAGTCTTCACTTACGAATGCCACGTCCTGTCATTGGATGAAGAGATAGTTGTGTGGCAATTACAAGATGACTATATTGATAAACCTTGTTGTTTAATTGATAATCAATAAAATGAACCCCCTATTTAATTACTTTGATTTGCTTCAAGTATGTTCCTTGCACAACAACTGACCCTACACAAACAATTGAACAACAACATGCATTAAATAAACATGTGTATATATATGTGTACATGCATACATTGTATCATAATTTGAACAAAAATTCGAATAAGGCCATCAAATGCAAGATAAATTTATTCATCAAAACCCATAAATATAGCACGCTAACCTATAGGAAACACAATTCCATCGCTTGTTTCATTCTTTGTTAGCTTCATCCTCTCCTTCGTACAACGTAATAGATAGTAATTCACACCTTCAACATTATCAGACTCTGCTATTATTGCAAAAACATGTCCTGTAAAAGAACATTACACCACTGTAAGTTATATAAATTTATTAGAGATACATATGGGTACCCTAAGAATTGAAAAGTGCATATATGTATATAAGAACACGTACCAATTTTGATCAAACCTGAAATATGGTCGTAGTCGGTGGAAATCAATGGAACATCATCATAGCTTTCATCCTCAACTTCATCATTTGTAGTGGTAACATCTAGTGGAACCAAATTCCATTCACTGACATATCCACTTTTTTGGTTAATACATTCATCGTAGTTTTTAGAAACATAGTCATAACAAAAGCATGAGTAATCTCTACAATACAATGACCACACATTACTATCTATACTCATAACCAAATGCAGGGATCTTGTTTTCTCTACCCTCTTGCATCCATGGAATGATCTTCTATCAACACCTGAATAATACACAAACACATGTAAATTTTTAAGAGTTGTTAGTATAACATATATATGTACGCATAAATTGAAACTTTAATTTAGAAATTAATGCATTTCATAAATATACCTGATATCTCCCAGAACAATCTAATTGGTATGACTCGATCCCGTAGTGAAGATGTGATATCTTGATTTGGAGCTACAAAGTGTCTCTTGCACCACTCAACCACATCATGAGCATTATTTATATGATATCCCTGATAGTCCAATTGATACTTTCTTAAAGAACATTTGATACAAGCTCCTGCACCATTGTGCTCTCCCTTCCCGTGTCCACTCTCAAAGAAACTCCAAATATGTGGTATCTTTTGGAATCAATGATATCTACATAGTGCTTAAAATGGTCTTGCTGACTTGAATTGTGTTGCACATCCATCTGACCAAACATAATGCCTTTTTATTTTTATGCCTTTATTTTCTAAATATCCAAAATATGTTTTAAAACAGTGCTCGACAAAATGAGTGTCATGCTATTTATCATCACTGATGTAAAAGTGATATTCTTTCTTTATGACTCATTCTTGAGTTGTACTTTCAATGCCATCCAAATCTAATTGTGCATGTCGATAACATACATGCACCATGATAGTGACCTGCTCTGTATAGTAGTATTCTGATTGAAGTGCTTTTTGAGAAACAAAAGAGTAATTCTCTACAAAATCAACAACAGATAAAACCGTTCCAAGTGGAAAAGTGTCTCTTAGTAGTTGGAACTGCTCAGCTTGCCACTTAGCAAAGAAAATGTGTCGTATATATGGTTGAATCAATTTACGAAAATTTTCCATAAATGTTGCAGCATGTATCTCTTCTTCTACATATTCCAACCTTGTTGATTCTTTCCTGACTTTTGTTTCAAACTTTACATACTTGTATCTCTTACAATTTACCATCCTTGTCATGTCAGTATCTTCATCCCTAAAAGGAAATTTAGCTAAATCCCCACATGTTTCACATGTGCCTCTTATGCATTTTATTTCATGTATCTCACTATCAATTGTCTTTTCACATAAGATCGATGTTATGAATTGGCTTGGTCATTTAGGAAAATCATTCTGAGAGCCACCACTTTCTTCTATCATCTTTCTAAACCCTTGAAAGAAGAGATTGAATTCAACATGATATCGACAACAACAAGTTTCAAAAGTTTTATTTATCTTTACAAAATATGGTTTCAATCTTTCGAACATCGTTTGTCCAATCTTGACGTTAGGATTTGAATTGCAAAATGAGAGATACAATTCATGTTGTGTGGTGTCTAGACAATGTTTTGTGTGCTGCAAATATTCCTTAGGCCTTGTCCTCTTTTTCATGACATCTCTCCTATTTGATGAAGGATGAGTATGATCAGTCCAAAATGTTATAACTAAGTTCCTGACTATTTCGTTAATCTTGTCAGAGTGAGGAGCTCAACACATTAGTGCCCAACTACCTTCCAATGTAGTATCATCCAAAATGTTTCTCCTTTTCAAGTAATGCAACATTGTCTTCCTAATATACCCGAGATGAGATGAAAGTGAGGAAATCTGTCTTTTATGATACATGTTTTTATTTAAAATTGATGTCAATATCACTCTTCTAGAAATGGACCTATCTGTAACTCTAGATGTTTTCCCAATGGATTGCAAACCTTCCTTGACACTTTCAACAACATTTTTTCCTAGGTCATCCAATTTTCTCTTTTTTGAACTTGCATCTACACCCAATAGTTTCAATGGCTCCTTTAACTCATCTTTAAGAAGTGTGATTGTTAATAGTTGAGTTTTCTCAAGTGTATCAAGATTTTCAAACTGTGCAATTATATCCTTAGACTTTTTATTCAATGTCCTCTTCGTAGTATTTGTGGGTTGTTTGGCATACTCTCTCAATTTTTTCACATCCATTTCGAGTAAATGATCAATATTTTTATGATTAATTTTTCTTTTCAACTATTGGGCTAGGCTGACATTGTCATGTGTTTCTTGTAATTCAACTACAAACAAAATATTTAAAAATATCTTAGGATAGCTCATCTTAAGGAGAACAAGTGATTATTTATGTATAAGCTCATAGTGTATTATAATCATTCAAATCTAGACTAAATCAAGACAATGGTACGTAACTTAAATAAAGAGAGAGATAGAGAGAGATAGAGATCTATGTGTACTTGTTTGAGATTGTAAAGGATGTTCTTGTTGAGCTTGTGATGACCCTTCTATAGCATCTATAGGATGGTCTTGTTGAGCTTGAGATGTCCCCTCCCCAGCATCTACAGGTTGGTCTTGTTGAGCTTGAGACGCCCCTTCTCCAGCTTCTACAAGTTGGTCTTGTTGAGCTTCTGATGACCCTTCTCTTGCAAATGGAGATACAATTAGTAAGTTTAATACTTACTAGATATTAAAGTAGACATGTGTAATTTTAGTTCCTAATAGGTCATGATAGGTCTAATAGACCTCTAATAGGTCCTAATAGGTCTAATAGGCCTTAATACATGTATAATACTATAAAAGTACATGTCCTAATAGGTCTTTTTGTCCTAATATCTGTCTAATAGGTCTTAATACATGTCTAAAAGGTCTAATAGACATCTAGTAGGTCTTAATACTTGTCTGACTAGGTCTTGATACATGTCCTAATAGGTCTCATACATGTCTTAATAGGTCTTCATACATGTCCTAATAGGTCTCATACATGTCCTAATAGGTCTCATAGGTCTTAATACATGTCTAATAGGTCTCTTTGTCCTAATATATGTCTAATAGGTCTTAATACATGTCTAATAGGTCTTTTTGTCCTAATATATGTCTAATAGGTCTTAATACATGTCTAAAAGGTCTAATAGACATCTAATAGGTCCTAATAGGTCTAATAGGTCTTAATAGGTCTAATAGGTCTTAATACATGTACAATACTGTAAGTACATCTAATATACATCCTATAATGGGTATAATAGGTTACTAATGCATCCTAATAGGTCTAATAAGTCTTAATAGGTCTTCACACATGTCCTAATAGGTCTCATAGGTCTTAGTACATGTCTAATAGGTCTTTTTGTCCTAATATCTATCTAATTGGTCTTGATACATATCTAATAGGTAGATAATAGGCCTCTAATAGGTCCTAATAGGTCTAATAGGCCTCTAATAGGTCCTAATAGGTCTAATAGGCCTTAATACATGTATAATACTGTACAAGTACATCTAATATGTCCTAGAATAATGAAACTAACTTTCCTAATAGGTTAGGTAATAGGTCTAATAGGTCATAATAGGTCTTTAGGTCTTGATGCATGCCCTAATAGGTGTGATAGATCTTAATACATGTCTAAGAGGTCTTAATACACATGTCTAATAGGTCTAATAGACCTCTAATAGGTCCTAATAGGTCTAATGGTTCTAATAGGTCTCAATACATGTATATGATACTGCAAGTACATCTAATATGTCCTAGAACATGTATAATAGGTTCCTAGTAGGTCCTAATATAGGTCTAATAGGGCTTAATAGGTAGATAAATAGGTATTCATGGATGTTCTAATAGGTTTGATAGGTATTAATACACACATGTCTAATAGGTCTAATAGACCTCTAATAGGTCAAGTAATAGGTCTAATAGGTCTTAATAGATGTATAATACTATAAGTACATCTAATATGTCCTAGAATAGGTACATAATAGGTTTCTAATAGGTCCTAATAGGTCTAATAGGTCTTAATAGGTCTTTAGGTCTTGATACATGTCCTAATAGGTTTGACTAGGTCTTAATACATGTCCAATATGCCCTTTTGTCAAGTAATAGGTCTAATTAGGTACCAGGTCCAATTGATCTAATTGCATCTAAGCTACTTGGGTTATAGGTCTAGTTGCATCTATGTCGGTACTAATATGCCAATCTAACTTAATTAGGCCCTAATAGATCTAATAGACCTCTAATAGGCCTGATTAAGTTGACTAATACAAGTGTATACATGTACATATTATTCAAGTCCTAATATATGTAGCTATTAACAAGACATGCTCTTTATTGAATATATTCTAGGTCTAATTAGAAATTGCAATATCATGTGCTTACATAAACTTCATTAACATATGTCCTAATCATCAATTATGATATATAGTCACAGGGAGAGAGAGATAGGGTCACACCTTGTCTCACATGATGATACCTTTCATGAGCTTCTCTTCGTAATCTCTCTTTAGTTTTTGGTGAGTAATGTCAAGCACTCTTATTTTGCCTTCTTTTCTGATTCCCCATCACTTTTGCATGATTATTCCACTAAAATATCACAAAATGTAGGAAAATACACCTTCAAATGTCTTTTTTATATGTAAAATACGAATTATTTTGCAGCTCTAAATTAAAATATTGAGAAAATGGCTCTTATATTTATATGCGATCGACACTATCATGAAAAAACACCAAATTGGCTGACATGAGTTTCGAATGTCAACCCGGGGTTAGCATTTTTTAGTTTTGAATGAAAGTAAGAAGTTTCGAATGAAACTAGTTTCATTCGAAACTTCCTTTCTAGGACTTTTTGTCAAAAGCCAACAGAAAATAGCACATTTCTGAGTTTCAGGGTTGAAGCGCTAGGGTCAAATGAAACATTCAGAAAATGACCTTGAGTCCATGCAAAAGTGCTCTGAGTCAGCTTTCTAACGACTATACTCTTGACCAGTTTTGAATTCATTAGGTGTATGTTGTTTGACGTGAAACAAATGTTGGTTTTTTGGCCAATTCAAACATATGAATTTGACGTTCAATAGAAAATAGTAGAAAATATAATAAAAATTTTGAAAAATATCAGTGCCCTTCATCTTAGAGTCTTCTTTCTACCAAAAATTTTTTTTTTGAAATCTGATATATACAAAAGAAGTTATGCGTTACGCAGTGAAAGTAGGTCAAAAAACTAGCTTGCTCGACTTTGAGCATACATAAAATATGCAAAAAATGTGATAATGTCTTGAAACCAATTGGATGCCCTCAGTATGGATGTTACCAAACTATATTCGAAAGAATCGCATTGATATCTTTTATAGAAAAAAAGTTATGCATTACGCAGTCATGGTAACTCTTTGAAAATGCCATTTTTAGCAACATACTAGTTTTTATGGGAGAAAGAAATTTTGATTTAAATTAATTTATATATATATATATATATATATATATATATATATATATATATATATATATATATATATATATATATATATATATATATATATATATATATATATATATATATATATTCTACATAGAAAATCTGAAAGGACTCTAGTTTACATCATTTTATGATTTCAAATGGTTGAACGGCAATATGCATTGGAATGTCGAAGTTTTTCTGAAAATTGGAAGGTCAATGTCAATTCAAGCCAAAAAGTGTAGCCCACTATTGTGGGATGACCCTTTAAACACCACATTACTTCTCTATTTTCTTACAATTACAATTACAATTACATTTATACAAATAACTTTATCCAAGGGTTAACATCTAGGATATCATCCCTTTATATTGTTAAGTCATCATTTTGATAAACAAAATAATCCCTTAACTCTTTATCAATTTGTCTTCATATTCTGTCCTGTCGGCTTGACACTGTCTTCGGTAAAACTATCATAACTTCTTTTGTACATGTCATACTGACTTGCACTCTAAGATGGGTGTTCAATAGTCATCATAGAGTCTATGTTCAAGTGTGCAAGCACTGAACTTACTCCAATCAACATCGCAAACAAAAATTGTCTCTAGGTTCACTGGTAAAAATACTGTCTCATACTTAGACAATTTTGCATTGTCCTCTTTCATACTAGCTCTCTAACCTGTGTGATCTTCATGTGGATCATATGTTTCCATAATGACAACATCTATGTAATCAACTCAGTCAAATTTCCAACAATCTCCCCCTTTGTCATTGGTAGCAACATATGAGAAAATTGGCTAAGTGTACAACTTCAAAATCTCAAAATTGTGGCCATAGTATAAAATGTATACTATCCTTATAACTCCTCAAAAAATATTATCTCTAATATAGTGCTCCCCCTAAGAGTATCAATCCTTATCATATACTATCAATTTTCTGCTATATATCTCTCCCCCTTTGACAACAATGACAAAATAAAGGTAAGGAGGGTTACAAAACTGTATCACAAAAAGATTATACCTTAATTCATTATTGCCAAGCCGGTAGGCTTGCAACACAATCTGAAAAATCAATCTTCATAGCTTCTAACTCCTTCTCCCATGATTTCTTAATGGAATCTGCCACACTAAGTAGTGCGCTCAAACCATAAGATGCTATTTCACATGCTTGGAGATTCTCAAAGTTAAACTTCTGAAAAGATGTCTTAGTTGAAAGACATTCTTCCAATTGCTCTTCAATAATGCTTAACTTCATAGAAGTGTGCTCTCTTAAAAGAGTAAAGCTTTTCATTTTCTTGTCTTTCTCATCTTGCAAAACTCTGATTTCATCATATAACTTACAAATTTTCTTTTCAACATCAAATACTTTCACATTGGGGCTAGAAAGAAGGTTAGTTTTATTCTAAATTTCTTCTTTCTTCATCTTCATCTTCTAATCTTCTTCTGCTGTCAAGGTCTCTGATTTTGTACACTGGATGTACAAAGATTTTCCTATTTCCAAATTCTTCCTCAAGTCCTTTATACAAATATCAAGATTGTTGATATCATTCCTGATATTTTGGCTGATGTTCAAAAGCATTCTGGTCTCATAGGCTACTTGAGCTTTCACTTTTGCAATATTAGATAAGTTTTTGAATTCATTGTCAAAAGTTCTCATCACTTTCTTTGCTTTCTCCAGAGGGTCATCTTCTGCAATTTGTGTGGTTACAATGCCTTGTAACTTGTTAGTAAGTTCCTTCAGGAATCCTTCAAGACCTTTTACTTTCTTGTTCTTCCCAATGATTTTGTTCAAGGATGTGATCAATTCCAACTGATCATCATCATCTACTTCCTTTCCCAAATGCTCAATCATAGATCCAATCTGGTTCTTCTTTCCAGTCTCAGGAGTAAGACTGATATCTTCTTTAGTGGGAATGGGTACTTGTTTTTTTGTCACTGAGGGTTCTACAACTGTGGTCTCTATTTTCTCTTCTCCTTTGGTGATTTCCTGCTCTTCAAAAGTTGAATTGTCAATAATGTTTTAAAAATTCTTGAATACATTATCATCAGTATCCAAGGTGATCTTTTTTCCTTCTACATTCATGGTTTCATCTTCAATGTTTATGGCTAGTGGAGATGGAATTTCCTCTTGTTCTACTTCACCTTCTTGCTCTGCTGCAACTGATGGTTCTCCAACATTTTCTATCATAACCTTGATAATTGTTTGCTCTGTCTCTGAGTTAACTTCTTCATATCTGCCTCCCATGATTTGAATGGTTCTCCTTTTGGTTCTCAGATGGGTGCTTAAGGCTTTCATGATCTAACCAAAATGTGCTTCATCTCTTACTACACAAAGCTTCCTTACAAGCTTTTCTCTAATAGCTGTGTCTTCCTCTGATGCTCTCTTCTTCCTATTCACAAGTTTGTTGTACAAATCATTAGGTATCTGACCCTGAATTGTATCAAACTTCTTATTAGCAAAAATCATATGCTTCACCACTACATTTTCTAGATTTAGTCTCTCTGCATAATCATAAAGATCATAGTACTTATTCATTCTTGTAAAGTTTCCATCCTCAATGATCTACTCATTAAGCTTCTCAACTTTAGGTTTCCAAGCCTTCTTCTTAATAGAAGTGACATCATCTTTTATTTCTGCAATTTTTCTTGGAATTGGTTGCACTAATGTTTTCTGTCTCTTTCCCAGTCCAGTAGCACTTTCCTTTACTCTATCACTCTATCTTCTAACCAAAACTTCCCATTATGAATTCTACTCAAAATTATCTTAGTACATTCTTCATTATCAAATTCATACTGTAATGCATACTTAATGATTTCATTATCTTTTAAATGTTCAAATCCTTGTTTCAATGTCATGTCCTGATTGTAGATTTTATGATATTCATTGGTGAAATCACTATCATTGATAGTCTCTAGTTTGCATCCAAGATAACTTCTGACATTCTCTAGGTGTAAAACTCCATCTGGTACAAATGATAAAGCTAACCTAGGATCATCTTCCAAGGGTTCTACTGGTTCCCTTTTCAACTTAGGTCTATTCTTGTCTCTGACATTGTGTATTAAAGAAACATCCATGATTTGTTCTAATTCCTTCATTGATTAAAGTTCTGTCAAGTAAAATACCTTGATTTCATGATTTTAGGGCTTGCGTAGATTCGACACAAAATTATTCTCCAAATCCTTGCAAAATGCTTCCAATCACTGCTCTTTGATCTCCTTATCACTTGAATTCTCTTTGATGATCAAATAATACTGTTCATGACCTTTGATTAATGCAATCTCACTTAGATCTGACATCGCATTCAATTCTTTTGCCACTTCTTTCCAAAAAGTTGTTTTTGCTAACCTGCAAAACTTAAAACTTCTTGCGATCTCGCAAAACATAATATTTTTCTTTGGGCTCTAAACCATAGCATTAGAACATCATATACTACCTTGCATTAACTACGCAAGACTTAGTTCATCATATATCTACTTCTATACACTAATCTAAGTTCCTATTCTACTGCAGTTTTCATAAATTAAGTACTTTGAGATGGGTCAGGTAAAGATTCATTCTTACCTTTTAATGCTTCACCTTCCTGATTACCTTCAATGTTGAATATGTCTCCTTGATCTATGCTTTTGATAAACTTCACTTCATCTGATTTATTACAGCATCCTTTCTTATTGTTACTTGCATCTTCATTTCTTCTTGCATGATTTATGGGATTAGGATTATGATGAAAAACTCTATTGTTCATTCTGCAAAACCTTTCTGTATGTCCAATCTTGTTACATATCTGACAAATAATTCTATTGTTTCCATATCTTGGTCCAGGCTGATTGATTTGTGATTTGCAGTTTCTAGCAATGTGTCCAACCTTGTTGCATCTATAACATATTACTCCAATTCTTCTATTCATATCTTCAGTAGGTTTCTTATCTGCATTGTTAGTATTCCTAAACATTCTACTACCATCATTATTCTCAATAAATTTAGGTTTCCTATATTCAATAGCTCTATGTCCAAAACCATGACAATTATAACAATAACCATTAAGAGGTTTAAATTGCTTACCTATGCAATCTCTCTTCATATGACCAATAGTATTACAAGAAAAACATGTACCTTTGAGTTCTCTTTGCATACCTTTGGGTGATTCCTCTTGCTTAGGTGATTCTTCTTCTTTAGGTGTATCTTCAGATTTTTTAATCTCATCAGACTTCTTCTCATCTATGCTTTCAGATATTTTCAGATCTAGTTCCTTACTTTCATCATTTTCTTTAAAAGTGTTGAATCCAAGACCAGTCTTATTATAGAATGGTTTTTGATAAGATATTTGTTCATCAATCTTCTCACTAGTTGAATATAGCCTTTCAAGTTGTTGTTTGGATTGAGTCAGTTCACCTTTCACAATCTTATTGTATTTCTCAAGTTCAACATACTGCAAATTGACTTTCTCAAGTTCAGATGTTACTTTACCAAGTTTAGATTTTAGTCCTTCATTTTCAGTCTTTAGACTTTCATTCTCAGATTTTAGATTTGCTTCATTCTTTCCATTTCCATCTTTCAAACTAAGCTTCAGATTTGCTATCTTCAGTTCATGCTTAAGTATCTCATTTTATTTTTCTAAATTGTCATCACAATCTTTAATAAAAACTTCGGATTCCTTTTCAGATCTCAGATCTTCCAACTTATTTTTCAGCACTTGTCTCAATGAGGTTCTTTGCATCATCATATTTTCTTTTCAAAGTGTCTTTTTCAATATAAGCAAGTCAATTTGTTCAAGAGCTTCTTCAAGATTCTTTTGTAGTTGATCCATATCCATAGAGATCTTACTCAAGCTGCTAGGCTTTCTTTGAATGATTCTTTTCTAAGTAACTAAGCTCTGATACCAATGGTTAGAAATAGGGAATACTGAGAGGGGGGGGGGGGTGAATTAGTATTCTACAAACTTTTAATTTTTCCCAATTATGTATATAACAGATTATCTTTACACATGAATAATATAAGAAGCTAAACAACATGCATAGCAATAAAACTAAAGAACTCATAATACATTATTTGTTCTCGAGGAAACCCTGGCCAAGGGAAAACTCTGGTAGGGATGATACCCACAAAGATCTACTAATCAAAAGTATCATGTTAAGGATGTTGACCCTGTTAGGAGTCTATTACAAACATATAGTGTATTAGTCCTGATTAAGGGACTATAGGCCTTGTTAGAAGCCTCAACCCTGTTAGGAGTTGGCAGTACAAAATGTGATTACCAGATGAGCCCACTGCCCAAACAAGTAATGTACAATATACACTTATTACAAAAGAAGGTTAAGGTACATAACCTTATACTACTTGCATCAATATCTCTTCGCTGCTCTTTCACTATCGCTATTACATATGCATCATATATTTCGCATCATGTCACAACATCATTACATCACATTACTTCTCTCTTTTCTTACAATTACAATTACATTTATACAAATAACTTTATCCAAGGGTTAACATTTAGGATGTCGTCCCTTTATATTGTTAAGTCATTATTTTGATGAACAAAATAATCCCTTAACTCTTTATCAATTTGTCTTCATATTTTGTCCTGTTGGCTTGACACTGTCTTCGGTAAAACTGTCATAACTTCTTTCGTACATGCCGTACTGACTTGCGCTCTGAGATGGGTGTTCAATAGTCATCATAGAGTCTATGTTCAAGTGTGCAAGCACTGAACTTACTCCAATCATCATCGCAAACAAAAACTGTCTCCAGCTTCACTGGTAAAAACATTGTCTCATACTTAGACAATTTTGCATTGCGCTCTGTCATACTAGCTCTCTGACCTATACGATCTTCATGTGGATCATATGTTTCCATAATGACAACATCTATATAATCAACTCAGCCAAATTGCCAACATGTTTCACATTGCCACATAACTAATTCTTTTGATGAAGTCTTTACTCTTCCACTTTGTAAAGTCTTTATCTGCTTCACTTCATAAATACTTCAATTTTCTTCGCCACCAAAAAATTGTGTACTTTAGCTTTTTGAATAAATTTATCTCTCCTCACTTGTAAACCTGTATCTACAATTACTATTAGTTTGTATAATCACCTTATAAAAAAAATTTAATTCTTGATTAAAGTATTTTCTCTCCTTGATAATAATATACTTAGGTCTTATTGATGATATTTATTCTATAAATATTTGATCTTCCTTCTTGTAGAGTTTGAAAATTATGTTCTCTCTCAGTTTTTTTGGACATCTAATTTTCTTAGGGTAGAAATATTTTATTAGAAATAAAATCTCCATTTGTCTAATATTTCAATTGTTTTAAAATACCTTTAAGTGGTTACGACACCTTTGATACCCTTTAGAATACTTCACTCATTAAAACAATTAAATTTGAACTTTTAACAAATTATTTTATCACTTTCCCTTCCAAAATAATTATCTTCTTTATGAAAATATCTTCCCTTGATATCCATTTCACATGTTCTTTTCACCTTCTCTATTTCTTTACCTTGTCTTCAAAAGTTAATTAATATTTCAAATGTTTAAATAAAACTTTTCCCCCTTTTAATAATCTCCATTGGCAATTTTTATCTCCTCATCGGTTGTGGGCCTAACATTTTTGAGAGCTACCCGATAGTGAAAAGTTACTTCATCCTCTTTCCAATGGATTAATTTAAAATATTTATTCGGTGCGACTCCTACCGATGGAATTCATGGGAGAAACATTACAACATTAATCAGCTGATAATCAATATTAATTCCAACTTTATCAATAACATGTCATGAGATCATATATCTTGCCTCTACTGCCTCAATCCTCAATTGCATATATTCCAACTGCCTGCTTACATATTAATTTCCCACGTTCTACGTAACTATTTCCCACGGCAGTAACAGCTGGCAAAAAATGTGTTCTGTAGGTTTTAGTGGAAGCAAACATACTGTTCAAAAGATTCATTTTAAATTATTAAATCAAATGATTTAGATCTCTTTGAAATTTTAATATTTCATAAAGAAATATATTTAAGCTTATGTCGGTCTCACCATGTCCAAATGAATCTCGTAATATTATGTCCTCATTGCTACTCTTTCTCCCTGTGTTAAACTCAACTGAAATAATGTGACACTTTATACTTTCATAAATTTCGTTAGGTCTGATAAATTGCATCCAGAACTATCCTTGAATATTGATGAAACTTTGCGAGAGCATGGAAACTGAAACATGTGTAATCACTAATCTTCCAACATGAGAATCTGGAGAAATGATCACTTCTGAAAAATCTTCGCGGGGTGTAAGATATTCACCATCAAGGAGGGCATCTAGTTACTGACTTTGTTGTTGCACAACTGGTAAATATGTGGGAATTGCTTTTAGTTTCAATCAAGGAAAAATATCAGATGGGTTCTCTATAACATATAAATTTGTGTGGATTACTTAGTTTGATATAGGGATGATATGGTATAGGAATATTGGATTTATCACAAGGCTACTTCAATCAGTTTCACAAGGTGCAAGAAAGCTTTGCAATAAATTGTAAATGGAATGGTTTTTCAAAAAATAGGAAATTAGTTCATGAAGATCCAAAAACTGGTCAAAGGCATCATTACGATGCAGATAATCCAGAGGAATAATTGATTTGGTATGGGGGTCCGATGGAAAAGAGTTATTAATGCTCAAATATGGTCACTTTGATAAAACTTCCACTATGCCATTAGAAAATCGAAGAAACTACGAATAGATTAGGCCTTGCAAAAATAGCAAATTAGGTCATAAGGGGCTTCCAATTGGTATGGAAGCATTTGAATATATATAGAATGTGTTGGAACAATTGGACTTGCATGGAGGTCTTTGGGTCTAGAGATATTGCATTCTAAAAGAAGCTACTTGGAATAGTTTTGCATTCTGCAGATTGACAAACATATGCATATTCTGAAATTTCACCACTTGGTATATGCATCAAAACTAGTTATGGGAGATTGAGAATGGAAGCACATGTTTATTTATAGGAGGTGTACATGATCTTATGGAGAATTTTTTCTTTTGGTATGAAATTTTAAAGGCTAGATCTTTTCATCATACACGGAACTCTAATTTTTGCAAAAATTTAGGGTTCCAACATGGAGTTCGTATGCCAAAGTTATGCTTCATCAAATTTTAGAAGGACCAGAGATTCTAGAGGAAGATTGTTAGCCAAAAATATGGTCACCTCAAAATTGGACGGAAATAGCACCAACTCAATTAGCTCATCGAGATGATTATAATGCTTCTTGAATCATGTCAAGCGAAGTCCATATGAGTGAGATATGGCTGAACAAAGTTGTGTCAAAAAAGGTTGACCAGGTATAGATGTTGACGCTAAGAAGACCTCTAAAATTTGTAGTATTAGAATCTAATGAAATCATTGTCATTGCATAGAATTCCCCAATACAATCCTAATGAAACTTGAATTGCACCAGAGGAGGTTGTACGCCAAAGTTATGTTCGGTCAAAGTTCAACGGGACTAGGGATTATAGAGGAAGATTCTAAGAAAATAATTGGTCATCCAAAATTGGGTGAAAATAGCACCAAGTCAAAGAGCCTATTGAGACAATTCCAATGCTACTTGAATTGCATCAAATGAAGTTCATATCAGTGAGATATGACTAATCAAACTTGTGTCAACAAATGTTGACCAAGTACAGGTGTTAATGTCAGAAGACCTAAAAAAATTACAGTTTTGGAATTTGATGAAAACATTGTCATTGCATAGAGATCAACAATATGATTCAGATGCAGCTTGAATCGCATCAAAATGAGGTCATATGGAAAAGTTATGCTTAATCAAAGTTCATCAAGACCGAAGAGTTTAGTGGAAGATTCTAAGCCAAAAACTTGGTCGTCTTTGTACAATATGAAAAGGGGATTGCATAAATGGGACAATTTCTCCGATTCATATAACACATTGGAATACAAAACCACCCCAAGACAAATATGATTGACACCACTTGAAAGATGCTAATTTGATATCTATTCCTAAAGGGTTTTTATTCCTTTATTTCTTAAAATTGAGTAAGAGAGGAATAATATTAGTATGAAAGAAAGTAAATAAGAACAGATTTGATATAATCCAACTAAGAAACTTGATGTGAAGGGAAATGAAGAAGAATTTGAATGCACCTACAAATGAAATAGAACTGGGTTTTTAGACTTGAATCCCTAATTGTCAAAATCCTAGAATGACCTGTAACTGCAGATTTGAGATCTAGAGATTGTAACCTGACTCTCTACCAAATTTGAGCTGAAAATGTAGGGTACAAAGCAAAAATCATTATGTATCAAGGAACAGAACACCAACGCCATTTTGTACTAGGCAATTTTGGCTAAATTTTTCTAGGTCTCTTTAATTGTATCTCATCTTTCTAATTCTCGTTTCATGGCTATGTCACGTGTTACTATACACAAAAAAAAAGGAAAATGGTTGGATAAAAGGATTTACCTTTGTCAAACCCCTATTTAGGAATCGACCTTGAAAATGAAATGAAATTGTATAAGGAAAGATGAAATAGAAACCAGATCTAAGTTGTAAATCACCTTATACCTTGATAGTGCAATGCTTATGTCGATATGATCATCAATGTTGATGCAATAGCTTGATCTAAAAGGAAATAATGCAATAAATTTCTTGAATGATAAATATTGTAGTTTTCTTACAATGCTTGATGAAGAAGAAAGAAGAATACTTTGAAGGGTTGAAGACTTGGATGCTCAATTGTAGAAGAGATCTTGAACTCTAATTGGTTGATTGATTATGAATACTTGAAGACTTGATATTAAACTCTTGCACTTGATAATGGATACAAAAATGAGAAGAGATAGGGGGTTTATATACTCAATCCATCAATTTGGGAGTTGAAACTCAAATAGACTAACCACGGAACCAGATCTCCCTCTAATATCTTGACATAGGGCCCCGGGCCAAATTTGGGCCCCAATATTAGGGTACAAAATGTCATGCCATTGGAATTTTGTGCTAGGGATATAACACCAATGACATTAAATACCTAGGAAAATGAACCAAATTTTGGATTGGGTATCAAGGAAATAGGATGGGTGCATGTTTTCTGGTATAGCTCAATCTGAGGTTGGAATAGGCCATGAAGGCCAAAAATGGGGCTATAGAGCCTAGGTGATGGAATAAATTATTTTATTGGAGGAAAATAGAGGAGCACTTTTATAAATAATGGACAAACCTCAATTTCTAAATAAATTGAATCAATATAGGACTTATAATGTTAATTTGAAAGTCCAATAAGTGTTAGGAGAGTGAAATCAATGTGAGTTCTCATACATACTAAAATGGGGCTAAAATGAGCACCTAACTAATGGTTCTTACTTTTTAGGATGATACATCTAGTCCCCACTTTAGCGAGAGTGTGTCTCCACCTCATGCTCATGGTAAAGTAGAAGAAAGAGAGAAAGATGAAGATCATGGGTAAATTGCAAAGGGATAGGATATCGCTAAGTTTAAGGACATAAGCCCCCAAACCAAGGATCTTAACTTGTACATCCATATATAAGGACACATTAAAAAATCAAAAATTCATGAAGCTTACTAAAATTACAAGTCAACTTTCTAAAGATACCTTGCTAAATTAAATGTCTCAACCACTAGCATCATGCAAGTAGAAAGCTATTGCAAAATCACTAGTGGTCACCTGAAAAGAGAAAGAGCACACATCAAAGATAAGATAAGACTCCATGATTCAATCAAATAGTAGTGTTTTATGATATGGAATCATGGAGGAGATAATAAGACAACCATGGATGACACAGATTAGCTAGTTATGTTGCACTAGGTGATCCATGAGAGAGAAAGAAGAAAAGAAAGGGTGAAATGATCTAGAAAATTGTGTTATGCTAGTTCAACCCATCAAATGGGTTTTAAGGATGGATTTGATGGTTTAGAACATGCTAGTGAACTCATAAAAAAATATGTAAATAAGAGGTTGAATGGTCTAGAAAGTTTTGTTATGCTAGTCAACCCATAAAAATAGATAGGTCAAATGGTTTAGAAAATTATGTTATGCTAGTCATCCAATACTGAAAATATGTGCAAAGGAGAGGTCATGTGGGCTAGCAAGTTGTGTTATGATAGTTCAACCAATCCTAAGGATAACCAAGGAAATCATTGTATCCAAGGAAATCCATAAAAAAATTATAAAGGAGAGTGATCTGGCCCTAGAAAATTGTATCATGCATGCTAGAGTGCTCTCTACCTAAAATGATTAGAGTATTGGAAAATTGTAAAAAAAATTGCAATAAGGAGGCCATATATGCCCCCTTAAGATGCAAAAGGAAGACTATTTTGACATATTAAGGAAAAGATAAACAAGGATAAAGCACCTTTAACACAAAGGAGGTATCCATAAGCAACACCTATTCTAATTCAAAGAGGTCATAGCTCCTATGAGATCAAGGAAGGCACAAATTTAAAAGAGATACCTTGTACTAAGTGAAAAGATATCCTTTTGAAAGATGTCAAAATGATATGTGGAACAAGAAGGGAAGAATACACACATTCCCCATTTCTAGGTAAAAGGATTCTTGAGGAAGGATGACATACTTTTAGGCCCCAAGTTAAGGGATTTATTTATCATGGTCACACAATTGTGAACAATGAAAAGGTAATGATCAAATATGCATATCTCTTGTGTAGAAGAGAATCCTTAATGTAAACCAACATTTATATGTAATATTGGATATCACATAATAGAAAAAAGTCACTTAACTAAGTGAAAAGTGGATCCTTAGAGAGAGGATGAGAGAGATTTAAAATACTACTCTTGCCCCCTAAGTCTAGAGAAAAGGGTAAAATTAAGGTCTATTATGTTGCTCACAAAGTATGAATGCATCTGTGAATTGCACTGCTATGCATGACAATGAGCCCCCAAAGGATAGGATAACAATATCACATAGTGTGGAGTAACATAATAGGAACTTAAATGTTATTTAAATAAATCATAATTTAAAATCATCTCATTGTGACACATTATGTGAATGATATCACAATCAATGATTTTTTGGATTTTGTAATTCAAATCTTGACATTCATTAGTAGAGTAGTCATGATATTGGTGATACATGCAAAATGGGAGATTCAAAGTATTTTGACTATGCTTCTTATTTTGTTTAGGTTGAGTAATCAACTTAGTGCAAAGAAGGTTAGGAAAAATGATTTCTTGATTAAAGCTATGCGTATAAAAAGTGTTAGATGATAATGGAGCTGAAAAAGGAGTTTTGAAACCTTTCTCTTCCATAGTATTTTCATGAATCTCAAAGCTTTGTTTCACACATCCAAAACTATGTTGGAGATCGTGAGTTGAGTTGTGAACAGTATCAAGTTAAATAAATGACACACTAGGCCCTCTAAAGAGTCTCATGTTGGAATTAGGAAATTTGTATTCACCTGCAAAATATGACATAAATTATAATGACCCCCAATCATCATCTAAACGGGCACTTGTAGGAGAAGAATTATCTTTAGGAGAAAAAGATATATATTTTTTAAATGGTGTAGGAATAGAAGGGGAATTAGATTCAGCTTGTAAGAAAATTTAGATCTTATCATCAGTAACAAGGATATACATGATGTTTTTATGAATGAACTTCACTTTGTGATGAAATGTTGAAGGAACAACATGCAAGGAATGTAACCATGGTCTTGCTAAGAAAAGATTATAATTAATAACACTAGACATGTTGTGAATAGGTGTGGCAAAAATAACAAGACCTACCTTAACATGTAAAGTGATAATACCCAAGGTTTGTTTAGAAACATTATCAAAGCCACAGATAGGAATAGAATCAAGTTTGATGAAAGAAACATCCACATTTATCTTGTATAACAAGTCAATGCTACTGTCATGCCCAATATATTTCACTCAAAAACACACCAACTTTTTTTTGAAAAGGTTATAAGTCTAAGGTAACAGTTGACTATAGCAGTATAGAAGATACAAGGAAGGTGTGGCTGACTCAATCAAGTGGTTATATTTAACGATTGCTCCTAGCATAATGGAATGCACATCAAGATTCTATGGTTAACTAGAAAGTCCTAGTTTCATACCAAAAACTAATCATGAATTAATGAGTAATTACCTTAAGCTCTATTGGCCATTGGAGAGTTGTCTAACTATAGTTCAAGAAAAAGATTGATTGTACGACCCCAATAAACATTTATTCCTAGGTGATGTTTACTAGGTACATTCATTCGATCTAAAGTCAACATAACAACAAATTCCCTAAATTCCATATTGTATGGGTCTAATGATTTTAGAATGTCAAGTTAAGTTATTTCTAACATTATTCCTCATGTAGTTTAGAATTAACTTTG
This sequence comes from Chamaecyparis obtusa, assembly GCA_027943335.1. NCBI lineage: Eukaryota > Viridiplantae > Streptophyta > Pinopsida > Cupressales > Cupressaceae > Chamaecyparis > Chamaecyparis obtusa. The sequence goes on from BSBK01001909.1 coordinate 494,838, forward strand.
AGCCAATTTTAAAAATTACAATTTAACTAATACATAACAGCTGTATAGTTTGAAATATAACCCAATTAATAGATTAAGATAAACATAAATAAATTAATACACTAAGTATTAATTAGGACATACATTAATTAATAATCATTATTTAACATGATTATTAAAAATGAACAAGTATTAATTAATGATTATATTAATTATGTATAAATAATAGTTAAAATAAAATTAAATAGAAATTAATTAATAATTATATTAATTATCAATTAATATAATGACTAATTAATAAATATATTAACATTAAAAATAATAATTAATAATTACATTAATTAATAATGATTATTAATTAATAATTAATAAATAAAATAAAATTTAAATACTAATTAAAAATTATATTAATTAACAATAATTAATAATAAATATAATTTAAAAATATAATAAATTTTTTATTAAAACAAATTAAAATAAATAAAAAATGATATATATAATACTTTGGGCCGCGACCCTTTTTATTTAAAGTCCTCACGGGGACTACCGCGTGGGGCCACGACTTGGTGGTGCCACGCGGCACGGTAGGGGGTCTGCCGTAGCAGACTTGTCGTGCACGGCAGGCCCTTCTGCCACGGGCAGGGGGTACGGGGAGTGCCCCCCCCCCCCCAAATCATATTTTTTGTGTAATTTTTTTAAAAAAACTCACGTTTAATAATATATATCACCTACGTAAGGTAATATATATATTTTTTAATCTCCAAAATGTATTTTTATTATATATGTGTATGCACCCTAAAATGGTCACCTAGACTTTGGGCCCCATTTATTAAAATTATCAAATTTCCTGAATCAATACTTTGCAAAATTCAAATCAATTTCTTTGATCAATCCTAAATAATTCAATCATTTCAATTTTCCCTAAGGTTTGATTGTTTCATCAATAATTTTATTTAATTAAAAGAAATATTCCCTCTTAAATAAATAAAATAACCTTATTTAATTAAAAGAAATATCTTTTAAATGAAATAAATTTATTTAATTAAAATCTCTTTTAATTAAATGATTTTATCTTATTTAGAATAATATCTCTCTTTTAATTAAATAATGTTATCTTATTTAATTAATAGAGAATCATTCTTTTAAATAAATAAAAAATCCTCTTAAAGCTCTTTTGTGATGAAAAAAGATAAATAAAAATAAATAAAATTCCTTTTCTCTCCACACTTTCTAAAAATGAGTTTTCTTTCCTCTTTTTGCATTTATCCCACATTGCTCTTGGAGATGCATTCTCTTCCACAGTTTCTTATATAAGGAGCCCTCTCCTTCTCATTTGAGAACCCAAAATTTTCTTACTGTTGTTATGCTGCAAGTTTTCTTGGCAATATTTGGAGTTTTGAAGATTATTACATTCTAGCTTTCATATTTACATTAGCTTAATCTTCATAGCATCTTAGCTTAGTTTCCTTCATTGTTTTAGTTTAATCTTCATATAGTTAATTAGTAAAGGAGAGTAAAACTTGCATTTCAATAGCATAGTTTATTTCTTTGCACTAGTATCATCTAGATTAGTTTCATTTACATGCAATAACTTGAAGATCAATGGAGATTAGCATTCTTGCTTCTCATCCTTGAATCTCTCATTTCTTGGTGTACTTGCATGGGTTTAACTAGGTCAATCTGAGGGCCTCATAAAACAACCTCTGCACTCCATGAATAGAGAGCTGTGAATCGCTATTCGGGACCTCATTGTTGAGTGTTCTTGGATGTAATGATTCACAAAAGTGTGACTACTTTCTAGCACACATTTTTGGTGCCCACCATGGGGCAGAACGACTCTGTTTTGTCCTTCTTTTTATACATTTCCGATGCTTGTTCTGGTGTTTTTGAAATAGTTTTTGAGGTTAAGGGTGTTATTCTCTGTGGGACATTATTTTTTGTTTCTTTTTTAGCACTTTTTCTATCAAAACTATGATTTTTAATTTTATGTCCATACTTTCGTACATCACTGTTATAGAATCTCACATGAAGTTTCTCACTGTATCGCGCAAATTTTTGTTGGTACTAGCGCTTATGCACGTGACAAAGGTGTTTTCTCACGTGAGCCTATGTACTTTCTCGTGTGAGCCTTCATACTTTCTCGCTCGGGCTTGTGCTTTCTCACGCACAGTTTGGTACTTTCTCGCGCGGCTCTGAGTACTGTCTCACACAAAATTCCATGACAGCAGAGACATAATTTGTAGATTTGTAATTTTAGATTATTGATTTCTAATGCTTACAGTTTGCTGTTGATTTGTCTTGATTTTGTACTTTCGGATGTGTGCTAAATTCTGGATTGTAGATCTTTGGACCTAAGGTGAGTTACTACAATCTCTATAACATTTAGATTTTGGACATAAAATTAATCTCTTGTGTTTGGCTTGAGTGATTTATCACTTTCATAAACCACATTTTGATTTTGTGGTTTTTAAAAAGAATATAGATTCATTTCCTGCATATGTGTTTCACATAGATAAGTAGGCCCTATTAACACTATTCATGGTTCTTGAGAGAGTGGGTTTCCAGCGAAACTCTTCTCAATGAGAGAACCCTTGTAGGTAGGGAGGTTACTAGAACTATCTTTGTGTTCTACTAGATTTGTAGTCTTTGAATTTTTGATTGATGCATTCTCTCTCCGGAGAGGTTGATAGATCATGAGTTATTGACATTACGAATCTTGGCAAGATAGTTTTAGTCTTAGCGTGTCAAATGAATCTATCTTCTATGTTTGGGTGAAGTGAAAATGATAGAGGATTATGCTCTACTCCCTTTTTGGGTAGTAACAGAAACTCAGACCCTTGGATCTAAGCCAAGTCCCCATGTGGTCCTTGTTGTGAGTCACCTTTTAGAGAGGGTTAACTGTAGTGGACATTCCCTTCATTGGGTAAACCACGTTGACGGAACCTCAAGCAATAATAGTCACTTTTGTCGTGGTAGTGACAACCGCTATACAAATGTCCTTGTGGAAGAAATCTCCATGAGTGTAGTTTCTTGATGGGCTGTTAGATCTCCTTAGCATCTGCATTTGATTAAATTCTTGGAATGTGTCAAAACCCCGGTGTGCCTAGATTGGAGTTCGCCTTCTTGAAATTGCAAAAGTTGCAGAGTCAAGCCATTATTAAACACCATAGTGCAGCCAAATTTTTTCTTTTTATGACTCTGTGTGTGATTGGGAAAACATTTTGGAGAACATACACAAGTAGTATCTTTAAGGAATAGCATACTAAGTCAATATTCATGTTCATGAGCAAGGTTGCTTTGTCCCTTGCTCATTGTTTGAATATGTTTTCTTGCTAAAACTCCATGGTTGCTATTCTATGTGCTTGATAAATGCTGAAAATCTGTTAATATGCTTGGTTAATCTTTTAAAATGAACAAAAAAAAATTGAGTCCTTGAGTTTACAAACTTGTTAACTAAGCGGTCTGATCCTATTTCATCGCCTAGCTATGCCCATTCTCACGTGAGCCTGGTATTTTCTCACGTGAGATTTCATTTCCTCGCGTGACCCCTAGTGTTTCCTCGTGCGAGACTACATTCCCTGACGCGAACTTGTACCCTGGTCTGTCAAAAAAATGAGCTATTTTCGATCATTTTCAGTCCTCCTTAGTTGATCTAGATCAGATTAGGCTACTCACCCTACTATTGGAAACCTATTTTCACTTGGGATTATTGTATTTTTGACCTCTTGAATTAGTGACCTTTGATTTTACAAGTAACCTTGCTTGGAATCGATAAGTCAAAAATTGTCTTTGTTGAGTAGATACACCCTTGGATTCTTTGATAACATACTTGGAGAGTCTTAGTAGTCTCTTATCCAATTCAATTCCACCCAAAATCAATTTCAATTAGATATAACTTAGTTAAAATCATCCTCCTGATCCATATGTGCTAGGGTACTTATCCGTTGATTGCCTCTGTGGCAGTGTTGATTGACGCGTTTTGCAATTTTCTATCTCACCATCTCGCTTTTGGACAATTGAACACTTTTACTATTCTAGTTTGATACCAACGTATCTTAGGGTCATCTTATCACCGAGTGCTTTTCCTTTCATGTCAGTTACAACAAGGTATCAAGTGAGTCAAGGGGAATGACCTCAGGTTGTCTTTAATCAGTTACCCCCAGTCCAAACTCATCAAAAGCATAAGGGAAAGGAACCCATATTTGACCAATCACCTAGGAGCAAGTCTACTAAGTTGAGGACCCCCTTAGCATCTTCCCATTCAGGTATGGATATGAGTTATACCATGACTCAATAGGAGAGGGAAGCTATGGATCAAAACCTTGATGACCTCTACGAAAGACATAGAGACAACATTTTGTTTGGTAATTCCTCTCATGATGCTCAACCTGGTTCACCCCCCATCAATACTAGGTATCTAGATGCGCATCAAAGAGCTGAAAGGCATGAGAGACAAGCTCACCCAGAATAATGGTCACAACACAGAGACCAAGACAATGAACCTGGTGATGCTCATGTCAATGCAACATATACCAATGACTTGTTCAAAAAGTCAAGACCAAACTCACCACTTCAAAAAACCTCAAGGTATACAAGTGAAAGGATTAAAAGGATTGAGCATGAGAAGAAAGCCTTTCTAGATGAGCAAGCTGTGAAGCAAGAAAAGTTTAGACAACTTGAGGTGGAGAGACAAGCTTTGTTAGAATTGGAAAGGAAAGCCTCTCAAGAAGAGCAAGATAGGCTTTTAGCCCAACAACTTAATACCCAATTCAACAATAGGGGTGCCAATAGTGGCAAAAACTCTCTTTCCTCCACTCCTTCCAGAACACCATGTAGTAGAAGGTGTTCAAGAACCCCTTCAAGATCTTCTAGTCCTAGAGGAAGAAGGACCTCACAAAATTCCCATTATAGGAGACAAACACCTCCTAGGAACTTGAGGCAACCTTCGGAGCATGCTCATCATAGTTCTCAACATGGGGGTAGTAGCTCAAACTTTGATCTTAATTCTCAAGACTTCATGAGAATGCAACAAGAGCCACTCTTCCAATAGTATGTGGAGAAGTACTTGGAACAAGATAAGTTCCTTGAAAGTCTAATAAACAAGGGTGCAAGAGTCCCTTATAATTTTTATGTGGATAACAAAATTAAGAAATAAAGTCCATCACAAGAAGAAGAAATTAGACAAATGAAAAAATGATGGAGAAACTTTTGGCACCTAAGAGTTCATTTTCTCTTGACTCAATCTGTCCTAATCCTTTTGACAAGAGTGTGAGCATGAAGGATTTTCCCAGAAGGGTTGAACTCCCTCAGTATGACAAATATGATGGTAGTGGCGATCCCCATGATCATGTGCACCAATTTTACACTATGAGCTTTGAGTTTCACCAAGATGATTCCTATTTGATGAGGTTATTCCCAAGGAGTCTTAAGGGGCAAGCAATGGAATGATTTACCAACATAACTCCCCCCATCAAGACTTTCAAAGAGCTTGTTCATAGATTTTTTCAACACTTTGCATACAATCTTTCAAGATCTGTCACTATGTTGGACCTATGTAACCTAAAGAAAACCCAAGGGGAACCCTTTGTCTCATTCTTGCAAAGGTGGAGGTGACAGTGCTCTCATTATCCTAGGACCATTCATGCAAATGAGAAAATTGACATCCTTGTCTGTAACTTAGTGCTTGAAATGCGGTATGAGGTTCAAAAGATGGTCTTCAATTCCTTTGATAACATGGTCGAAACCGCGTGTAGAATTAAGGATGTCTTAAAAGAGCAAGGAATTTTGACTAGACATGGCAACAATAACAACAATGGTCAAAACAATAATAATTCCAACAAAGATAAAGGGAAGAATGCACATTGGAACAAAAACAAGCAAGTGGTTAATGACAGAGTTGTGGATTCTCCCCAACCTAAGGATCAAGGTGTCCTTCACTTGTCTAGTGCAGTTCAAGCTATGAAGCTCAATGCACCTCCTCAATAAGAGAGCAGGCCAAGGTATCAAGAGAAACCCAAGAAGGAAAAATGTCAATTTGCCAAACTTGGTGACTCATATGAGGTCGATGTTTTCAAAATTCTCATTGCCAATAATCTTGTGCATCCACAAGATCCCACAAAGCATTACATACCTGACATTAAGCCACATTGGTGGGATGAAAAGGCTTTCTACAAGTTTCATAATGGCATTGGGCATACCATTGAGAATTGTTGGAAACTCAAGCACATTATCCAAGATCTCATTGAGAATGGAAAGCTTAAGGTGGATGGCCTGAACACCAGTGCCGACCATAAGGCTTTCAAAGAGCCCTTGCCCAAATATGAGAAGGGGGAAACCTCTAAATATAAGGATGGCAAGGCTGTGATCAACTACACCTACACAGCTATAGAAAACATGGTCAATATGCTTGAAGTTGTGGAGGAAAGTGTCAACATGATGAGGAACAAGGATCCATATGGTTATGACTCCTATGCGAACTCTCCCCCTATCTTTGATGAAGAACCTATTGTGGTGCTAAGGGGTCCTCACTCTAGGATGTCATCCCAAGCTCTTAATGTGGTCACAAGAAGTCAAGGCCCTATTGTCATTAGAGGGCCCAGTTCAGGTTAGCCCAATAAACCAAAGAAAGTGGTATCCAAGAATGCCACCACAAAAATAGTTGTCAACCCCAAGCCAAATTATAATCTTGTTGATCAATTATAGAGAACCCTGGCTCAGATCTCAATCTTGGAACTTTTAGAGTTGTCCCCAAGACATAAATAGGTCCTTGAGGATGCTTTGCGCGTAGCCAATGTTCCCAACAATTTAGATGTCAACCAATTCCAAGCCTTGGTTAATCATATTACCAATCCTCACTACCTTACATTCTCAAAAGATGATGACAAATCCTTGAACCACCCACATAATCTTGCCCTTCACATCGAAGTCATGATCCATAAAACCTGTGTCAGGCATGTGTTGATAGATGGGGGTGTTGGGTTCAATATCTGTTCTTTGAGCCTGTTAAAAACTTTGGGCTATTCTGAGGAAGTGATCAATACCAGAAAGAAGATGACTATAAAAGCCTATGATGAGGTAGAAAGGAGTTCCAAGGGGTTGGTTGTTCTTCTTGTCAGGATTGGCCCCATTGAGAGAGACATTTTGTTCCAAATTATTGATGCTGGTCCTCTAGCATACAATATCTTGCTTGGTAGGCCCTGGATCCATGAGATGCAAGTAGTGCCATCCACCTACCACCAGTGTGTTAAATTCCCCTACAATGGAGTAGAATTTTGTATACTTGGGGATAAAACCTTATCTGTCAACTCTATTTTGGTAGGGACCCATGTTCCCCTCAACAGAGAAGCAGAGGATTTCAATGCGACTCTAGCATAGTGGAAAGATAAGTTAAAATCAATAGACCTTGGTATGGGGGGATACCAACTTAACTCCTTTACAAAGATGCCCATTTCCCCTAGGTCTTATGGTAAGCCTTCTCAAGAGATGAGACCTTCTTCTTTAGTCATGACTTTGTTTGACACATTTGTCAAGTCTTCAGTGCCTATCCAGGATGAGAAAGAAGAAGCAGTTGTTAAATATTGGATCTACAAAGAGGAGAAGTATATGCACAATGAGAACTTCTCTCCTTCTCCTAAGGCTTATGGGAGAGGATATATGTTGGTCAAAAAAATGGGCTATCCTGGATGTGGCCCTCTTAGTCACAGATTAGACGCTAGAGCCGAACCTCTCAATCATGCTCTTTTTGGATGCAGGTCTAAGAAGATGATTGGCCTAGGTTTTCTGAATAATAACAAGAATATTGTTCCTATCCTTGATGAGTCAGATAGTGAGGATGAATCATAGTGCATACCAAATTTGACAAATCAGCAAGACATGTGTGACAATTGGATTCCTTCTACTAGTCTCCTTTGGGAAGATTCAAATAATCCAACCACTCATCCAATAGTTGCAAGCATAGAACAAGATGGATCAGACATTAACCCAAGAGAAGTGTTACCCTTCATGACATCGAAGCTTCTACATCAAGGTGTCCCAAGCCTTTCTGGTGTAAACATCCCAGCCGGGATTCAGAAATAGACTCACATGAGTATGAGTGGGACTCTATCTCTGATTGTTCCATAATTGACATGGATGTTGATGTCATCCATACTTATAGTTCTCAACCTGAGGTAGCTAACGAGTCACCTATAGGGCTAGAGGATTTGAACCCACGTGTTGCCTTGGTGGATGATTCTTCACTTGATAGGTCGACTCTTGATTTGGATAACTTAGAAGAATACTTGACCGACTCTAACTCTACAGTCACCAAAGATCGTACCATCCACATCAACAACATTGAACCCATCATTGACTTACCCCTTGCTAATCCTCATCTCATTGATTGGTCCAAACATTATTAGGAGCCTGAGCTCTTAAATCTCTAGAATGACTATGAGATAACTTGTTACCTAAATGCCCTTGAGCCCATAGTCTCTTCCACCAGTGAACCAACTACAAGCATGATAGAACCAGATATCAAGTACCTCAGTCGAAAGATAAAAAGAATAGGAGTTTTGATGGCGAAAACCACTATGTGGTGGTGTCAGAACCAAAAAATGTAAAAATAAATGACGTATCCAAAGGTGAAAACCTCTCAGAGGCACCTACAGATGAGGTACTTGATCATCTCCCCAGTTATTTTCAAGAGAGATCGTCAGTGCTTGTTGAACCTACACAGTCAGTTAATCTGGGTATAGAAGAGGCTCCACAAATTGTACATTTGTCTCAATCCTTATCATCTCAAGAGAAAGAAGCCTGCATTGAGTTCCTACAAAGAAAGAAAGTCAATTTTTCTTGGACTTATTCAGACATGCTAGGGTTGGACACTAATCTAATTATGCATCACTTGTCCATAGCTCTAGGTGTTAAACCAATTAAACAAAAACTGAGGAAAATGCATCCTCACATTGCTCTTTTAGTCAAAGTGGAACTAGAAAAACTCCTTAGTGTAGGATTTATAAGGGCTATTGACTGTGCAGAATGGATATCCAATATTGTACCAGTTTCAAAACATGATAAATCTATTCACATCTACATAGATTTTAGAGATCTTAATAGAGCATGCCCAAAGGATGATTTTCCACTTCCTAACATAGACATGATAGTGGATATGACCGTGGGTTATGAGATCTATTCCTTAATGGATTGTTTTTCTAGGTATAATCAGATTAAAATAGCTCCCGAGGACCAGGAAAAGACTGCATTTACTTGCGCATGGGGTACTTATTGTTGGAATGTCATGCCTTTTGGATTGAAAAATGCAGGAGCTACATATCAAAGAGCTATGACAATAATTTTCCATGACATGATGCATAAGAATATGGAAGATTATGTGGATGACACCCTGGCTAAGTGAAAGAAATGAGACACACACTTAGGCAATTTAGAAGTCATTCTAGATCGTATGGAGCAATTTTAGTTAAGATTAAATCCAAAAAAAATGTGCATTTGGCGTCACCTCTAGAAAGCTTCTAGGATTTATCATTTCAGCTAAAGGAATAGAGGTAGACCCAGAGAAAGTTCAAGCAATATTGGATATGCCACCTCCCAAAAACATTAGCCAAATGAGGAGTTTGCAAGGACATATTCAATCTATCAGGAGGTTCATTTCACAATTGGCAGATAGAGTTCAACCCTTCAATAAGAACTTGCATAAGGGGGTCAAATGTGTCTAGAATGAGGATTGTCAAAGGAGCATAGATCAGATTAAGGAATACTTGGCAAATCCTCCAATTTTGATGTCTCCTATCCTAGGAAAACCTCTCATACTATATGTTTCAGCAACAAAATCTTCCTTGGGGGCATTATTAGCTCAACTTGATGACACTGGGAAAGAACAAGCCATATATTACATTAGTTGTACCCTTCTTTCATATGAGGTCAATTACACTAGTATTGAGAAAGCTTGCCTTGCTGTGGTTTTTGCTTCCCAAAAATTGTGACATTACATGCTTGTGCATACAATACACCTCATAGCAAAAATTGATCCTCTCAAGTATTTTCTCTATAAGGCTGCCCTCACAGGTAGACTTGCTAAATGGATGATGGTTCTTTCAGAATTTGACATAGAGTATGTTGAGCGTAAAGCTATAAAAGGCCAAGCCATTGCAGATCAATTGGCCAATTTCCCAATTCAAGATAGCATGCCCATTCAAGTTGAATTTCCAGATGAGCACCTAATGTACATGACTGAGAGAACATGGAAGATGTTCTTTGATGGCTCTTTTATGCAAAATGGTTAAGGAGCTGGAGTGTTGTTTGTTTCTCCTCATGGGTACACAATTCCTAAGTCCTAAAAACTATTGTTCCCATGCACAAACAACATTGCTGAATATGAAGCCTTGACAAATGGACTCAAGATGGATATTGAATGGAATATCACAGAACTACACATCTATGGGGATTCACAATTGATAGTCAACCAAGTTAATGAACAATATCAAACCAAAGATGAGAAACTAGTACCTTATAAGAAAATGGTTGATTCATTGAGATGATATTTCACATTCGTCACATTTTAGTAAGTCCCCAGAGAAAAAAATAAAGTAGTTGATGCTATGGCCACACTTGCTTCACTTCTTTAGTTAGAGCAGCATGAGTCTAGATTTGAATTCCTAGTGGAAGAGCTACACTATCCTATTTATGACTCCCAAGAAATCCATGTTATCTGTACCCTTGTCAGTCATGAGTCATCCTGATACGGTGCCATTTACTCATACTTGCATGATGGCATCATCCCTGATACATTTAATCGATCTGAAAGAATAAACCTTACCCAAAATGCCTCTCACCATTCCCTCATCTCTGGTGATTTGTATAGGAGGGGTTTAGATGGGACACTTCTTAGGTGCTTAGAAAAGGAGGAATCTGATCAAGTGCTAGTTGATATTCATGAGGGAATCTATGGGGGACATTCTAATGGTCTTTCCATGGCTTGAAGGTTTCTTAGGGATGGATACTATCCATGCAGATGGATGTAGTAGCTTTTGTGAAATCATGCGAAAAGTGTCAAAAACATAGTAACCTAATACATGCTCCAAGCAGGGAGCTCATTCCTTCCATATCTCATTGGCCATTTCAATGATGGGCCTTTGATCTTGTTGGGAAGATTCATCCCAACTCATTAGGTGGGCACAAATTTATCATCACTGCTATTGATTACTTTACCAAATGGGTAGAAGCTATTCTACTTTTTGTTGCTTCAGGCAAGACAATTTTTCTGTTCATTTTGAACCATATCGTTTGTCAATATGGAGTGCCTTCAAAGGTAATCATTGACAATGGAGGTCAGTTTAAAAATAAGGACCTTACACAACTCTGCAAGAAATTCAAGATAAAACAACATTGGTCCTCCATTTACTTCCCGCAAGGAAATGGACAAGCAGAGGCTTCAAATAAAACCATTCTTAAAATTCTCCATAGAACAGTTCATAAGAATGGTAGAGATTGGCATCTACAAATAAATCTAGCCTTATGGGCTTATACAACAAGTATTCATACTCCAACAAGGGCTACTCCTTTTGCCCTTACCTACGACGCTGAAGCAGTGTTACCTTTAGAGGTTGAGATTCCTTCACTTAGAGTTTCTCTCAAAGGTTTAGTTACCGATGACGTCTACCATGCCATGAGACTGCAAGAGTTAGAACTTCTAGATGAGAAGCGTAAAGCATCATTTGACCATATGAGGGTCTATCAAAAGCAGATGTCCAAAGCCTTCAACAAAAAGGTTCACCCTAGAGCATTCCAAGTAGGAGATCTTGTCTTATGAGAAAATCCTAAGAACCAACAACATAGAGAACAAAAGGGCAAATTTGAACCGAATTGGCTTGGACCATACATCATTACTATAGCTTTTGGGACAGGTGCTTATTTACTATCCACTAAAGAGGGGGAGCATCTCCCTGAGCCTATCAATGTCTTGCACCTAAAGAAGTTCTATCCTTGATGCTTGTTCTATCTGGGGGCATCCTTTGTATATATTTATTGATCTTGAAAAAATACCAAAAAAAATTCATATATGATGCTGAAAAAATTCTAAAAATTAGAAAATGTCCTAAAAAAATGATCATCTTAGTGAAAACCTAGCAATAGGCGCTTTGATGTATCTCAAAAAAATTATATATTCTGAAAATACAAAAAAAAAAAAAAAATTTCAAAAATTCAAAAAATAAAAAATAAAAAAAGTGCCTTGGTGAAAACCTAGAAACAGGCGCCTTGGTAGCAAAAATACAAAAAAAAAATTATAAAAAGTCCTGAAAAAAAAAATTGCAATAAAATCCAAGTGGTGAAAACCTGGAAACGAGCGCTACTTGAGGCCTTTGAACCCCTATTTCTTAGCACACGTTCTCGACACTTAGCCTTTCTCCATCACGCCTTGTCCTTGTTGCCTTGGTTTGGAATTGGTCTTTGTCTTTGTCTAGGGGTCATAACTATGTTAGCTTTGGTCTCTTGGGTGAGTTAGTCTTTAGGACACCTTGCGAATAGTGTTTTTCAACACCACCCCAACTGTGTTTTTCAACACAACCCCTAACATCGAGTGTTTTTTAACACTTCTTGGTTTGGTCTTACCCAATTTTGTCATGTGCTTTTACCTGCTTGCAAGCATTTGATCCTTATCCTCGGAATTCAGTATCAGTGAACACACTTCAATTTTTAAACACAACACTTAATGCTTGAGATATGTCATTGATCTTTTCTTTGTGTGCTGACTGTTATTGATTTTCGTTGAGTGCCCTTGTCTAATAAGTCTCTCCATGACGCATAGCTAGAGGACTTGGGGCATGGGACATGTTTTTGTTGCTTTCTGCTTGTGGGTGTGCTCTCAAAGCTCTTGAGTGTCTCTTGTTGTTCCCTTGACACACTTAAGAGATTTGAGGCATCATCCTTGAACTTTTTTTTTTGCACAACTGTTCTTATGGTCATCCTGGCATCTATGCCTTGATGCGAGAGTGGTTTTTACTACATTAAATTGGGTGAGCTAACATTGAAGTCATCTTGACCCTTATGTCTTTGATGCTCATGTTAGAATCTTTCCACATTCCAATCTGATATAAATCATATTCATATCTTTATAGTTGCGCTTGTGACTAGTGATGATTGTGTGATTTTTTGATGTCTATTAATAATGGCCCAATGATGAAAATAAGTTTTTTACATTCTCTAATGAATAATGAACATAAAATCCTATGTTACAATTTCCCTATTGCAAGTACACCTTTGCATTTTCATGTAGCTTGCATTGTTAGACTTCATGATTAATTTGCATTTTTTAGGCTGCATTATGAGTTTGAGAGGGTTTTCGTTCATCTTTCTTGTGGACTTTTAATCAACTGTGATCACATTTTGATCTTCATTTCCTTATCTTCTTTCATGATCTCAATCAAAATTCTCTATCTTAAACAGTTGATTGATTTTGGGGCATGCTTGTTCTTGAGGCAAATTCTCTTTCTTCTCTCCATTTCTTTTCATTTCTTTCAAACTTTTATCTTCCATTCACTTTCACCCCACTTCTTTTCTTGTAATTCAACCTTGGGACATAATCTTTCTTGATGATCTACCTTGGTTCTGCAATCCTTATATCTTTCATCTTACATCAAGAATCTTATCTTTAGTTCGATTTGATCAAATTTATCAATGTACTATTTCTCCTCTGTCTCATTTTGATTTTGATCATGAGGAGGTAGTACCTATCAAAATTCAATCCTTGATTCAGCTTTATCAAACCTATCAATCAAACCTTGCTTGAGACTTGACAATTACCTATTTACAAGGGTGTTGGCCTTGTCTTTTTCAATCATCTTATCTTTGTCTTGATGTGTTCCCATCCATCGAACACACATTTGGGTTGTTTTGTGATCCCAAATTGACCTCACATTTCAATTCCATTCTTTGACCACATGTGATCCCAAATCGATCTCACATTAGTCAAAGAGGGGCAAATGTATGCACCCTAAAATGGTCACCTAGACTTTGGGCCCCATTTATTAAAATTATCAAATTTCCTGAATCAATACTTTGCAAAATTCAAATCAATTTCTTTGATCAATCCTAAATAATTCAATCATTTCAATTTTCCCTAAGGTTTGATCATTTCATCAATAATTTTATTTAATTAAAAGAAATATTCCCTCTTAAATAAATAAAATAACATTATTTAATTAAAAGAAATATCTTTTAAATGAAATAAATTTATTTAATTAAAATCTCTTTTAATTAAATGATTTTATCTTATTTAAAATAATATCTCTCTTTTAATTAAATAATGTTATCTTATTTAATTAATAGAGAATCATTCTTTTAAATAAATAAAAAATCCTCTTAAAGCTCTTTTGTGATGAAAAAAGATAAATAAAAATAAATAAAATTCCTTTTCTCTCCACACTTTCTAAAAATGAGTTTTCTTTCCTCTTTTTGCATTTATCCCACATTGCTCTTGGAGATGCATTCTCTTCCACAATTTCTTATATAAGGAGCCCTCTCCTCATTTGAGAACCCAGAATTTTCTTACTGTTGTTATGTTGCAAGTTTTCTTGGCGATATTTGGAGTTTTGAAGATTATTACATTCTAGCTTTCATATTTACATTAGCTTAATCTTCATAGCATCTTAGCTTAGTTTCCTTCATTATTTTAGTTTAATCTTCGCATAGTTAATTAGTAAAGGAGAGTAAAACTTGCATTTCAATAGCATAGTTTATTTCTTTGCACTGGTATCATCTAGATTAGTTTCATTTACATGCAATAACTTGAATATCAATGGAGATTAGCATTCTTGCTTCTCATCCTTGAATCTCTCATTTCTTGGTGTACTTGCATGGGTTTAACTAGGTCAATCTGAGGGCCTCATAATACAACCTCTGCACTCCATGAATAGAGAGTTGTGAATCGCTATTCGGGACCTCACTATTGAGTGTTCTTGGATGTAATGATTCACATAAGTGTGACTACTTTCTAGCACACAATATGTATTTTCTTAACTAAATTTTATTTTATATATAAATATATATATATATTTTTAAAACCCCCCCTTTTTTTAATTATATATACATATTTTTAAAAAAAAACCACCAATTTGGGAATATTACATACAAGGGGTAAAAATATATACATATATACATTTTTTTTTATCTTATCTTTTTACTTTGGTAATAATATATTGTTAGTATGAATAAAATGCCTTTTATAAGGCTTCTTGGATTTAACAGGGTTCTTTTTTATTTTAGGCATGCAGTGATAAGACAAGTTGGTTTCTTTTTCTTTTATATATATTTTGGGTTGAAGAAAAACATGTATATACTATTATTTTCTTTTTAAAAGAAAGGCATTTGAGTGCCTTGTTAGGGTGACCACCCAAGTGGGTCCCCCAAAGGGTCTAGTCATCTAGGATAGGTTAGATTAGTCATTACTTTTTAGTTTTCTAGAGTACAAGTGGCAAGGAATAATATTTTTTTATGACTGTGGTATTGGAAAATGTATGGGAAATTTTTCCATACATTTTCCAGAGACCTGTAGGTCTCAATTTGAGGATTTCCTTGACTTGTTTGATCTTTCATATCTTCTCATTTCTTTTTGTTGATTTGATTTCTTTTCTTTCTACTAAGTGCCTAGGAAGTATATAAGATCTAGTCTAATTCTTTTTTTGTATACATAGGATAGGATGAATCTTCCCCTCCAAATCTAAATAATCAACAATGAATTTAACATACTTTTTTTTTCACAAGATCAACTCAACTAAAGAAAATTTTAAACTTCTTTCACCTAACTTGTTCACTTGACTAACTATTTTCTTTACATACTAATATTCAGATTTGCTAAGGAGATTTCTATGACATAATCTTTGTGAACTCTTCCTTACATTATTCTTAATACATTAACAACAACACTAATATTAATATTTTTCAATGTCCATTTCAAAGAACTCAAGGAAAACTAATAATCTTTATTACAATTTCATTTCTTGCAGTGCTATAAAAAAAAACAACATAATACATCTGCATTTCCCTTGTGCACCATACATTATTTTCATAAAATAAACATGAATCTTTCAAGAGGAATTTACAACCATTCATATCTGCAAAATTTGATACAACAACACTTGGTACACATACAAAATTTGGAATGACAACTCTATTACAAAATACATGGAACTCAAGGGTTTCTCAAAACTCCCTTACAATAACAATAATCTTGAAACAAAAGAGATCCAACTCAAATATGAGAACATCATCAACTTTCTTCAAGATCTCAACTTCAACATGAAGTCTTCAATGGCTCCAAAATCTTGCAATACAAAAATACATAGGCCAAGGAGTGCTCACCTCCCAACCTAGGCTTCTATGAAGCCACCCCCGAGCTAGGGAAACCATCACAAAGACAAGGAGACAATCAAGAAAACCCACAATAACAACACATAAAACATAAAACATAATGAAATCTCCCTTCCAAGGTTAACACAAAGAGTCTCAAAATGACTCAACAATAGGGTGAAGGTGGAACCAGACTCGAGGAGAAAGCACATCTTATGATAAGAGGTAAGCCATCACTTGGCTTCCTCATCATGCATCTTTCACCACAAACACAATCTCATCAAAATCCTTATGACTCCCTATATACAAGAACATATAATAGAGATGGCTACATGGAGCCCATACATCCATGTTTCATCCCTCTCCTATCCAAGGAGAGACTCTACACTCTTGATTGTCCCAACAATTCCCTTCACCCCCAAGGCTACTCTTCCCTCCCAAGGGTGAGTATGGCCTTGAGAACTCCCTCAACAAAACACTACAACACATACAAACAAAAACTTCAAGAAAAATAAAAGAAACTACACATTTACAAAGCAAGGAAATCTTGCACTACAACAAACTCAAGATTCACATAACATCTACTATCACAAAATAACAATATCTCATAACATAAACACTTCAAAAACACAATAACTATTTTTTTGGCATACTAAAATAAACATAACATGTAAATGAGAACTCTCTCTCTCTCAACATGAAAACAAAAACAAGAAAATGAAGAATACCACCAACCTTTATCCAAGCTTATGGAAGAAAGTTGATGAAGAACTTTTCCACTTTCCAAAAATCCTCTCCAAATTAGCAAATCTCTAAATCTAGAGAGTGGGTGTCAAACTCTTCCAAAAGAAGAGTCCCCTCTAAAAAGGCCTCCACACACTCTCCTAGGGATAGGATCTCACTTCTAATTGGATGACCTTCCCAAGCTTCTTACATGGTTTCCAAATATGGATTCCTAAAAAGGTAGTCCAAAAAGGTGGACCAAAGACTTACCACTTTATTGGATGAAACTCTACCCAAGACCTTGCTTCAAAAGTGGATTTTCGGCCATTTTGAAAATCCAACTTTTGGAGGGGTCTTTTGGTCAACATGGGGTTTTCCTAAGAATAAAAATGCCCCTTACCGATAGGTATATCAAGTGGGCTTACTAAAAATGGCCCTAACACTTCCCTAGACACCTTTTAAGCCTCTCAAATACCCATGTGAAGCTCAAATTCGAAATTCATTGATATGACAAAACCTCAAGCTCCCTAACCAAGTGATCTTCATGGGGATCCTAAAGGGTACCTTCCTAGGTTGGTGTACAACCAATCCCCAAGTGGACATGTCATAGCCACAAGTACACACACATGTGTCAAGTGACACAAATAAAAAAGACACATCACAAGCCATGTGGCATATCCACTTGGGCATTCTCACATAAATCACAATTACAATTAACATATAAATCAATTACATTCATGCACCATACTTTTACAAATTAAATACATTACAATGAGGTTTTTGGCTTCTCACTAGAAGCAACCTTGGCTCAAACTGATTTTCACATTGGTCTCTGTGATGGTTCCCTGAATTTACCATGACCTATTTCCCTACACACTCAAGTACAATATCAATAGTCCAAGGAAACATACATGTAAATTCCATAACTTTCATAATTAAATAATTCTCAAGAAATTAATCGTAATTAAGTCAAAATTTCACATGGCATAATCATTCATTTATAACTTACATAATTTCATCATGGAATATACAATTCATCACTAAGTTAAACTTGAATCATAATCATTGCATATAGAATTCAATTGCAATTAAATGTCATCATGACACTCATAAACTTCACCTAAGCAATTAACTTTCAATTCACAACAGAAATCCCATCATATCATAATCAAATCTCCACTTCCTAGTTACTTACATAAGCATATAAAATCCGTCACATCCTCACAACATTCATCAATCAACATAGCCATAATTTAGAATTCATATTTATATCATAAAAATGGTCATCAATAATTCATCACCTAACATTTAACCCGAAATGAAATACACTTCTCAACCTAATTCGTATCTTGATTTTCATTTTCCTAACAACTCATAACAACATAAATTCTCTACTTGCACACCTCAACATTTCATCTAGATCAATCATCATAATTTCAGTCATAGTGTATCGTAAAGTCAACATTGTGAGTAAAGAAGGCATCATAAAATGTAATGCATTCTCATCTACTATAATCAAATCTTTGTCTAAAAGAGTAAAATCTACTAAGCTAATCAAAACATTAAGCCAATCACTAGGGCTACCATAACGATAATGGAAAAGCCATGGTGGGCCTAGAGTGAGGCCTCACAGCTACAAACATTAAGTCCTAATCCATTAACAATTTAGGTTCTTTGAATAAGATTATCATTGATAAGGAAAACAACCATAAGAGAATCATGTTGATCTTGAATTTCATTAGGAGACAACTTATCTTGAGAAAACACAATTTGAATTTTGTTATTGGCCGCATTCATGTATTCTAATATAAAATTTATATTGTCTTTCCTAGGGGGTGGGATAATCTGATTTCTCAAGTCTTGTTGTAACACTTAATAATATTTAGGTGAAGTTTGAAGAATCTCCCAAAGAGATATCTTGGCAGGAGTAGCATAAATTTTTTCTACTAAATCATACTCCTTTCCAAGATTTTAAGGGGGATGGTGTGCAAGAGGAAGCCCTAATTGAGAAGTAGGAAGATAAGGAGGAACAAATGAACTTTTAGGTTGTCTATTAACTCTTGTGTTATACATGTGGGAAACCACATGACATATGGGTTTTTGAGAATCTTTTACCACAATGATTGGTTTATTTCTAGGCAGAGGGGTATCTTGACGAAGATGGAAAACAACCTTAGAATTTTCAGTACCCAAAACATTAATAATATTAACTTGGGTAGTCTCTTTGATCTCAAAGGTTTTGTTTATGATAGGGATATAATCAAGGATATTATCCTCTTTCTTTAATATATATTCATAATGGATGCAATCTTTAGAAGATGGATCAATACAACTCATTAATGCTTCATCAGTATAAGGAATATTAGAAGGAATTTCGGTTATTATAGAGTCCTCTACCATAATATCATCTTATTTGGTAGAAGATCTTTCGTATGGGGGAGAATAATCAATATTATTGTCCAATGGTTCATCCCAAATAGGGGGATCATCAAGAATAGAAATATCTCTATGAATAAACAAAACATTAGGAGAGGTAATTATAACTCACTACTTGGGTTCATCCCTAAAGGGGGAGTCATTGAAAGAAATAGAAGGTGGATTATCATAACCTTAAATCATCATACTTAACTAAGGTATTCTCATATATGAGACCTGTATTAGGAGAAGATTTAACATCAATCCTAAATGCTTCTCCCCAAAGAGAAAGGTTAAAAACATCTTCTTTCTCTAACATATCCTTATGAGGAGATACAAGAGAAGCCAAAGAATCCTCACATGTATGAAGTTGATTCTTTTTAGTGCTAACATAATGTAAAGGTAAGTTGATGGGAGAATATTGTTTTATCTCAAAATTTATGGAATGGTTTTGAGATAATGCCCTAAACAAATTTTAAAACATGAAAAGAAAGAGAGAAATGCAAACAAATCAATGAAAGGTAACAATAACTCATGAAATGAAAGAGTTATTTTTTACATTTTTTACAAATACGAAGGCAATATATAGAAAAGATGTGATAGGAATAATGCATGCAATTAAGATCTAAGTGCCAAAATCAAAAGTATGATGTATCTAAATGCATACAAAGGAGATAATGCAAACATGATCTACCTACCAATATCAAAAGAGGAAATGTCATAAGTTAGATTCACCAAAATGTAAAATATGAAAAGGGATCACATAAAAGGGCTAATTTCCCCAATTCATATGACACGTTAGAATAAAAATCTACCCCAAGACAAATATGACTTGACACCACTTGAAAGATTGCTAATGCAATATCTGTGCCTGAAGGGTTTTTATTCATTTGTTGTTTAGAATTGAGAAAGAGAGGAATAATATTATTATGCAAGAAACTAAATAAGAACATATCTAATCTAATCAAACTAAGAAAACTAATGTGAAAGGGAATGGAAAAGAATTTGAATGCACCTAGAAATGAAATATAAGTGGGTTTTCAGACTCAAATTCTTGATTGTTGGAATCCTAGAATGGCCTATAACTTCTTATCTAAGACCTAGAGGTTGTAACCTAACTTTGCCAAATTTGAGATAAAAATGAAGGGTATAGGGCGAAATGCAATCTATACTTGTGGACAAAATGTCAATGGTGTTATGTACTAGGCAATTTTGGGTGAATTTTTTTGGGTCTCTCTAACTATATTTGATCTTTCTAATTATTTTCCATTGGCTCCATAACCTATTCATGCACATAAAAAAATGGGGAAGAAAGTTGGATAACAGGGTTTTCCTTGGTCGAACCCGTATTTAGGAATCAAACTTGAAAATGAAATGAAATTGCATAAGGAAAGATGAAATATAAATAAGATCTGAGTTGTATATCACCTTATACCTTGATAGTTCAATGCTTCTTTGGATGTGATCACCAATGTTGAAGAAATAGCTTGATCTAAAAGGAAATAATGCAATAAATATGTTAAATGATGAATATTGTAGTTTACCAACAATTCTTGATGAAGAAGAGTGAAGAATTCTTTGAAGTATTGAAGACTTGGATGCACAATTGTAGAAGAGAATTTGAACTTAGATTGCTTGATTAATCATGAATACTTGAAGACTTGATGCTAAATGTTTGAACTTGATAATGGATACCAAAATGAGGAGAGATAGGGGGTTTATATACACAATCCTATTGGAAGAAAAATAGAGGAGCACTCTTAGAAATAAGGGCTTGTATGTGACTGAATGTGACCTCTAAATCAGGCACAACACAACATGGTCATTATTCACTTGATAGAATTCGGGAGAGAGTATGAAGAACTCAATCCAAATTTCATGGTGAGGTGACCTGTTGCCTCCTATGTGAATGGGGTGTTTGAATACTCTCAGAATGAGAGCCAACAGCTGGGAGACCAATTCAACAATGGAGGATTTCCAAGAAACAATAAAGATGATAAAGAATGCAATTAAGCCAAGATTAAGTGCAATTTATCTAAGAGCTTGAAAATAAAGATGAGATGAAACTTAATCTAAGAACTTGAAACAAATATGATATTAAACTAAGAACAAATAAGCAAATTTAGTCTAAAATGTGATGCAAAGATTATACTAATAATGAGATATTAATCTAATAAATGCAATAAAAAGCTTTGAAAACAATGAATCAAATGAGACTAAAAAATGCCTATAGTGTAGATGCTCTCAAAAATTGCTCTCCCTTGAATGAGAAAAAGAGGTTCATTAAATAGAGAAGCCCAGAGAGGAATGAAGAGTTTCTTGATTTGAAACTCATGACTCTTCATTCCCAAATTGAGACAAAAAAGCATGATTTATTTAATTAAAAGAATGGAATTTGCCACATGTGGGGAGTTGACCTTTCGAGTAATTTGAATTATTAAATTCAAATAAAGAGGTGTCCATTCAATTAACTAAATATTTATTAATTCTTTTTTAAGGGTAATTAGCCAAAGGGGTAGATTTTAATTTAATTCAAAGTGCTTAGGACTTTAGAACTAAATTAAATTATCATAGAGGTAATTTAGCTAATTAAAGTCAAGGACTTTAGGAATTAATATTAATATTTGATTATTGCAATTTATGGTCTTTGCAATTGACATCAAGTCAAATTAAGTCACGTAGGAGAGAGAAAATTGCCTAGGGAACTAGGACTTTGGTGATGTAAAATCGAGATAATGCACCAAAATTGATGAAATTAAATAGGTGCCAATTTTGGGGTATTACATTTGCCCCTCTTTGAATTGATGTGCGAATAGCGCGTTGATTCAAAGAATAGTCTGAAGTGACAGATGATGAGAATTTTCATAGTCCAAGTTAGATTGTGAAGACAACAGTCTTAGAAGAGAACCAGAATCGGGGTTAGATTGCCCCAATACCAATTGATGAAGATGCATATTTAGAACTATCTCCAAATCAGGGTTAGATTGCCCCAATACGAAGCTCAGCCCTCCAAGACCCAGGTTAGAAGAATGAAGATTGACTCCCAAGAATCAGGGTTAGATTGCCCCAATACCCAATAGATTTCAAGAACCATCTCCAGAATGAAGAATGATCCTCGAGGATCTGAGTTAGATTGCTCAGATACCTAACATATAGATTTCCAGATGACAAGATGCGAGGCGTGAAGATGACGCTAGCAATGAGGATTGATGATTCAGATCAGACTGATTCAAGAATAGATTCAACAAGATTCAAATGATGTAATCATCCTACCCCCTCGAGAGCAAAATTGAAAGATGACATGTCAGAAGGATGATAAACAATAAGAGATTGTAGAGCAAAAGCAATTAAACTAGATTCGTGAAGTTGCAGAAGCAAATCGAAGCAAAGCAGAGGTCTTGTTGACCAAGTTTGACCATAGTTGACCATGGTTGACCAAATTTTGACTAGGGTTGACTTGATAAAAAGAAGAAAAGATTTGAGAACATGATGCAAAGATGAGGATCTGGCAAGAAGATGACACCAGAAGGCTGACTGCACAAGCATCTAATCCAGAAGGAGTCTAATATTTAAAACGTGATTTTGAGCCACTTAGAGATGTCAGATTTCAATTTTGATCCTGAAAAAAGATGCAGCCAAGATGATACTGGTACAAAAGATGAGAACCTTTGATGAGCAGATCCAGAAGAAAGCAATCAAGAGAGCAACAAGAAAGCGCTCCAAATGCAAGCCTAGAATGAAAGATGCAAGTCTAAATGCAGCCTAGGATGAACAAATGCAATCCTTCGGACTCGACTGCTGGACTCATCATATTTATCATCATTGAGTTCATTTAAGCACGGGACAATCACAAGATGCCATACAATTCTCCCCAACATGAGAATATGAATATGACATAAGTCTTAAATTTGTCGGAATGAGGTGTAAGCATTAAGGCACAAGAAGCCAGAATGACTTGAACACCTATTCCTTTTAATTTAGCAAGTTAACATAAGCATCAAAGCACATTTTCTAGAATGACCTAAATGTCTCTTGTGAAAAAACACACCAAACACATGAGAGATCTTTCTTTTGCCAAAGAGTGCTCGCAGTGACCCCTACGTTCACTTAGCAAGACAAGCGTTAGCAATTCCAAATGTAGCAAAAGAAGTCACTCAAAACAAACAAGGAGAAGAACCAACCTCACCAAGGCATCCATATAAAAGGATTTGAGGTCCTCATGGCCATCCAATATGAGATGAAGGCTCTTATAGACAAACACCCCTCTTATGTAGATTTCTTGGATCATTGGAACTAAACCAGCAAGCAAAAAGCAAAAGGAAAGCAAACAAATGAACACTCAAAGAAAACAAAGCTCAGCAAGCCTCAGAGGAACACAAATCAAGTTTTAGTTTCAGTTTAAGTTTGTGTTCAAGTGAATTGAAGTCGATTCAGAAACATATAACGTTCGAAGTCTCAACAAGATAGTGACAGTGGGCAGACACAGTGAGAATCACTTGTGACTATCGCGGGAGACTAAATATCAAGAAGATATCAAGAAGCTAATGAAGTATCGGTAGGCAAATGCAGTGAGAACCACTGGTGACCAATATGAGAGAGAGATTCTCAAGGTGAGAAATCTCAGAGATACTAGCGAAACATTAGTAGGTAGACACAGTGAGAACCACTAGTGACTGATGTAAGGGAGAGGTCCCGAAAGTGAGAGGTCGAATGAAAGCTAGGTATCAGTAGGCAGGCACAGTGGGAACCACTAGCGACTGATACACGAGAGATCCTCAAGGAGAGAAATCTCAAAAGTAGCTAGGCATCAGTAGGCAGACGCAGTGAGAACCACTAGTGACCGATGCTCAAAAAGAGTTTCCAAAAGTGATAGGACAATGCCCCCTAGATCAGGTAGGTGCCCCCAAGTGTGAACCAGTTCCAATCTATGAAGAGTCGAGAAAAATCTTGAAGACATTGAAAGCAAGGCATGAGCTAGCAAACTAAAGCAGGAAACAAAGGAAGCAAACTAAAGCTGGAAAGAAAACTAAAACAAGAAACTAAGAGCCAAGCGATGCTGAGATGAGATACAGCTTCAGGAAACAAGAGGTGCCTATTTACCAAGTTTTCACCATCTTGGCAGAGATTCTATTTTTGCTACCATGACGCCTGTTTACCAGGTTTTCATCAATGGCACATTTTTTTCTTTTTCAATTTTTTTGTACTTTTCTCTTTTTTTGATTTTTTTTTATTGTTTTGAATATTTCATTTTTTTGTATTTTTGTATTTTTTTTGTATTTTTCACATTTTCAATTTTTTTGTATTTTTGAAATTTTCTATTTTTTTTGGTATTATCAAGGTGCCTGTTTACCAGGTTTTCACCAGGATAATAGATACATCAAAGTGCTTGTTTGCTAGGTTTTCACTAAGATGATCATTTTTTCAAGACATTTTGCAATTTTTAGGATTTTTGCAATATACCATTTTTAGGATTTTTTTCAGCATCAATAAGTATGTACATGAGCACATAGAGAATGTCAACTGTAGAACTTCTTCAGATGAAGAGCATTGATTGGCTCTTTGAGTTTCTCTCCTTTAGTAGGAATCTCTGAGAACACAGTATTTTGTAGTAGTAGCCAGCTGAGAAGTTGTAGAATTAGAACCAGATGTTGTAGCAGTAAAAGGAGATCCAACCAGTAGTGTCCAACTATCAAGAGATCCATAGTCAAGGAAAGATCACTTAAGTGAGACCCACAAATATCCTCATGGACACACCTTAACTCTTTGTTGGATTTCCCACGCTCTAAATGCTTAGGAAGAGTACATTCTAGATTTTTCTTAGTCATGCCATTAGCAATAAGGAGATACTGATACGCACTTTGGGAAAAGGAAAGATGGAGTGAAGAGGGTAAAGTATGAGAGGCAAGGGTGATGGAATGGAGGGAAGTATGAGAATTTTGGAAGCTTGAATGGCAACTTTGATTTTCCTTTTTTTGGAATCCACATAGCTTTTGAACTTTTTTTCTTTACTTTGAGGTGCTTTTGATGACAACACCTATAAGATGGATTTCAAGATCCATTTTTTATTTATTTTCTAGCTTTTGATTGTCTTCTTCTCTTTGAGGACCTTTGTGGTCTTTTCAACACCTCTATTTCTTTTTTCTTTCTTCGGAGTCACATGTTGATTAGATGGGACATGATGACCTTGAGATATAAGTGGATTCTTATTATTTTTTCTTTTATGTTGTACATCCAAGTTACTTCCAAAAGACTTAGGAATTATGGATGAAAAAGGCTTATATGACTAGTTTAGGTGGAGAGATGGAGATGGAAGTGGACGAGCCACTTTTCTGGGAGATGAAGGGGGAAGAAAAATTGATGGGATGGGCTCAATTGCAAATATATCAGTATCATCCTCATCATTCATGAATGCATCAGGTAGATCAAGAAAGTAATCTTCCATAGAGCATTGTCAATTGTGAGTCATCTTAGAAGAGTCAGACAAGTTTGGAGGAATATTATGTGAGCCTAACCAAGATGGTCTATTCCAAGAGTTAGGTCCCCTTTCAGGTGGTAAGAGTGCATGAGTAGGAACCAATTCTATTTTGGATATACTAGGATTCCATGAGATTGTAACAAGATGGGGTCTTACATACCCATGATTTGCTAGAGTAGTAGGAGTATAGCTTGGAGTAGATGGCCTATGAGCCATAGGAATGATCTCCATAGGAGGGTGGAAAGGATCATCATCAATAGCTTGATCTGGAGGATCATAACTTTCTCCTCTTTCTAAGTTCTTAAGACTAGCATATAAGTGCATAGCATCAACTAGTATTTCTGTAGTAGCATCTGATATGGAGTCCCATTCAGCTAGAGACATAGTTAGAGGCAGACTTTCTTCATCACTATCATCTGTCAAAGGAAATGTTCTTCAACAATAGGATCTTGTTCAGTAGTAGAAGCAGCAAAGTAATCTAGAATAGGCATACCTTGAGGAATACCCAAGAGGAGGGAAGTGTCCAACAGTTGCTCCCAATCAGTATATGTGCCATTGGAGTTGGTAGCAGTAGGAGTCTGTTCAATAGAAGAAGTGGTGGAACAATCTAGAATAGGCATACCTTGAGGCATACCCAAGATAAGGGAAGCATCCAACAATTGCTCCCAATTAGTATGTGTGCAGAAAAGTAATCTAGAATAGGCATACCTTGAGGAATACCCAAGAGGAGGGAAGTGTCCAACAGTTGCTCCCAATCAGTATATGTGCCATTGGAGTTGGTAGCAGTAGGAGTCTGTTCAATAGCAGAAGTGGTGGAACAATCTAGAATAGGCATACCTTGAGGCATACCCAAGATAAGGGAAGCATCCAACAATTGCTCCCAATTAGTATGTGTGCCATTAGAGGTAGTGACATATTCAGTAGTAGCTGCAGTAGTAGAAATCTGTTTAGTAGAGTGTATAAAATCCTCCTGGTGAGGACCAAGATCATGTTCTTGAAGCACTTGAGAAGGTAGATAAGACTCTTTCTGGTAGTCTAAATCAAAATTTTGATCATTCAAAGGTCTTTCATATGTCATAGGCTGAATCTATGTTTCTTCATCATCTAAATCTACATGTGAGTGCAAGTTGCAGCTAGGTTGGTCAAGCTCATAGCTTTGATAGCTAATACCAAATCTATCTTCAGAGGGTTCTTCATAGGAATGTGGAGATATAGGGAGAGTTGTTAGTGACAAGATGGACTCAATCTGATATTCCCCCATGCCAATATCTTTGATCTTCAAGGTCTTTTCTATTTCTTTTAGCTTAGCATCATAGAACTTAGTGGACTCCCTATTGGTGGGGACAAAGCTGTCTGTCATTTTGGTAAGCATCTTAACAGAGCAAGTATTTAGGCTAGCACTATTGTCAATAAGAATGTGGGGGATACTCTTGGGGCCTATCATAACTACAGTGTGCAAGAGAGCATTATGTGGGTGGCTCAGCAAGTGATCGTCTTCCTCAGAGAATGATAAATAATGAGGCGGTGTCAAATGACCCACCATAGATTGAAACTAGTCGAGATTGAGATCTTTGGGGATGTTTGCCTTGGTGAGGGCTTTATCCATAGATAGTTTTGGTCTGAAAGTTGAAGGCTCAGGACCTTGGAGAATGATCTTTGCATGAGATCGAGGGATAGCATTCGCACAAGCTGGAGATTGTGCGTAGTTATAAGAGGGAGGCACAGGGCCTCGCAAGACAAAGGGATTTTTGAGTTTAGGAGTATCCTTGCTTCCTAGAGAAATGATCATGTCACAGTGAGAGATCCAAGGTTTGTTTCTAGCAAATTTGGAAGGTGGTTGAGCTTCTATTGCAGCCTTCTTAGTGGCATTGACTGTTTGCATGCTAGAGCTAAGATTAAAGATAGACTTTGAGGGTTTTGGCATCACATTGTCAACAACCCTGTCATTCATAACATCTATGTTTTTGTTGACAATCTTATCCTTATCCTTGTTTGAGGGAGAAGGTCCTTGTTTTTTGTCTTTGTTCAAAGTCAATTCTCCCTTCTTGACCATAAATGCTTCTATCCTCACAGCCCACCTAATCATATTGAGAAAAGTGAGGGGACCTTGTAATCGTACTTGGTATCCAAAATTTGGGACAAGATTGTCCAAGAAGATATTGAGCTTTTTAGACTCAGGTAATTCATGCAGATACTTTGTGTATAGTTGTCTCCATCTCTGGAGAAATGTTAGGAGAGGCTCCCCTTTTCATTGTTTCAAATTGCAAAGGTCTCGGATGTTGTCCCGATATTGAATATTGTGGGATTGATCATAACTCTTGTCATTTTGAGACTGACCATGACCTTGGTCATTTGGAGATTACTTATGACTAGCACTGAATTTATCTCCCCTTGGGAAGTGGATTAGATCTCCCATATTGTTGGTAGTATTCTAAGAGATCGTGAAGGAGTCGATAGTTTCAAAAGAATCAATAGGTTCAATTTTAGAAAGTGACCCTTCAGAGTCTTGCTGGTCTTGAAACAATGGGTTATAATATTCTTGAAATAATAAGTCAGGCTGTATCTGAAATAATGGATTGTAATACTCTTGGAATGAGGAGGAATGTGATGATCTCTCACAAAGTTTAGATTTCATAACAAATTCAGGATGACCTATGTCTTGATTACAAGGTTTACTTTGATCTTGATCAGCATTCTGAATGGGATAAGTCTTGCCACTTTGAGTCGTGATAGTAATAGACAAAGATGTAACGAGCAAAGATTTGGGATAAAGCTAGACTCTGTCTCTAAGATAACGAAAAGGAGATAAATGGCTAGAATAGCCAAGATGCAAGATGAACCTAGTATGAATTGTCAAAAAGAGATGGCTAGAATAGCTGAGATAAGACAATCACAACGCAAGGTACAAAAGGCATAAAGAGATAAGATGAATAGATGAGAGACAACGTGAGTCAAAGAAAAGATCGATCGATTCCTAACTCAAGACAACCAGTTTTTGATGGTGAATGAGAGGAAAATATAAAAATAGATCACGGACAAAAAGGTAGATCAAATTTATGTCATTGATCAAGCACATAAGACAAAAATCAAGGAGTTCAAGCAAATAGTCTTCAAGCAATGGGCAAGGGACAAAGCAACCTTGTACACGAATAGGAATAGTGACTTACTATTTCTACTCCCTAAGGACTCTACTTGTGTATGTTCTTGAAAATGTTTTAGCAGGCACTTAGAACACAACAACATCCTAGCAAGTTGTCTAAAAGGATATGCATGGCTCTTCTAAAGGGAGTCCTCGATATACACAAGGTACGTGAGGCACAAATCCATAGATGAGAAGAATTTGAAATCACATAGCCGGGGGGAGACGGTAACCCAAATCTCCTCCTTCACTTCTCAAAGGTATAAAGTTCTTTGAGGCTTAGGCAAGAGTGAAATCTAACTCATTCCCAAGAGAGGTGTCTTTGGATTCACCTCCTGATATTTATACTCCGCCGGAACACGGAAGTTAAGGTCATCCCTTGAGGTGATGAAATCCCCAAGCAGGCCTTCTAGAAATAAAAAAGTAAGTAATTCTCTATCAAAAGTATTTAAAGCACTAAAGGTGGAACACTTAACTCTTCAAGTAAATGTGAAGTGAGTCCACAAAGTGGTGCATTTAACTCCTCACACAAACTCAAAGTGAGTCCACACCCTAGAAAACAAGTGAGTTCTAAAAAGCACAAAAGGGTTGCCTAGTGGAACAATTAACGCTTCTTTCCTCTAGACCCCTCCCCTTTAATGTGGCACTGAGATTGCAACCACAGGGCGGAAATGAGGGGCCGGTAGATTAGTGAGTCCAATAACCCAAGATAGCAATCTAGATCAATCACAAGTAATCTAAGACTGCTAATCAATACTACTCATAAGTGCAAGAGGGTTTGAATCATGGAATATTTAACTT
Source organism: Chamaecyparis obtusa (assembly GCA_027943335.1). Taxonomy (NCBI): domain Eukaryota; kingdom Viridiplantae; phylum Streptophyta; class Pinopsida; order Cupressales; family Cupressaceae; genus Chamaecyparis; species Chamaecyparis obtusa. Next base: position 524,711 of record BSBK01001909.1, read on the forward strand.
TCCAAGTAAACATGAAGTGAGTCCACAAAGTGGTGCATTTAACTCTTCATGTAAACAAGGAATGAATCCATGCCCTCAATTACTCAATGAGATATTTGATATTGGAACCAAGAATTACTTAAGGTTTAAACACAAGCATTCACTTACATAAACTTGTATGAAAGAAAATCTATGTTCATTCATTTCCCATTAAGAGCATCAATTAAAATGTGTTCTATGAAAGCATGTAAACACTCAAGCCAAACACATGAGAGGTTCAATTTTAATCCAAAAATCCAAATGTTGTAGAGATGGAACAAAGTACCTCAAGTCCAAAGCTTTGTTTTAAACATTTTCCATGAAAGCAAGAGCACCTTCAAAACAACTTGTTAGACCCACAAGATTAGCAAAATAAAAAATTAGATAATCTGCAAGAAAAATAGCTCATCTAATAGTAAAATCTGAAAATGAAACCAACATGGTTGGATTAGGCTTGAAAAAACCTTTCCAACGATATATCACACTTAAACTTTTGATACCATTTGTGAAAATTTAAAAAAAAAATGGGTGCCCGTTTTCCAGGGTGGCACGGATTTGAAAAACACTAAAATTTTCAAAAATTTGAGAAAACTGAAAACAGCAAACAAAACTGACAAATCTAGAATTCTAGTCTCTGTCTGTCACAAAATTTCACGCGAGTCAGTAAGAGGGCCGCGCGAGAAGGTGCCAAACCTCGCGCAAAAAAGCACAAACCCGCGTGAGAATGTACAATAGCTCACACGAGCAAGCACAACGGCTCATGTGAGAAAGTGCAGGGTGTCGTGCAATGATGCAAAATCTCATGTGAGAGAGTACTACAAGGAGTGAAACCTCGCACGGGATGCTCTGGATTCTCACGCGAGAATCCATACACAAACAGTACGGATGCATGACAGAGCTTACATTCCTATCAGAAAAAAAATGATAATGAGGCTAGAAATCAGATTTTCTACCCCACGGTGGGTGCCAAAATGTATGTGACTGAATGTGACCTCTAAATTAGGCACAACACAACATGGTCATTATTCACTTGATAGAATTTGGGAGAGAGTATGAAGAACTCAATCCAAATTCCATGGTGAGGTGACCTGTTGCCTCCTATGTGAATGGGGTGTTTGAATACTCTCAGAATGAGAGCCAACAACTGGGAGACCAATTCAACAATGGAGGATTTCCAAGAAGCAATAAAGATGAGCAAGAATGCAATTAAGCTAAGATGAAGTGCAATTTATCTAAGAGCTTGAAAATAAAGATGAGATGCAACTTAATCTAAGAACTTGAAACAAATATGATATTAAACTAAGAACAAATAAGCAAATTTAGTCTAAAATGTGATGCAAAGATTATACTAATAATGAGATATTAATCTAATAAATGCAATAAAAAGCTTTGAAAACAATGAATCAAATGAGACTAAAAAATGCCTATAGTGTAGATGCTCTCAAAAATTGCTCTCCCTTGAATGAGAAAAAGAGGTTCATTAAATAGAGAAGCCCAGAGAGGAATGAAGAGTTTCTTGATTTGAAACTCATGACTCTTCATTCCCAAATTGAGACAAAAAAGCATGATTTATTTAATTAAAAGAATGGAATTTGCCACATGTGGGGAGGTGACCTTTCGAGTAATTTGAATTATTAAATTCAAATAAAGAGGTGTCCATTCAATTAACTAAATATTTATTAATTCTTTTTTAAGGGTAATTAGCCAAAGGGGTAGATTTTAATTTAATTCAAAGTGCTTAGGACTTTAGAACTAAATTAAATTATCATAGAGGTAATTTAGCTAATTAAAGTCAAGGACTTTAGGAATTAATATTAATATTTGATTATTGCAATTTATGGTCTTTGCAATTGACATCAAGTCAAATTAAGTCAGGTAGGAGAGAGAAAATTGCCTAGGGAACTAGGACTTTGGTGATGTAAAATCGAGATAATGCACCAAAATTGATGAAATTAAATAGGTGTCAATTTTGGGGTATTACAGGGCTAACCTCAAGTTTTGAAGAAATGGAATCAATATGATGCTTATAATGTTAATTTTAAAGTTCAATAAGCATTAGGAGACCGTAAAATATATGTGAGAACTCATACATACTAAAATAAGGCTAAAATAAGTACCTAACTAAGGGTGCTTACTTTTTAGGATGACACAGTCTCAAAATCAAACAAAAAACAATGTCATGTTGAAGAGCTTGTCGAGATGATTCCAACTCTACTTGAGTTGCATCAAATGAATTCATTATGAGTGAGATATGGTCAATAAAAATATGTCTAAAAAGGTTGACTAGGAATAGTTGATGACATAAGGAAGACCTTAAAACTTTAGTCACAGGATGTGATGAAACAATAATCTTAGAATCTGATGAAATTATTATTATTGTGTAGATCTCACTAATACAATCTAGTTGACGTAGCCTGAATCGTGTTAAAAGGAGGTCATACAAAAAATCCCTTGATGATAAGGAATCCCAAATATTTCTCTTACTACTTATTTTGTGAGGTATACAAGTATTACTCCTTTAGGTGTCTTTATTATCCTTGATTGTGGATTATAATGTCTTGGACACTCGACCATCAACTTGTTGCTTTGAATTTTTGGTAGGAAGCCTATTGCTTGATATATTACATTCTTCATCGTGTTGAGTGCCAAATAAGATGACATTTAATTTTGAATTCCATACATTGGTTTCTTTGTCTTGGCCATTTCCAATTTCTCAAAGTTGGTATCTCCAACTTTTTTCTATTTTGATGATATTTGGGAAGTTCTAGAAAGAAATCTTTGAGCACGTTCTTCATTTGTTCTTGAAAGCTAGTTTTTTTAGAAGAATTTAAATGAGGTTTGATTATATTCAAAATTACATGGGTTTTAGTTCCAAAACTAAAGATTCAAAATGATGAATCAATTATTTAGTGACCTTGTCCTTAATTCTAGATATTCAATTATCCTATTATTCTTCCTCCTTATGTTATTTGGAATTAATAATTTTCCTCAGACCTACTTGTCTATAGATGGTAACTTGTTTTGCCTTGAATATAATTAAAATTATGAATTAGATGGTTAATTATCTTCATCTTTATAGACTTGTAGTTAATGGTAGTTATAATTTATCATATAGACTAGTGAATCATATTTGAGTTGAAGGGAATTGAGAAAGGTTTGGATAATGTGAATTATTAGGTTGGAAATAGTTATTTTTTTTGGATGTGAATTATGTGTGTGTGACTTTTGATGTTGTTAACTTCTAATAGACTACTATGTATACTTCTAACCCTTTGTATATGGTAAAATTATGATTAATGGTAGACCAATAAATTATATATACATTGGGAACAAGGCCCAAAAATATGATCATTGGGGAAAATATAATTTGTATAACCTGGGAGTATAAAAGGGATACAAATAAAATATCTAGTTAAAGGATGATAAATTGGGTTCTTCCTTATGTGGATAGAAATGACAAAATATATGTAAAAGATCTATGCTAATGTTTAAGACTATTAACAAGACATAATGACAATATGATCTTTAATGTCTCAGTATATACAAGAAAAAAGATATAAAAATGTGTACACTTGAAAGTGGAAGAAGAATAATGTACTTGTCTGATTTTTTGTCTATTGAAGTCCCACAATGACCTAATTTTTATAACCTATAAATCTGAAATGGGAAGTTCTTTGTTCTACTTCAGGCATAGGTCAACTTGGTGTGACATGTATCCGCATAAGTAAATTTAAAGTGACCTATACCCAAGAGGGATAAAATAAGAAGTCTTGGATATGTGACAAAAACTGTATCTTCAGATTTTCCTTTTTGAAAAATCTGTGAAACCTGCACAACAAAGAGAAGGGGAAAATTATTGGGGGGTAGGGGCTTGCCTTGGTCAAGACCCTATTTAGGAATTAAAATTGAAATGATAAATGAAATAGAGTAATTATATCATGTAGTAAAGATTAAATAATAATTAAATATATCATACCATTTAGATGCAATAGTGCTTAGTATGTAATCAAGTATGTTGATGCAATAGCTTTGACTTGATACAAAAACCAAAAGGAAATCATGTAAGACAAAACCTCATTTAGTAGATGCTTGAAACTTGCCTCAATGTTGAATAGAAGAAGAAGAATAAGAAGAAGAAGAAGAATTGAATGAATGAAGATCTCACTTTGATGGCCAAAATCCTTTGTCTCGTATGAAGAAAGTGTTAGGATTAACAAGGTAGAAATAACAATTACATGCAAATATAACCAATATTAGAAAACAATAAACCACATAGAAGAGAACACAATACACAAAGATTTAACATGGTTCACCCAATCCCTAGGCTACATCCACCAATAGTGAGTCCAACATTATTATTATCCAGTGATTACAACCTGATTACAATCTATAATCCCTTATAGCTCAATTCTGCCACAAGTACTAAAATCATACATAATGAAATCCCTAACCCTAAGCCAAATTATACAATATTTTTTTTCTACATTAGGGTTATAATGAGTTACAATATGTCAGCCCAAAAATAGCCAAAAATATGTCGACCTTAAAAAAATTCACCGGTGAGGTTGGGAGGAAAAGTGTATAGTACTTTCCTGGATAGTACTTTCCTGATCAGTCACCACAAGCTAACAATCTCCCACTTGGTGATTGATTAGTATCCACACTAAAAAACCTCCCACTTGGTGACTGATTAGTATCCACACTAAAAAACCTCCCACTTGGAGACTGATCCTGCAGTAATACCGCTACCATATGAGGCTCCCACTGGATCAAACCACCCTAGACTCAGTTGTTCCTTTATTTTGTTTGGTCTAGAAGACAAATTGAAGCTGAACATGAGTTCAACTTCTCCCTTGTTATTACCTTTGTAAACATATCTACTGTATTGTCATCTATATGAATCTTTTCCATCTTGAACTTTCCATCATCCAAAACTGATCAAATGAAATGGTACTGCAACTGTATGTGTTTTGTCTTTGAGTGCAAAGAAAAATTCTTCACAAGATGAATGGCACTTTGGCTATCTCTATGAAAAAAATTATCCTTCTATGAATGTCCCAATTCTTCCATGAAGAATTGAAGCCATATCATCTCCTTGGCTGCCTCTATAGCAACAACATACTCTGCCTCTGTAGTGGATAAAATAACCACCTTTTGTAGTTGAGAAATCCAACTCACTGTTGTCCCACCAACAATAAATACATAACCTGTAGTACTCTACCTACTATCTATATCTCCTACCAAATCTAAGTCAACATAGGCTTGTACAGTAGTAGTAGTAGTAGAACCCCCAAAGTGTAAACACTTACTGGATGTACCTCTCAAATATATGAGAATCCATTTGACTGCATTCCAATGCTCAATACCAGGATTACTCATATATCAGCTAACGACTCCCACTGCATGTGCAATATCTAGCCTAGTACATACCATAGCATACATTAAGCTCCCTATAGCTAAAGCATAAGGTACATTTTTGCATCTTCTTCTGATGTCTTAGGACACATCTCCTTAGTCAATTTCAAATGACCAGGAAAAGGTGTGCTGACAGCTTTGGCATTCTCCATAGAGAAATGTTGCAACACCTTCTCAATATAATCAGCCTGAGATAGAGACAACTTCCTATTTTTCCTATCTCTACAAATTTTCATACCAAGGATTTGTTTTGCTGCCCCCAAATCCTTCATAGAAAATGAATGTGCTAACTATTGTTTCAACCCCTTAATGTGCTCCATGTTAGACCCAGCTACAAGCATGTCATCAACATATAAACATAAAATAATGTAGTTGTCATCATCCAACCACTTAAAATAAACACAATGGTCAGAATGACACTAACTATATCCATGCTCATTCATAAAAGTGTCAAATTTAATATACCATTACCGAGGTGCTTGCTTCAAGCCATATAAACTCTTCTGCAATCTACACACCAAATTCTCCTTACCCTTGACATAAAATCCTTGTGGCTGTACCATATATATTTCTTCATCCAAATCACCATGAAGAAAAGTTGTTTTAACATCAAGCTGCTCTAAATGCAAATCTTCAGTAGCCACAATACTTAAAATAGTATGAATAGAAGTCATTTTAACAACTGAAGAAAATATCTCATCAAAATCAATGCCCTTTTTCTATGTAAATCCTTTTACAACTAACCTGGCTTTAAATATTTTCTTACCTCCATCCTCTTCTTTTATCCTATAAACCCATTTATTATGTAAAGCCCTTTTAGATGCAGGTAACTTACATAAATCCCATGTTTGATTTTTCAGCAAAGAGTCCATTTCATCTATCATTGAAGACTCCCAGTGAAGCTTTGTATCCACCTTTACAACTTCATTATAACATTTAGGTTCACCAGCATCTGTTAATAAAATAGAATACAAAGAGGGAGAGAATCTGTCTGGAGGTCTACTTAGCCTTGTTAACCATCTAACATTTACTTGGGTGTGTGGTATTTTTTGTTGCTGTTGTTGCAGAGCATAAGGAACTACTAGAACATCATCTTTTGGAGTATCATCCAGTACTACATAATCATTTTCTTTCTTCTTATGCTTCTGCAACAGATCTTTGTACAATACTTTCTCATTGAATATGACATCCCTACTTCTTACAATTTTCTAATTTTCAAAATCCCAAAGCCTATAGCCAAATTTATTAATGCCATATCCAACAAATACATATTTCTTTGACTTAGCTTCTAGCTTGGTTCTATTTTCAGAATCTATATGTTCAAAAGCTTCACAACCAAAGGTTTTGACAAAAGAATGACTTACCTTCTTACCACTCCATGCTTCCTCTAGAATACCATAGTCCAAAGGAGTAGAGGGGCATCTATTGATTAAATAAATAGAAAATTTTACAGCCTCTACCCACATGTTTTTGGGCAGCCTAGCATGCAACCTCATACTCCTTACATGCTCCATTATTGTCCTGTTCATGTGTTCAACCACTCCATTTTCTTGTGGAGTCCTTGGTATAGTTTTCTGCCTATCAATACCATTAGAGGAATAATAATCTTCAAATTCTATGATGCAATACTCACCACCATTATCAGATCTGATACATTTTAACCTTTTACCAGGCTCATTCTCAACCAAGCATTTCCATTTTTTAAAGTTTGAAATACATCATATTTCTATCTAAGGAAATAAATCCATACTTTTCTTGTTGCATCAACTATAAATGTAACATAATATAGAGAGCTACCAAGGGAGGATACTTGAGCTGGTCCCCATAGATCTATATGCACAAGCTCTAATCTCTCATTATTTTTTCCTTCCCACTCTTCACAAAACTAACTCTCTTTTGTTTTCCATACACACAACTCTCATAGAAATCCATATTGACACATTTCAGACTAGGTAAAACTTTCTTTGAATGAAGTAATTTCATACTTTTTTCACTCATGTGCCTGAGTTTGTTGTGCCATAGTGCTATGTCAGAATCTACAACAACAATTTGATGTTATTCCTGCTCAACTGTAGCCATTGTTCCTGAACATTCATTATCTTCTGAAACAATTAAAGTAGAAGGAACAATATGACCTGTACAAAGATATAAGGTGCCTACTTTCACACCTTTTTCTACTACTAAGGAACCTTTTGAATTAACCTTCCAATTTATATCATTAAAAGTAACTGTGCAACCCTCATCACCCAGTTGCCCTACTGAAATTAAATTCCTACTTAGCCTTGGAACATATCTTACCTCTTGTAGTAGCCAATGATTCCCATTCTGCAACTTAATCTTAATTTTTCCCTTTCCAACTATCTGACAAGGTTCATTATCTCCTAAATAAACTAGCCCAAAATTCCCTTGGACATAATCAATAAAGTAACTTCTATGGGGTGTAGCATGAAATGAAGCCCCAGAATGTAAAACCCATGAATCATCAATACTTTCTAAAGAAAGAATCAAAGCATCCTCTTCATATTTATTACTTACCACATTTACCTCCTTGTTACCTTCTTGTCTGTCTCCTTCTTTATTCTTCCAAGACCAGCAATCTTTCTTCTTATGACCTGGTTTTCCATATTACCAACAATCATTTGGCCCTTTGGATTCAGACCTCTTTCCCTTTGATTTTCCTCTTGATTTCCCATGATTTCCAGAGTTGTTTCCTCTCTCATTGGTTCTACCCCTCCTTTGTGCATTTAAGACACTACTTGATGTGGATCCACTTGAGCTTTTCCTATGAATTTCCTCACTCAGAATAACACCAATAACATCATCATATTTTAGGGTATTAGAACTAGAAACAAAATTACTAACAGCCATTACCAAGCCATTTTAGTTTTCATGCAAAGAACACAAAATCAGAGAGCCCTGATTTCTTCATCAAAAATAATATTGACAGAAGTTAATTGACTAGTAACTGTATTAAACTCATTTAAATGATCAACAAATGACCCACCTTCCACTATTTTCATATTAAACAAATGCTTCATGAGAAATACCTTATTTGAAGTGGAGGGCTTTTCATACAACTTCGCTAGGCTTTTCATCAAATCTTCAATCATCATTTCTTATGTAATATTGAATGCCACCGATTGTGCCAGGCATAATCGAATACTACCAAGAGCCTTTCTATCAAGAATTGTCCAATCCTCATAAAAAATTCTTGCCAATTGATTGGCTTTTCCTTAAACTTGTCAACCTTCAGCCTACCCACATCTTCCATTTCTCCCACTCAACCATGAGACTCCCACTAAACTATGAGATCTTCCTGCAGAGAATAACTGAAAAAAAACCTCACTTTGATACCACTTGTTAGGATTAACAAGGTAGAAATAACAATTACATGCAAATATAACCAATATCAGAAAACAATAAACCACATAGAAGAGAACACAATACACAAAGATTTAACATGGTTCACCCAATCCCTGAGCTACATCCACCAACAATGAGTCCAATATTATTATTATCTAGTGATTACAACCTGATTACAATTCTTAATCCCTTACAACTCAATTTTGTCACAAGTACTAAAATCATACATAATGAAATCCCTAACCCTAAACCATATTATACAATATTTTTTTGTCACTTTAGGGTTATAATGAGTTACAATATATCAGCCCAAAAATAGCCAAAAATATGTCGGCCTTAAAAAAATTCACCAGCGAGGTCGGGAGGAAAAGTGTACAGTACTTTCCTAGATAGTACTTTCTTGATCAGTCACCACAAGATAATAGAAAGAAGCTAGATCTAGGGAAGTAAATGTATGATGTGTGATGGATGATGTCTTCAATGAATTCTTTCTTGCTTTCTTGAACTCCTTAAATACACAATAGCTTTCTTGTAGATGGATCACTTGCACTTGTGAATTGTGGATAGATTGTGTGTAATGGATATGAAAATGAAGAGATGAAGCCTCCTTTTATATAAATCTCATGTTTGATTTTTGGGAAGTTGACTACATAAGGAGGGAAAGAAAAATACCTTTCATCAGGACGTGAAACCTTTTTCAATTTTGGGCCTCGAGGTATATGTCACTCCTAGGAAACCTATACTAGTATAGGTAACCCCCAAGAGATCTATATTAGCATAGGTCACCCCAGGGAGACCCATACTTGGAAATGTTTACTCCAAGGTAAAAGGTGCAGGGTTTGAAAGGTATTTTGAATTTCAAGAAGAAATGGATAGATAAGTAGAAAAATTAGGTGTAAGGGATAAAATAGGGTTGAGAGGGAATGCAAATAAGGTAAATGGAAAAGTGTTCATAGGAAATAGAGCCAACATAGAGTTTTGAGCAAGATTGACAGAGAAAAAGAGAACCTTGATTAAAATGTTGTATAAAATTAAATACAATGTAAGGTCCTAATGTAAGAGACCACACTAAGAAGGGCTAAAATGGTCTAAAAAAGGACACAAAGAAAGTGCTTACTTTTTAAGACTATACATTTAGCACCCACTTTAGCAAGAGTATGAGACAAGATCATGCTCATGAAGAGAGAGAGAGAGAGAGAGAGAGAGAGAGAGAGAGAGAGAGAGAGAGGTGATTACTTTGTCCACTAAGATTATATGTATTACTATTGTTACCCAAAATTAAAACAAACAACATAATAGGCACTAGTAGATAAATTTGCATATTTTAGTTGTCTATCTAACACTACCTTATAGGTTTTGTTGATTTGCATTCACTTACTACATTTATTTTCAGATTTTCATAAATGTACTCTAAGTATTGATCAAACTATTACAAATTTAGTATTTCATAAATGATCATTACATTGTGCATTCATAAGAATGTAGTACAAATGTCCTTTGATTCATATTTCATGTTTCAATAAATAGAGTACATTGCAAATTAAAATAGAGAACTGAGGTATGGAATAGGGGTCCCATGCATTGCCTTGTGTTTGCATTTTGGTTCTGCTGGTTTCTGTCAGGTCCTTTGCATCTAGGTCACTCCTGGGTCTCCATCAGCATCCAGGTCCTTAGGGAAAGCATCATCTAAAAAAAAAAGAGAAGAAATAAGGGTTAGATCCTAATGGATCTAAGCAATGCAAGAGAAACAAATTACATACATCAGCAATCTATTTCTATTTGCATATCAATCTGAAATAATAAATGTAATAAGAAAACGTAAACCAACACTCACTATAAGGAATTGTTAAAGGGATGTGTTTTTGAAACATGAAACCTTTCGCTTCTAATACCTATTATGGTGTATGTTTTCATTTTGATCAGTCATGAATCTGAATGAAAGGGACTTAGTATGTTTCCAAACTGAGAAACCTTTTTTAGAATATGTTTCATGTTGATATTGCTTGAAAATTAACAAGTTGTTTTGTAGATAACAGCTGACTAGTTAATATTTTCAGTCATTTTTCAAGATGCAGAACAAGCTGGTTTCCCGTGCCAAGTTGCTACAGGAAGTTCTAGGTTGCTGATCTTCAAAAGAATAAATTGTTTCACCAAAAAGAGATGTTGATTTCATGTCGATTACAGAGTACATTTTCAAACTTTCAAATGACTTAATGCTGAATATTTTTACAAGTGCTTCAAGATGTCATCATAATTTGAATGTTTATAGTATGTTATGACTGGGTGTCACGAACCCATGTTCAAACCTTAGTCATTAACATTCTATTTTTTTTGAGTGTCACAAGCCTATGCTCGAACTTCATTAACAAATACCAAACATTTTTCTTGTTGTACTTCATACTACAAATTGCCAAGTTCAGTATCAGAGGAAAATGTACAATACAAAGCTACATGAATAGTTTCAACAAATGCTAGTTATGTCAACTTCAGAATGATAATTGATCACATTTTATAGTGCTTGTCAGAGAGTAAAACTTATTCATATTTAGAACTTCTGACAAGAGACATGTCAAATTTATAAATGCTGGAATGTGGATCAAATTTTGAAATTTGAACTTAAGTTCAAAAATGTGCTTATGCTGAAGAATCAAATGAGAGAAAGTTGAAATTGCAAGCTAATCCAACTGATATCATCTCTACTACTAAAATGGTGAAGAAACACGGGTCACTTCTTTGCAAATATTGGGGATTGTGAACTCTGTACTTTTCAAAAGGGACAATCAACTATGTGTTGGAGGAGGTTTGAAGTTTGAAGGACATTTATGTTCTTGGTCTTGTGACATGTTCAATATTAGCAAATCATTGAATGGTTTTTGTTCAGTCTCCATATTCACATAAACTGCCAAGTTATTAAAAGAGTATTATTCAAAAGATGGTAGCAGAGAGTTGAGAATCAAAGGCTGTGAATCCACTTTTAGAAGGATTAGTGCATGATAAATAATGACAATCAGTGTTCATTTTTTTAGCAGTGAAGTCCACAGTTCAGATCTCAAACCCTTCATGAAGATATTTGAAAAATTAAAATAGAACAGTGTATGTGTCGACTTTCAGAATGAGGATGTGTTTCAAATCTCTTAGACTTTAAGTCACATTATTATTGCAAACAGTGCATGGTTTTAATGCAAACTTTTGAAGTATTCAATGCAAAGAGTTTCTATCGCAACTGAAGTTTCAAAACCCTCAAAATAGCAAGGCGGCAAGTAAAACAATGTATCAAAGTGTTGTTATCAGCGAGTGAGGGTTCGAACCTCATTTTCATGCAAAGAAAGGAAATATAAAAAATGGAAACAACAATATATTGATATTGTTACAAACAGCAAGTTCGAATATGGAAACCCATTGTTTATGCAATAAAATGAAGCTATAAATGATGTTGAAAAATGTGTTTGTATATGCTAAATCTGTTTGTGTATCAAAGAGAAAACTTCAATACATTATGCAGAGAAAAGAGGGCATGTTTTTTGTGCTTTATCATTCAACAAAGATGAAATGGTAGTGCGTATACACTAACCAGCAGTAAAACCATGTTTTCAGAAGAGAGGAAGGCACATTTTTTACAAAACAAGGCACATTTTGTAAAAATGTTAACAGAAAGTTCAAATAGATAACATACAGTGCATCTTCCTGTTGATCAATAGGTAATGAACAAAAAAAGACATATATTATGCAGGGATGAAGCCACAAATAGTTCAGAAAAGGAGTGACATTTTTGCAAATAAAATGTTAAACAGGGAGTAAACATCAGAAAACTCACAGTTTCATCATATGTATGCCAAGTTCTTCCTATTTATTAGGGTCTAATTCCCTTATTTTTGCAAAAAGATTGATCAAATGCCAAGTTCCAGAAGTTTGAACATGCAAAGAGCTAGGGTTTCAACCCTTGTGTTATGCAAATAAAACTATCAGATGCAAGTGAATACGAAAGACAAAATGCCCAAAATGAAACCAAATATTGTTTGGAGTCTGCAAGACTATGACAGAGACAATAAATGTGGTTACAGATGCCAGTACTAGTGAGCTCCTTGAAATTGAAAATAATGCCTCTTGTTTCCTCTTAGATATTACAAGATGCAAGTGGATGAGTGATATATTATCCTCTCCATATTGTTTTCTTTTACCACTTAGCTTTTTATCTAAGTTGATTTTAGATTTAATTAAATTAGGGGGAATAGGTTAGTAAATAGTTTCTTTTATATTTTAATATAAGTTTCCTTGTATTAAAATTTATTTTTGGCAAATTCATTGTAAAAGGAATTTTTATTCCTTATTATTAGCCAAGAATTAGGGAAATTATCATTTTGTGAAAGTGACACATTGACTATATTCTTGGAGTCAAACTGGAGCATTCTTAGGGAAATTTGTAGAGGCATTGGATTCCCGGATTAGGGTTTTCAGAGCTTAGAAAAAGAAGATTAATGGACTTTTTTAGAGGTCTCATGTGTGGGAAAGAGAGTCTATAGTGAACTATTTTGTTCCTAAAAGCTCAAGAGTCCATTTTGTAACCATTTTGTAGAGATTTTTGGAGGAAATATAGCAGATTCTTCAGCTCATTTTGTGTTCAGATTTTCAATTCCTTTTCATCTTCTTTAGCAAGTGTTTCATTTCTGATTTTGAATTTGGAAGTGAATGTATCTTTGTTCCTTCCTCATTGATAAATTTGATCTATCAAGCCTTATTTGAGAAATGTATGTTGTTAAGTGTTGAATTATTCATGGTTTATCCCTGATAGTTGAATACATTAACCTATATGTTGAACAGTGTACCAAATTGTCTGAATATCATTATGTGTCAAGACTAGAATTGATGTTTCCTTTACAGGATTCTAATTAATTCATTGGTGTATCACCCTTTTTTCTAAGTTTTAAGTTCCCTTTTTCCCTTTTCCCAACAAGTTTTTTAGGTTTAGTAAAGTGATAGCCAATATTTTATATGAATCGGCCTAGAATCCAGAGATTCCTCTCTAATCATAGTCTACCCACAGCTAGGAGAGGTTTCCATTGTCAGCTGGAATTGTTGTTTAGCCTTATTTCCTAATAGAGGTAAAAATTTAGTGCTAAACAATTTTTGGCACGCCCGATGGGACAATGAACTGCTTCCCAGTTTTGAGTTGTTTGATATATGGTGGTTTCAATTTTTAGCTACAACTCTAAGAGTCAATTTTAATGAGTAGAACTCCTACCAGAGAAAATAAGGAAGGATTTGTTTATCAGGAGTTACAGTCAAGTAGAAGGGGAGGAAGATCATCCAGAGGTAGAAGAGCATCGCATGATCCAAGAGGTACTTCTTTCAATTCAGATTTTTCATCATTTGACAATCCTATTTTTAAAAGACAAGCTGCAAATTTAGAAGAACTTGAGGTTATCATTGAGGCACTTAATCTCCTTGAAGATTTAGAGGTTCCTAATCATACTAGGTTAGAGTTTCCAAGTATTGAATATTTATCTTTAAATAATTCTATTCTCAGAGCTTCTATGAGTGGTGCTACAATAACTCCCCAGCATCTAAAGACTTATCAAAGGAAGGTAGTTTAGCCTGCTCAACCTTTTGTTACACCGGCTATTCAGTAGCAAGGTCAACAACAAGCAATGGCCAGAAATTTTTCATTCGTTACATTCAATCAAGGTAGTCCTTTGAGGATTGCAAATCAAAACAATGTTCCATTGGCTGCTCTTAAGGGATTGCCAACATTTACTAGAGAAGGACCAGTGACATCTATTGAACATATTAGAGATGTTGCAACTCTGTGCAATGTCCATCATATTACTAAAGAAGATGTAGCTTTGAAGCTATTAGAAGCGTCACTCAAAGGAAAAGCTCTTGACTGGTTCAGAACCCTTATGGTAGATTCTATTGCTACTTGGGATGCTCTAGGTGAAAAGCTATCAAAGTTTTTTGAGGACAAATTTGATAACTTGTCTCTTGTGGAACAATTAACTACAATCAAAAGAGCACCACAAGAGGAGATGAGTGATTTCAACCTTAAGTTTTAGAAGACCTAGAATCAGATCCCTGCTACAGTAAGACCTTCAGCTAAATATGAATTTCTATATTATTTGAAGAGTCTCAATAGTGATATTTCTATAATGATTCAATCTATGGGGAGTAATACTTTGCCTCAAGCTTTTGATACCGCTATTAGGGTAGAGAATAGTCTTATTCAGGTAGGGGAGATAGCTCCTAGGCCTCCTATGCCTTTCTTTCCTAATATACAACCAAATATGCCATTAGTGGTTCTGCCATTAGCTACTGTCCCATCTTATAAGCCTTCAAAAATAGCTCCTATAGCTTATCCGAATGAGTTGCAAACCATTAAGGACAGCTAGCAAAAAATTGAAAGTTTGTTACAGTCTTTTGGAAATGAGTTGGTAGCCCTTAAAAGGAGTCAAGCTTAGGTTAATCCTACTGTCCAAAACTAGTTTGTTGGTTCATCCTCAACACCATACCCAAATCAGTCCAATTTTCAATCTAATAGGTAGTAGTTTCAAGCAAATTCCAATGTAAATAGACAGAATTGGAACATGAGGCCAAATAGGTAGTATAATCTAGCACCTCTTAATGTTGTTAGAGACATTGTACCATCTCAGAATAACATTGCTACTGACTAGTGTTTTCCATGTAGTGAAGCACATGATCAATCAACATGTTCTAATGGTATTTTGAATCAAGCTCTTATGGTTCAAAATTCATTGAATTCATAGTAGAATATATTTGTTGAAGAGGTTCAAAATTAGGTAGATCCGGGTGTTGAAACTAAGTTTTTGAATTGGCAAGAGGAAGAATTTTGTGGATTTAATGAAGATACATCAATTGCAGCAAATACTAGAGAAAAAAGAGAGCTCTTGAAGCAGATCAGTTTTCTGGAAACACTTCTTCTTCACTAGTTTCAATTTTGAAGAATCCAATAGTTGCTGCTCCTCTTGATCAAAATCCAAAAGGGATTGATCAAGGTTCACCTAGCTCAGCACACAAGGTACAATTTTTAGTTCCTTTCAATATTGTTGATACAATGAAAAAAACCAATGTTACTTTGTTTGCTTGGGACACTTTGCATATTCCAGGATAGATTGAAATTTTGAAAGAAGGATTATCTAAGTTATCAAGTAATTCTCAGCAAGCTATCCAGCAGCCACCAAATGTGGTAATGGTTAATTTTGAGCCTTTAAAAGTTCAAGAAAAGTCATCAAAAGAGGCAAATAAGCCTATAAAAGTTTAGGAGCCAGCAAATTCAGAGGTAAAGAAGGCTGTTAATACTAAAAAATCAGCAATTTTTGTTGATCATAAGGCTTCAAATGATCAAAAAGCATTAGAGAAGGAAGGTAAAAAGACTACAAACTAGAAGCCTCCTCCTTTTTATGTTACTTCGATTATTGGTAATAAGCTGGTTCATAATTGCATGGTAGATAGTGGTGCTACTAGCACAGTTATGCCAAAGAAGGTGGTTGATTCTCTAAATCTTAAGTATGAACCTCTTGAAAAAGGTGTAGTATAGCTTGATGGTACTACTGTTAAAACCTTAGGAGTCATCATGAATGCAAGTTTGACCCTTCATTCATGCCCAAATTTTTCCATTCCATGGGATATTTATGTGATTGACCTACCAGCTTATTTTGCCATATGTTTATCTAGGGATTTCATAGCTAAAATTGATGGATATTTTTCATCAGATTGGTCAAGTATATTTTTTAGAACAAGGTATGGTGCTAGAGTGACAATCAAGTCTGAACCCTTCTCAAAAAATCATATAGAACCATATAATCCCAGTCTAGTCAATGCAAACTGTATAAACATGGATCAAGATGAAATACCTGAATGTTCATCATATAATACTAAAACCGAAGCATATCCAGATATTGTTTTAGATGAATGGGCTTTCAAAAATGCTCATAATGATGAATCATTTGATGCTGGATTTGGAAATTATATGATGTTTGAATTAGATGATGTTATTCCTAGTCTGATTAAAGGTCAAGAATCTGAATCTAATGAGTCTAATCAGCTTTGGGATTTATTTTTTGATGGTTCAAGGAATAAGGATGGAATTGGTGTAGGAGTTATGTTAGTATCTCCTGATGGTGATAGATTTTATGCTACCTACAAGTTAACTTTTC
This sequence comes from Chamaecyparis obtusa, assembly GCA_027943335.1. Taxonomy (NCBI): domain Eukaryota; kingdom Viridiplantae; phylum Streptophyta; class Pinopsida; order Cupressales; family Cupressaceae; genus Chamaecyparis; species Chamaecyparis obtusa. The sequence continues at coordinate 541,675 of BSBK01001909.1, forward strand.
CTTGCTCCAATAATGTAGCTGAATATGAAAGTTTAATCCAGGGATTAGAATGGGCAAGTCTGAAAGGTATTAAGTGTCTCAGAGCTTTTGGAGATAGTGAACTCATTGTTAAGTAGGTGAGAGGCCTTAATACTGTGAAAAATGATTTGCTTAAGATGTACAGGTCTAGAGTTTCTGATATGCTAGAAGAATTTGATGCATTTAATCTGATTTCAATTCCTAGAAGAGAAAATCTGCATACAGATAGGTTGGCTAGAATTGGTGCTCATATTGAAATAATAGAGAATAAAGGACTGATTTCTGATCAGTCACATGTTAAGATAATTGTCAGGCCTTCTATACCTGATAATGATGCATACTAGCAAGTTTTCAATACTAATGAGCATATTTTGAGTTTTTTAATAGAAACTAATGACTTTTCAGCTCCTAAAAATAGCAGAAGTAATCAGCAAATAGAAGACCAGATTATCTAGCTAAAGTCTAACAAGCTGCCAAAGGGATTAGTTAGCTTGGAATCCACATTCAATTCTGATGATCAGTTCAGAAAAGGTAAAACTAGCTTGTTGGTTAAAGAAGATCATTATGAAGAAGTTGAAATTTTTAGAGATAAATGGTTAAAGGTTGGTAAGATAAATTCTCCTAAGGAAAAAGAGTTGTTCATTAATCTTTTTAGGGAATATAGTGATGTTTTTGCTTGGAACTATTATGATCTTAAGGGCTTTGATCCTTAGCTCACTCAGCATACTATAGAATTAGAACCTAATGCAAAACCTATTAGGTAAAGGCAAAGGCCTATCAACCCAAAATTAGAACCATTAATGCTTAAGGAGTTAAGAAAACTGTTAGATGGTGGCATTTTTTTTCCTATTAAGTACACATCTTGGGTTTCTAACTTAGTTCCAGTTAGGAAGAAGAATGGTGAGATGAGACTTTGCGTAGATTTTAGAGACCTTAATAGGACATCTCTGAAAGACAGACATCCACTTCCTTCCATGGAGAAAATTTTGCAATATGTGTCAGGATCAGAGAGATTCTCTCTTTTGGATGGGTATTTTGGTTATAACCAGATTCTGGTTAAGGAATCAGATTAGTATAAAATAGCTTTTATGACAAAGTGGGGTACTATGGCTTATAGGAGAATGCCCTTTGGATTGTCCAATGCTGGGGCAACCTTTCAGAAGGCAATGGATATGGCCTTTAAGAATCTAATGTATAAGTTTGTTTTAGTTTATCTTGATGACATAACTATTTACAGCAAAGAAGATAGTCAACATATTGATCATTTGAGACAAATCTTGCAAAGGTGTAGACAATTTGGAATATCCTTGAACCCTAAGAAATCTGTATTTGCAGTTCATGAAGGAAAACTTTTAGGATATAAGGTATCTAAGGAAGGAACCACAATAGACCCTGAAAGAATCCACACAATCCTTGAACTTTCATTGCCTAAACAAAAGAAAGGTTTTCAAAGTTTCATTGGAAGGATTAATTTTGTAAGGAGGTTCATTCTAGATATTGCAAATTTGTTGAAACCATTGACTTCTATGCTAAAAAAGGATATTTCCTTCAGCTGGAATGAAGAAGGGAAAAAGAATTTTGAGCTGATCAAGCAAGCTCTATCTTTAGCTCCTACTCTAGTTAATCCAGATTTTACTAAAGATTTCATTTTATATGCTTATGGTGCTACTGATACAATTTCAGCTATGCTGGTTTAGAAAAATGTTGAAGGACAGGAGCAGCCAATTGCTTTCTTTAGCAAAGGCATGGATGACTACAAGAAAAGGTACACATTTGTTGAAAAACATGTACTTGCTACCATTAAGGCATTGAAAAATTTTAAACATCTGATTGCTAGTAATAGAGTGCATCTAATGGTTGCACATCCAAGTGTAAAAGAGTTCTTACTGAATAAGGATGTAAATGAAAAATGTGCTGGTTGGATAGCTAGAGTGATGGAATATGACATTCAAATACATGTTACCAAGCTGGTAAGAGGGAAAGGCCTTTGTGCCCAACTTGCAAAAGAAGAGGAAAGTGCTGAAATTCCTAATAAATCTAAAAATTCTCAGATTGATACTATTCTATTTTTTAATTCAGCAACCTGGTTATCTGATATGATGAGGTATCTTCAGACTGGACTATGTCCAAGTGATCTCAATAAGGCCAAAAGAAGGTACTACAGGTTACAATCTATCCCTTATGTCCTTATTGATGGTGTTTTATATAGAAAGGATTATTCTGGTATATTTCTAAGATGTGTTGATACACTAGATTAGAACAAGATACTATCTAAATTTCATGATGGATCATGTGGTGGTCACTTTAGTCCTAAAACAACAACATGGAAAGTACTAAGGGTAGGCTATTATTGGCTTGATTTGTTCAAAGATGCTTATGCTTGGGCTAGGAAGTGTCAGAAATGTGCATTATTTGTAGGTAAACAAAAGCTGGTTGCATTGCCATTGAAGCCTATTATTGTTGATCAGCCATTTGCCAAGTGGGGAATGGACTTCATTGGTCCTATTCACCCTAATTATAGTGCAGGCCATAAGTGGATTTTGACTGCCACAGATTATTTCACAAGATGGACTGAAGCAATTGCATTGAAGGAAGCTACTGGACCTATTGTTCTAAGGTTTTACGAAGATATAATTACCAGGTTTGGGGTTCCTCAATCAATCATTTCTGATAATGCTATGGCTTTTATTGGATTATCTATTATAGAATGGGCTGTTAAAAAAGGATTTTATCTCAATACTTCATCAAACTATTATCCTCAGGGTAATGGTCTTGTAGAGTCTACTAACAAAAACCTAATAAGGATTATCAAGAAGATTCTGTAGGAAAATAAGAGAGATTGGCATTCAAAATTGAAGGCAGCCCTATGGCTAGATAGAATTACACCTAAACAGGTCATTGGGAACTCTCCTTATGTCCTAGTTTATGGTAAAGAGGCTAGGTTGCCAGTATCTACAGAATTTCTAGCATTGCAACTTGTTGATCAGATGTTGTTATTTGAGGAAGAGGACTCTTTAAAGCTTAGGTATGTGGATTTTTTATAGTTAGAAGAAGAGAGAAGGAAAGCCTTGGACATAATGGAGCAATGGTGCCACCAAGAAAATGCCCCCGCATGTTTGTACCCAAAGTATTCCATGAGGTATGGCCCATCCTGATATTGTTTTACCCATTAATGAATTCAATGATGCATGCACTTGGCTTGAATCGCACACCCTGATTGGCTATTTTCTAGGTCGCAACCCCCCTGAACATGTTCTCAAGGATTGGGTTGTGAAGAACTGGACTCCTCATGGAATCCGCCTGGAAGGTATTCAGAGCCTTACCAAAGGCTTTTTTCTCTTTCTCTTTTCTAACCCCTCCCATGTGGATGCTATCTTTTCCAAAGGTCCCTGGAATATCAAGGCCTCACTATTAATTTTCCAACGCTGGTCTCGTGACTTATCTATCTCTAATGATAAGAAGCTCAAGGTCCCAATGTGGGTCGAGTTCCCTGGTCTTCCCTTACCTTGTTGGCCTTTCATGCAAGCCATACCACAAAAGTTTCGTAGGTTTATATGTCTCGAGCATGACCATTTTCTTAATCCGTGGCCTCATGAGAGGCTCTGTGTTGAGGTTGACCTTTCTAGGGATCTCAAAGAATCCATAGAGATTCAGGTTGGTGATACCACCTTCACCCAAAAGGTGCTCTTTCTTAATCTTCCCAATACTTGCTATCAGTGTCAATCCACAAAGCATAAGATTAAGGACTGCCCTTTGGTAGTGCCTTGTACCAAGCCTCCTCCCAAGGATGCTAGTTCACAGCTAGTTGAGGCTGGCAAGAAAGAAGATGGAAAAAAAGATGAATGGGTCACTGTCGACTGCTGTAACAAGCCCCACAAGTAGCTTGTTTCAGCTCCCACCTCCCATCTGCCACCCTTTGATAACATGGTTTTTTTGGAAACCCCTGTTATTGAAGTTTCAAACCCTGTTGAGCAGGGGAAAAATGTTTCCACCACCCAAACTTCTGCTCCTACAGCTAGCATGCCTCCGATGGCTGCCAAAATTATTTCTTCCAGCTCTTTCTACCGCTCTCGTAGCCCTTCTGGGTGCATTAAGACTAAATTTAATGGCATGCAAGACAAGCGGTGTAATATTTCTCTAGATTTTCTTGGGTCTAGTTTTGCCCCAAGATATTTTTCTAATAGTTTTGACTCCCTTAGGGATGAGGATGGAATGGAAGACACTGTTATTCCATGAAGTACATCTCATGGAATGTTTGTGGGTTGATAGACCTACATAGAAAATATTCTTTCAGGGATTTCCATAAGTCTTTTTGTCATCTAGATGTTTTATGCCTCCAGGAAGTTAAGATTTCTGGTTTCATGCTTGATGTTGCTTGTAAAGTTATTTGGCCTAAGAGCCTTGCTCTTTGTTCTCAGCACAAGGCTGGTTGAGGCAAATTTTTTACTCTCCTCTCTCCTCATTGGCATTCCTTGTTGGTTAGCCATGGTTCTGATCCCATGCAATGAGTGGTTTGGGCCACTTTCATCATTGAGAATCATTCCTTCGGCATAGCTAATGTTTATGCTCCTAATGATTCTGTTGAAAGATCTCACCTATGGTGATGGCTTTTAAATTCTCTTCCACCTGTAACCTGGCTTGTTTGTAGGGACTTCAATATGGTGGAGATGGCATCTAACAAGGATGGTTTTGTACCATTTTGATGGATAGCTAGTGAAAGAGAAGCCTGGTACTACATGCATAATAAATTAGGGCTTTTTGATCCCAATGTGGGCCATGACCATTCTGATGGGGCCTAGTACACTTGGTCTAATTACAAGGCTTCTTATAATAGAATTCATAAAAGGCTTGATCATGCCATGATCTCGGCTCAATCTTTTTTTTCCTTCTCTAAAAAGAAAGCCTTACCTATCACTCCTCTTGTTGATGTGACCTTGTTAGACCACTTTGCCATCCAATTTAATGTTGTTTGGTAGACAGCTAAGGCTAGGCCTCCCACCATGCAATTCTACTTTAATACTTCTATCCTTCATCATCCTTTTACTATTGCCCACATTCATTGGGTTTGGAACCTGGAGCCTAGACCCACCCACTTGATAGATTGGATTCAATGGTGGAATGATGCCATTAGGCATACAGCTCATTTCTTGTGCATTTATGGTAGGCAATTGGCCAACTATCATCATAGAGCCTATGATGTCAATGCCAAAGCTTTGCATGTTGCCACCAAAGCTTTAGCTCAGGACCTGTTCAATCAAGAGTTGCAAATCAATCTTGCCAAGTTATGCCACCAGAAGCAAGTGGCTGACAACCATGCTGTTACAGGATCCCAGATCAAAGCTCAGTTGCATTGGTTAAAGGTTGGAGACCAAGTCTCTAAAGAATTTTTTACTGTGCTCCATCCTTGACATACCAGTATGGGCATAGCTAGAATCCAAGAAGGTCATTCCCTTTTCACAGAGCTTCCTGATGTTTTGCAAGCCTTTGTTCACCACTATGAACAAGTCTTTGCTACTCAGGGCCACTCCCCTACCAATGAGAAAGCTCTCAGGGATTGCATCATGGTGGTTCCTCAGTGTGTCTCCCATCCTTAGTGGGTCTTTTTTGATGAACTACTTTCCATGTAGGATCTTTGTGAAGCTGTGTTCGCCATGGCTGATGATAAAGCCCCTAGTTGTGATGGCTTTCCCTGTGAGTTTTACAAAACCCTTTGGGATGCCATTGGTCTGGATCTCCACCAAGTTTACCTGGAAGCCTTTTATACCGAATCTCTTGGGGATATCATTAACTAGGGGAATATCAAGTTCATTCCCAAAGCAAGGGATCCTGACATTTGTAACTGGTAGCCCATCACTTTTCTCAATGTCTCATACAAGATTATTGCGAAAGCACTAGCTCTCAAGATCTGACACATGCTTCTGTAAATTGTCTGACTTGAGCAAACAGGGTTTAATAAGTCAAGATTTAATCTTGACAACATCATTGTTGTTTGGGAAGGTATGGAATGGGCTCGTAAGTCTCTCTAGAAATCCTTTTTTCTCAAAATTGATTTTGCTAAAGCTTATGATCATATTGAATGGCATTTTATCCTTGCGATGCTTCACGCTATGGGTTTCAACCCAAGATTTATTCAATCTATGCAGATGCTCTTCAATAATGCCTCTATCTACATTACCATCAATGGCCACTAGTCTTCCACCTTTGGTCTTTTTCATTCCATTTGGCAGAGTTGCCTGTTGGCTCCTACTCTTTATGTGTTAGTGGCTGAAGGGTTTGGCTATCTGCTTGCTCACTCCATTTCCATGGGAACTGTTAGGGGAATCTCTGTGACAAATTCCTCTCAACATCTTGTCAATGGCTATTTCACTAATGATTCCTTCCTCACTTTGGTGGAGGATGAAGAGAATATCAAGGCAGCCTTGCAGTGTTTATACACTTTTTGCTTGGCTTCTGGCTTAGCCATCCAATGGCACAAAACCCTTTGTTATAGACAGTCAGCTCTTCCCGAGCCTCCCTAGCTTTCTTAGTTTGGATGGACAAGAATTCAACATGGGGAGATATTTTGGTTCTTCAGTATTCCCTTTTCTTTTCAAGGCAATCCTACTAATCTATGGAATGCAGTGCTTACTAAGATTGAAAAAAAGCTTACCTACTAGATCACAAAGCCACTCTCCCTCATAGGAAAATTCTAGATCTTCTCCAAAGTTTTGACTGCTACGCATGTTTATTACTCCTCTTGTTGGGCCCCTTCTAAAGCCTCCTACAAACAGCTTGAGAAACTTCTTTGAGATTTTCTCTGGGCCTCTGGCATTGATCACTAGGGCTTTCACAGAGTTGCCTAGGATTTTTGTTTCCTTCTAAAGTCCTCTGGTGAGCTTGGATTAATTGATACCCAGAAGCAAGGGCATGCCCTTTGTGCCAAGTGGGTTGTACGATGCCTCACATGTGATGAATCCTAGAAAATTCTACTTCGTCACTACATTGGCTCAGGCTTTCCTCTTCACAATCCTACCTGGAAGGGGATTGGCTTTCAAACCCTACTGGTTATGAGGGAGCCTATCCAAATCTAGGGTACTTTTGTCACCAAAAGTATTTGGAAAGCTTGAGAGTCTGTCAAGCCTTGGCTTCGGTGGTCTAGGAATGGATTTTGAGATGGTCTTTCTTTCAACTAGTAGAACATTTGGTGGTCTCCTCTTTTTTCCTAGCAAGGGATTCCTCTTGCTAGAATTCAAGGGGTTTAGTGCTCTTCAGTTTCACAAGCATGGCATTCAAACCCCCAAGGATGTTTTCTCTAGAGCAACTATGAGTCTCTGATCCTAGGATGATCTCTGAGTTCAGTTTTAGCTCATCGACCCAGATCATAAAACTTTTGACTTGCTGGTTTCTGCCATCCTGCCTCACCTCTTGCACAAGTTGGGAATTCAATCCGTCAAACTATGGTGGAAAGACTGGAAGTGGTATCTTGCCACTCCATTCACTAGTTACAAGCCTAAGCTTGGTTATTCTTAGTGTATGCCTCATTTGCCCATGATTGACTCTCTCAACCACCATTGGCATCTTTCCTCTTCTCATAAGAGTTGGGGTTTGAGATTCTACACTATTTGGGATGTTGTTACTGAGCCTAAAATTGCTCATTTTTTTTGGTGTTTGTTATAGCAGGGCTTACCCTTGGGAGCTAGACTCAGACATATGGGGGTTTTTGACCCTAAATGCCCTTTTTGTGGTCACTCAGAGATGCTCATCCATATTTTCTAGTTTTTTCATCATGCTCAAAACTACTGGAGTTCGATTCATAACTTTTTTTCTCCCTTCAGGCCAGAGCCCTTTTCTTGGCATATGGCTCTTCTCGGTGACTCTCGCAAAATGCCTTCCTAGTTCACCTAGATATGGCATACTTTTAGGCTAGAAATTTTGTTTACTCTGTGGAAAGATAGAAACACTGTGCTTTTTTCTCATAGTTGTCGGGATAATCATGTTTCTCTTTTTGATAAAGCTTGTATTTGTAACAATGTAATGATGTAGATGCAGGTGCAAGCTGACAAGGTGGCCCTAGAGGTTTCCCACTTACAGGAGTTGCTCTAGCACTAGGGCAATGCCCCTTGCATTGTTTCCTGGGTGCCTTTAGATTCTCTCTCAACTGACCGTACGCCACCCAGGGGCCGATGTTAAGAGCTCCTCTTCTACACACTCCAGGACTCCGTGGCAATGGCGTCGCCACTCCACCTCCTTTCCTCCTAGGAGGGATGTGGGTTTTGGGTGGCCTCTTGTGCTTGCTTCCACTATTGTTGCTTTTTCTCAGCCTTCGGCCTCTACTCCTAATAATCAAGGAAAGTTCCCTCACCTAGCGCTGGCTATCTCACCCAGGCGGGAGGAAGAAGAAGTTGAAAAAGAAGATCTAGAAGATGGCTGGGCCATTCCTGATCAGAATCCCAGGCCCAATGTCTAGGGAAATCCAAATGACAAAGATCCTCCTCCCTCTTCTGCTACTACTCTCGCAACCTGAGGGTTTCTAGTTTTATAGTTTTATTTTATGAATAGTTGTTTGTTTTCGGCCTAAGTGTCGTGTGAACTTGCAGGGTGATTTTTTCCCCCAGCCCTTTTTTGTGAATATTGTACTTTAATATTTCTATTAATAGTGAAGGCCTCTATTCATAAAAAAAAAAAAACTATCTTATATTATTATTATTTACTAATATTAAAATTTTCATAAAAGAAACCTTTTTTTGCTTTTTTTAAGATGAAATTTATACATCGCCCATGTCACCTATGGTATATAGGTTTATTTTTTTATAATTAACTAAAGAGTGGTCATGATTCATTTTTGAAAATATGGAGGTGATTAGCTTCTGAGTTTGTTTGTGTGGGTATTTTATTTAAATCCCATAACCAAATCATGAGTTTTTGTGAGTCATTGTCTTCCATTTAGAGCTTGAGGAATCAGTGAGATCATCAACATCAAAGACATGCATTATGAATATGTTTTCTTATTGAAACCTAACTGATGATTGCCTACAATTTGATATTAGAAGCATATTTTACATTACCTTAGCTACATGCTTTGCACATGCTCTTATTCAAAATTGAAGCTCTAATGAATGGTCATCCAAATACTATAGGCTTCACAATGATTGCCACTCCATTATGCTCAAGATTTGCAAAAAAACTTACAAAGCTTGGTATCTGATCCTCACCTTGAACATATAATTTGTGATATCACTATTCATAGTACTTCTTTGGTAGATATACATTGACTATGGAGTCTTGTTACATGCCATAATTATTTTTGACACTTAGAGAATACATGGCAAAGAAAATTCAAGATGGAGCATTGATTAAATGAAATCCATCATATCAACTTAACAAATGCCTCAAAGGGAAATTTGATGGCACCTGCAATGAAAGGAGGTTTTCAGAGATGAGGGTTTTAGAGAAAGGATTCAATAAGGTTTTATCATAGGTCATCCTGGAATGAAAATCAAGGAGATTTATTTAGGTCTTAGAGAGATGTGGTGGCTTCTAATTTGACCCATGTCATGTTCTTGAATAACATTCCCATCAAAGGAGCTCACTTCAAGCCAAATCAATATCCAAATGGAGATCACTCAGACAGAGAGAAAAATGGAGGATTACATCAAAAAGAGTGGAATAAAGGGGATAAATCTTGGAGGATGACCAAACCACAATGGAATGGATTGTATCAAATATGGGGATTTCAACAAAAAAAGATAGTAGATAGGGTTAAAGAGGTTAAGGAAGATGAACATAAGATTGTATTTCCAAAAGAAATGTTGTAGAAACAAACTTCATATCTAAGGAAGAATGCCTTAACTGGTAAGTTCTAGAATTTACAACCTGATAATGAAAGTATTTCAAGTTGGGTTAAGAAAAAATGGGAGAGAATTGTATAAGCCTTATACATCGATGAAGGGTTGGGATTTTTTATTTATATTTTTGTGGGGAAAGAGGAAAGAGATTGTATCCATAGGTGTAAGTCATGTTTTATGAATGGGGTAGGTTTGTTCACTTAGATCTGGAATTCAAACTTCAACCCAAATATGTGTGATCCAAATGTTTACCCATTTTAGGTCTCTCTTCTATCCATGCTACTGGAATAGAGACATAGAATTAATGGAAATAGTAGGAAACTATTTGGGGATTTTCCTTAAACATGATCTAGTTTCATTTGATGATTGCAAATATTTGGTAAGGAATTGTATTCTGAAATATATAAAGAAGCCTTGGCCAAAACATATTAGTTTTATCTCAAAATAAGGTAGATTTAATCAATTGATTCAAAAATATGGAGATAAAAAGGTAGAAAACTTTCAGAATAAGTTAGAGCATTTCACTTCAGATTGTAAAAGTTTTGTGGGAGAGTATGTGCAAGTTGCAAGGATTAAAGTTCAACAAAAAAAAATTCTCTATGAGGTTTCAAACTAATATGACAAGGAAAGACATGGATCTTTAGACCAAAAAGGAGTGTTTAATGAATGAAATAGAATCAGGAGAAAATAATGATCTCACAAGAAAGACCAATAATTTATGTCAAATTTAGAAGATTGCATCTAAAGGAAATGGAGTTTTGGAGGGTAGGGATGAAGAAAGGGAGGTTGAAATAGGTTTAATATCAGTCCAAAAAGGGTATTAGGTGGGAGGGAAAAGTAAAGATCTAGCTCCTCAAAAAATAATAAGGTTAAGTTTGAAGATACTAGAGGAAGGGGAATATTGTGACCACACGAATAAGAGTGACAGGGTAAATCATAGTCATAAAGTTGATATTGAAGATAAGGAATCTTTGGTGGTTATGGAATGACAAGATAAAAGTATGGAGACAAGGGATAGGGTGGAAATAAATGGGTTAACTATAGAATCAATTGATAAAAATAAGGGAGTATTGAGAAAAGTGAAGGATCATGAGGAATGTGACATATGTAGATAAGGTGGAAGATCACATGGTCTAATATCAATATCCTCATAGAAGGAGATATTTAAAGTGAATTATCCACAGGGGAAGAAAAATGAGAAGGGTTCAGGATTAGTTGATGAAAATGTTAGGAATGAATGCTTGGCAGTCATTCTATAGCAGTTTTTGTTGCATTCATGACTATGATTGTTATTGATGTCAACACAGTGATCTTATGGAGACTCACAGAGAAGCAGACAGTGTTTTGATTAGCACACATGTGATATTTTAGTTGGAGCTATGTGATGTTGAGGTTATATTATTTGATATGTTATATGTCTATGGTTAAGAGCGTAGATAGTAATTCATTTATTCATGAAAGTTATGAGCATTTTGGTGGAAGCAGTATTCAGGCAGTGTTACTGAGTAGCGGTTTGTGGAAATTGGATGATATCTCCTAATCAAGATGGAATCTAGTTTTGCATAGTTAAAGGGAAGTTTGAGACACATTGATAGTGATGTGGTTCACAATGAAAAATTTGAGGTCACACAAGTGAAGATTTATTGTATTTGGAAGCCGACAGTTTTGTGTAATTTTGATGTAGCCTGTGGAAACTTTTATTTTGTAATTGTATGCCGACTCATTTGTAATTATTTGAGTGTGGTATAAAGGAAGGAATGTTTTTCATTGTTGTAATGGGGAAGTGGAATTTTAATGTAGTTGTAGTGATGATGTGTGATGCAGTATGCATGAAGTGAAGAAAAGAGCTAAGTATGAGATTGAAATTGTGAAGGAAGATATGCGAAGTACAGAGATCTGAAATTGAGATCTGGTGTAGCAGTGAGGGTGGTTTGGCATAGTGGGGAGGTAACATATTTCATATTATTCTACTAAATAATCTTAAGGTCAGTTGGATAGTGTGTTCAGTGATCTTACCATTAAAGTTGTTTGGGCAGTGGGTTCTTCTATCTTCCATAACTCCTAATAGGGTTAGAATCTTTTAATGGGGATTCAAAATCTCCTAACAAGGATTCATATGTACTGAATGTATTTCATAAGACTCCTAATAGAGTCCATCCTTTCATAAGGAATATTCATATTAGTGCATCTTTTATGGGCATCATTCCCACCAGGGTTTACTCTTTGATCAAGAGGTTCCCTAGTCAACATATCTTGTGTCATTGTTTTATTGTGTATTAATATCTTTCTATGGTTGGTAATTATATTGCTTACATGGTTAAATTTTGTTGAAGTTGATAAAAGTTATAATTATCAAATAACTGATTCACCGCCCCCCCCTCTCATTTATCTTGGTGGACTGTACTTTCTAACAATTGGTATCAAAATGACATGTCCTTGAAAGGAAAGTTTAACAGCTTAAGGAGATCCATGGTGAATTTTAGGAAAGAAAGCACTATGTTTGATGGAGTAAATTTTGACAGCTAGAAAGAGAAGATGAAGACACATCTACTATGTTTAGGACTAGGTTATTGGTTGATTACAAAGAATGATAAGACTATCATTGAAGAAGATAATCTTGAGACATGTTCTAATGATGAGAGAGATTTATTCATGTGTAACATACTTGCAAGAGAAGCACTTTTGATAGCACTTCTAGAGAATGAATATAGTCAGGTAAAATGTTTAACAAAATCTCATGAAATTTGGAAAGCTTTACACTCTACTTTTGAAGGTGATGAACATGCAAAGAAAGCTAGATTACATAATTGGATATGTGCACTTGAAGATATAAGAATGATGGAAGATGAATCTGTTAGAAGCTATATTGGTAGAATGTCAGATTTTGTTGCAGGGATAAAATCTTGTGGAGGAATAAAGATAGAGAATGAAGTGATATGGAAAATTTTGAGGACATTGACTCCTATATTTAAGTAGACAACACAGATGATTGAACAAGTTATACCTTGTACTTTGAACTTTACAAGAGAGACTCTTCTTGGAAGATTGGAAGCATAAAAAATGAACCTGAGGTTATCAGGAGACTTACCTAGAATGGAGACAACATTCAATGCTCTTGGTGTTCACCCTACTTTGTCAAGAAGCATTAGTGTGAGTGGAGATTATGCTAGTAGCATCAGATCTAGAAATGAAGAAGACAAGAAGATTGAAGAAGGTATTACCTTGCTTGTGAAAAGAGAACCAGACGGTAAGAAAATTTTTAAATGTTGGACTTGTCAAGAATATGGTCATTTTGCATCTAAATGTCCTAAGAGAGTTAACAAGTACATAAATAATTTCAAGCCTAGAAGATCTAAGGAATGTTATTATGCTAATGATGAAGATCTTGAAGCTAGTATAGAAAGAACTCTAAGTGAAAGTGATACTGAGAATAATGATGAAATAGGATTTGTAGCAATTAAAGAAGAGAATCTTGAATCTGATGTTAAGGAAGAAAAAGCCCTAGTTTCCCAAGTTGAAAAGAAAGTTGATTGGATTATAGATAGTGGTTGTTCACATCATATGACTGGTGACATGAAAAATTTCATAAATTTGAATGAATATGATGGTGGAGTTGTTAGAGTTGATAACAATTCACCTTGTTTGATTAAAGGTATATGATCTATTACTCTTGATGAAAAGACTAATACTGGTGAAGTTTACTTTGTGGATGGATTGAAACATAATCTTTTGAGTGTTGGACAGTTAGTTGATAAGGGATATCAAGTTTGGTTTACTGAGAAAACTTGTGTGATAAAGGATAAAGATGGAAATCTGATTGGAACTGGATCTAGAACCAAAGGTAATGTATTTCAGTTGAATCCTACTGAGATGACATGTTTGATTACTAATATTGATGACAGTTGGTTATGGCATAGAAGGTTTTGTCATATAAACTTTGATAATACTATGAAAGTGAGTACTACACTTGTAGTAAGGGATTTTCCTAAAATTATGAAGCCTACTAACATGATTTGCAAAGAATGTGTGATGGCTAAGCAGAAGAGAAGTTCATTTCCTAGTAAGAATTTCACATTGGCAGAGAAGTTGGAAATTGTTCACACAGACTTGAGCGGTCCTACCAGGACTAGAGGATTCTATGGAGAAAGGTATTTTATGATTCTTGTTGATGATTTTACAAGAATGATGTGGATTGCTTTTCTTAAAGAAAAATCTAAAGCATTTGATAAGTTTAAGATCATTAAGAATAAAGTTGAGAATGAATCTGAAATGAAGATTAAATGTTTGAGATCTGATAAAGGTGGAGAAATTACTTCTAGAGAGTTTAACACTTTTTGTGAAGTGAATGGTATTAAGAGACAATTTTTAGCCCCTAGAACACCTGAACAAAATGGTATTGTAGAAAGAAGAAATAGATCAGTGACTGAAGCAGCAAGAGCTATGTTATTTGAGAATGATTTGGCAAAGACATTCTGGGGAGAAGTAGTGAATAAAATAGTATATACAATGAACATGGTAAAAATTAGAGCAGACACAAACAAGACACCTTATGAATTATGGTTTGGACATGCACCCTCAGTTAAGTATTTTAGAATTTTTGGAAGCAAATGTTATATAAAGAGAGATGATGATATTGGAAAGTTTGATCCTAGAAGTGATGAAGGAATTTTTCTTTGATATTCTTTGAAGAGAAAATCATATAGATGTTACAATAAGAGAACTAAAACTATTGTTGAGAGCGCAAATGTTAAAGTTGATGAGAAGTTCAAAATTCAGGAAAGAATGCTTGATTATGAATCTGATGAAGAAGCTCATCCTAAGCTTAACACTAAAACTACTAAGTTATTCTATGAGATTGACAGTGAATTGTTGAATGAGAGTCATGCTAAATAAACCAGAGAGGAATCTAGAGAAGAATCTACAGTTGAAGCAAGATCTGAGACTATGACACTGAATAAGTATTTATCAAGACATCATCCTATTGAATAAGTTATTAGAAGTTTGGACAAAGGAGTTCTAACTTAGAATAAGGTACATTTATGTTTGGTTTCTCAAATTGAACCTAAATCTACTAGTGAAGCTTGTGAAGATGAACATTGGATTAATGCTATGAAAGAAGAACTAGATCAGATTGAAAAGAACAAGACATGGGAATTGGTTCCTAGACCTAAAGACAAGAATGTGATTGGAACTAAATGGGTATTCAGAAACAAGATGAATGAACAAGGAGAAGTAGTAAGAAACAAAGAAAGATTGGTATGTAAGGGATACTCATAGCAAGAAGGAATTGACTATGAAGAAATCTTTGCACTAGTAGCAAGACTTGAAGCAGTGAGAATGTTTTTGGCCTATGCAGATTTTAAGAAATTCAAAGTATATCAGATGGATGTGAAGTCCGCATTTCTAAATGGTGAATTGGAAGAAGAAGTCTACATTGAGCAGCCTAAAGGTTTTCCTTTGACTCAAGGAGGAGACATGGTATGTAAAACTGAAGAAAGCATTATATGGAATAAAGCAAGCACCTAGAACTTGGCATGCAATACTAGATAAGTATTTGTTAAAATTGGGATTTACTAAAGGAACAACTGATAGCAATCTGTACACAAAAGAAATTAAAAATGGTTTATTGGTTATAGTTATTTTTGTTGATGACATTATTTTTGGAGAAGATGAAGCTAGTGACAAATTTGCTGATGAAATGAAGATAGAATTTGAAATGAGTATGATTGGTGAGATGAAATACTTTTTGGGATTACAGATAACATAGAACAATGATGGTATCTTTGTAAATAGATAAAGTACCTGAATGACTTGTTGAATTGGAATGGAGGATTGTAGACTAGTTGGAACACCTATGGTGATAGGACATAAGTTATCTAGCACAGATGAGACTCTTGCTGTAGAATAGAAGAAATACATATCCATGATTGGAGGATTATAGTACTTGACACACACAAGACCAGATATAGCACATTCTGTTGGAATGGTAGCAAGATTTCAAGCTAAACCTAGAGAATCACATTATGCAGTAGTAAAGAGGATACTAAGATATTTAAGAGGCACAATGGACTATGGATTGTGGTATGAAAAATTTGATGATTTTACCCTATATGCATATACAGATGTTGATTAGGGAGGCAATGTTGATGATAAGAAAAGCACCAGTGGTGGAGCCTTTTTTCTTGGAGGAAGATTAGTTTCTTGGCTGAGCAAGAAGCATAATTGTATTTCATAGAGCACAGTAGAAGTAGAGTATGTAGTAGCAACAAACAATTGTAACTAGATAATTTGGATGAAGCAAATGCTGAAAGATATTGGAATTAAGTTTGTTGAGCCTCTTGTCATACAATGTGACAACACCAGCACAGTTAGTATGTCAAAGAATCCTGTATTACATTCTAAGACAAAGCATAAAGAGATCAAGTATCATGTTGTAAGAGAGAAAGTTGCTGAGAAAGAAGTCAAATTGGAGTACATAAGCACAAAGGAACAGATAGCAGACATATTTACAAAGCCTTTACCTAAGGATACATTTGAGTATCTGAGAGGTATGCTTTGGGTTATGCCCCAGCCTACTTTTAAGTAATGATGCAGTTGGCTGCATCCATCTAGTGGTATATGAGCCTTATCTTTCTTCCAGATTGGATGTTGGTACTTCCTCTATGGGGGAGTATATGTATCTAAGCTGAGTCATGAGGACTCTTCTGAATGTATTTTCTGAAAAGTTTCTTTTGACATTGAGTTGTTGTTGACTTAGTGATGGAATTTCTATCATTGATGTCAATGGGGGAGAAGTATGCATGAAAAACAATATGAGACATATATTGGAGAGAACTAAATAGGAAAATGAAGCAAGATTTGATTGATGAAGAGGACTTGAAAATGTTTATCAGAGCAACAGTATTGCAGTATTGGATTATTGGAACATTGGATGTTTTTCATCTATGTTGCCATCAATGCCAATGGGGGAGATTGTTAGGAATGAATGCTTGGTAGTCATTCTATAGTATTTGTTGCATTCATGACTATGATTGTCATTGATGTCAACACAATGATCTTCTGGAGACTCGCAGAGAAGTAGACAGTGTTTTGATTAGCGCACATGGGATATTAAAGTTGGAGTTATGTGATGTTGAGGTTATATTCTTTGATATGTTATATGTCTATGGTTAAGAGTCTAGACATTAATTCATTTATTCATGAAAGTTATGAGCATTTTGGTGGAAGCAGTATTCAGGCAGTGTTCCTGAGTAGCGGTTTATGGAAATCGGATGATATCTCCTAATCAGGATGGAATGTAGTTTTGCATAGTTAAAGGCAAGTTTGAGACACATTGATAGTGACATTGTTCACAATGCAAACTTTGAGGTCACACGAGTGAAGATTTATTGTATTTGGAAGCTGACAATTTTGTGTAATTTTGATGTAGCGTGTGGAAACTTTTATTTTGTAATTGTATGCCAACTCATTTGTAATTATTTGAGTGTGGTATAAAGGAAGGAATGTTTTTTCTTCTTGTAATGGGGAAGTGGAATTTTAATGTAGTTTTAGTGATGATGTGTGATGCGGTATGCATGAAGTGAAGAAAAGAGCTAAGTATGAGAGTGAAATTGTGAAGGAAGATATGTGAAGTACATAGATCTGAAATTGGGATCTTGTGTAGCAGTGAGTGCAGTTTGGCATAGTGAGGAGGTAACATATTTCATATTATTCTACTAAATAATCTTAAGGTCAGTTGGATAGTGTGTTCAGTGATCTTACCATTGAAGCTATTTGGGCAGTGGGTCCTTCTGTCTTCCATAACTCCTAATAGGGTTAGAATATTTTAACAGGGATTCAAAATCTCCTAATAGGGATTCATATGTACTGAATGTATTTCATAAGATTCCTAACAAAGTCCATCCTTTCACAAGGAATATTCATATTAGTGCATCTTTTGTGGGCATCATTCCCACTGGGGTTTACTCTTTGATCAAGAGGTTCCCTAGTCAACATATCTTCTGTCATTGTGTTATTATGTATGAATATCTTTCTATGGTTGGTAATTATATTGCTTACATGGTTAAATGTTGTTGAAGTTGATAAAAGTTATAATTATAAAATAACTGATTCACCCCCCCCCCCCTCCTCTCAGTTATCTTGGTGGACTTTACTTTCTAACAGACAATAAAGGGGAGAATGAACCTAGAGATTATGGAAATATAGAGGTTATAGGGAAAGAAGAAACAAGACAATTGATGGAATTAAATAATGACATAAACAATAATACATGTAGAGATGAAGTAATTAAGAAAAAAATACATGAGAAAGGGTTGAATGAAGAGGTTTTTTGAGCAATTATTGGAAAAGATAATTTTACAAGTAGTAGAGGAAAAAATAGATGAGATTGTTGTAGAAAATCTTTACTTAGAGGATAGACAAATGGATGTGAAGGATACAATGGGGATAAAGGAGGAGTGTGAAAGTGATAGAGAATTGAAAAATTAGTGTCATATACTCTCAATATTCCAAACAGAAGAAAATTTATCTAAGATAGTAGTTTTCACTTCTTTGAAGAAGGAGAGAGGAAGGCCACCAAAGAGAAATAAAACTAAAGAAGAAATTGAGGAAGGTATAGAAATAGAGATAAATTTTTAAATAGGCCCTAGAAAAAGTAAGGAGGATGCCTTAGCTTTAATTTTAAAACAAATGTCCATTCAAACACTAGTACATTTGACCTTATTTTTCCACCAAAATTTTTGACTAACAAATAAAAAGGTTTTGGTTGGTTGGATTATAGAAGGAAATTTTTTTAAAAAATTTAATCTATGCCCATGTTGTTCAAAATTTTGACCAACATGAGCATAACTTTAAAAAAAATGTTTCATTTATCACTTCATTATTCCCCACGGTGAAGAAGCGCAGCGCACGAAGGAGGATTATCTGCATTTTCATTTGGATGGCATTATCTCTTCATTATTCCCTATGACAAAGAAGGGTAGCACACGAAGGAAGATTATCTGCATTTTCATTTGGACCACATTATCTGCATTGTAAGGATTTTCATTTAGGTTTTATCTATAATTTATGGCAATCTCAAATCTTATACTTGTATTATAAGATCTTTTTGATGAAAGGGAGGGCACGATTCAAATTTTTTACTTGGATGAGTCAAGGGGCATTTTCATAGTTTTGTTCCACACCCACAGCTATGATCTTGTATGAAGTGTTAAGAAAATTTATATACCTAGTGCAATCCATTTATAGTATCATATTTCTTCTCTTTAGGGATAAAATTTGATAAGACCTTGGTCAATATTTATTGATAAAGATTTAGTTTCAATTCCCTTCTCCAAAACAACATTCTAGACACACGATGAGGAACCATTACAAGATATTTTTGGTCATCTTTTTGGGCTGTAGAATGCTCCCATATACATTGTAAATCCTCCTTATGAACCCTATCTTCAAGCCCATCATCTAGGTTTCAATTTGTTTTATTTGATATTTTATGATATGAAACGTCTACAACATATGATGGGAGAACCATCTACCCTAGAAAATAGTAGGGGTTTGATGAAGTTCTTTTCATTTGGAAGCAAACCAACTATATGATAAGAATCAAAAGTTGACTAAAATGTAGGGTACATAAACATTGGAAATCCCTCCTTAATATAGGGTCGAAGCACATGGTATAGCTCTATGAGAAAGTCATCCATCCCTAGGCTCTTCTCTAAAGTAAACTTGTACATAGCCTCCCCAATCTCATTTAAGGAAATATAGTAATCTAGATAAGAGTTGTAAGTGTTTTGGATTTTGGATCGAAAGGGTAGTTGATAGGAATTCTGTCTCTAGAAAAGGAGTGAGACCTCATCCTCAAATGAATTAGAGGAGATCTAATAGGAATTCTTAGTCATTGGCATGAATTCATAGGGTTACCTGAAGGTGGGTTTGTTTTCTTTCTTATTTCTTTTTATATGTTCTTCTAGGGTTACTTGAAGGTGGGTTATTTTTTCTTTCTTATTTCTAGGATTTGTCTTTTTTGTCACTTTAGTTTAAATATATATGGCTTAGTTATCCTTTTGGAATGTTTGAAATCTTGACATCTTAAATAGAATATTAAGCATTGTGAATTTTTGTCTTGTTTTGGTCTAAATCAACATTGCAAGTTAGGGTTTTGAAGGGATATAAATTTATAAAACTATATAGTTTGAGTGTGATAATTTATGCTTAGGATTAGTAGTGAAATTAGGAATGAAATAAATTTAGATTAACTAGGGAATAGTGTAAATTTTAATTGAGTCACCAATTTTAATTTTTCATGTGGTGGAAGTGCTGACAACTTAATATAACAATTGCTAAAATTATTTTTACTTTCTTGTTTGTTTTTCTTTTTTCTTATGGCAATGGATTTTTTTATTACTTTTTTAAAAATATATGGGTAATTTGGGTAAGTGCACACTAGTACATTTGACCTAGTTAAAGCCTATTAGGATCTGCGTACTTCTTGACACATCCAAATTGATGCAGGAGCATCCTAGGATTCTTGGAAATCCTGTATCAACCAAAAATATGTTTGTCTTTGAAGGTAGATTGTTAGTTTTGATCTTGGTTTTGTGGAGTACTTGCTCGGTTTGGGAGACTAGTTTCTCGATTTATGTGGTTACCAGGGTGCTCAGTCTCTGAAGAACGCTTGGTGACTGAAGGAATCAGTTCAATGGCGCTCGGTGATAACTGTATTTCTTGGTCATGCTTGGTGTGGTCGGTCGACTGGTGCTCGATTATTTCCTCTATTGCTCAGTGTTCTTTCTTACTGACTGGATTATTTGGATGGATTGGCTTGGCCAACTAGTTTTATTGATTTGGGTTGCACTCTTCAAGTTATGGATTGACCATTGGACATGTGGGGATCTAGATCTGGCATGTTGCATTCTTCTATGCAGATCTGATGATCGTTGGGGCCATCTTTGAGAGTTTATTTATTTTGTAAGGCTATGAGAGAGCTGATTGATGTTTTAGCATTTAATATTTGTTTGTAAGGGGTTAATTGTTTCATCAACCGACTTGTGGTTGGGAATCAATATTTATAGGATGCTTAGGTAATTGTTTAGGGGAGGAAGGAGATGGTCGAAGAAGAAGTTAGTAGCCTACGAGCTTAGGAACAGGAAGATTGCTTGGAAGTTTGAGTACAAGTTTAGATCTTTCCCAGGTGCCTACCAATGTGTTGTATGTTGCAAACTTGGGCTAGCCAAATACTGATATTGTGGAAAAGATTTGGATCTTGTGAGATCTTGTAGACTGTTGCTTTGTATCTGGCTATAACTGGGAAGGCCTTACAGCCCAACACATTGCATGTAATCAGTGATTTGATGAATAAAGACTTCTATTTTGTTTTAGATCTGTTGTTGTTATTGTGTATTTCTGTTGCATATTAGTTTGGTTGCAAGGTCGGTCAGTCCTTAATTGGACTCACCAGTCTTGACTACATCAGGTGGTATCAGAGCCAAGTTGGTTCCTATTTGAGAAAAATCTATTCCTATTGGAGCCAAGTTGATCTTGTATGTTCATGTCTAGATCTTGATTTGAAGATGCCTCTGAGGAGAAATCGTGAGATCTCAGAGGAAGAGGAAACTACTGGAGACTTTAGTCTTGATGATTTTAGGGCTTTACAGAAATAAGTGCAAGATCTACAAGAGGAATTAAGAAAGAAGAAGCCTACCTTGAAAGAGGATAGTGATGATGAATCTGAGGAAGATCATTTTGAAGAAGTTGTAGAAGAAGCTAGGGATATTGAGGAGAACCAAATTCTGAAGGCTATGTCTAAGATTGGGAAAAGACCTAAGATTGAAGTTTCTACATTTGTTTGAAGCCTTAGGCTAGAAGAGTTGATTGATTGGATCAATGAGATTGATGAGTACTTTGAGTATGAAGAAATAGAAGATCTTGATAGGGTTAGATTTGAAAAGACTAAGTTGAAAGGTCGTGCAAATATCTAGTGGAGAGAAATTCATTTGGAAAGGGGTAGAAGAGGAAAAGAAAAGATCACTAAGTGGAACTGAATGGTTGATAAGTTGAAGAAGAAATTCATTCTGGTGGATTATGAATTGGGCATGTTTAAGAAGATGCAAGCTTTGAAGTAGACTAACAAATCAGTGCAAGAGTATACCGAGGAGTTTTACAGAATCCTGATTAGGACTGGTCATTCTGAAGCTGATAAAGAGAAGGTTGCTAGGTATGTTTATGGTTTGAGACCTAGTATTCAGGAAGAGTTACTTATTATGTGGATGACAACAATTGGTGATGCTTATCAGATGCCATTAAAGATTGAAGAGAAGCTAAATAATAAGTATGAAGGAAAATAGAACAATAGTAACCAAGGTGGTAAAACTAGTGAGACAGTTGCTGAGAGTAATGTGGAATCTAGCAGTGGTCAAGTTACTAAGAATGTTGGACATAGAGGAAGGTGGAAGAATGAGTTCACCGGTAATTGTTATAACTGTGAAGCTATCATAGAAGTTTTTATTGTCCTAAGAAAAGAGTTGCACTAGCTACTGAAGAAGATAATGTGAATGTTGCAGAAAAAGGTGAGACACTTATCACTAGGAGGTTAGCTGCATGTGTCCATGAACCAGTACAAAGAAGGAATTTGTTCAAAACTAGATGTAAGTGCAAGAATAAGGTATGTAATGTCATAGTTGATGGTGGCAGTTCTGAGAACTTTATTTTAGATGAAATGGTTAGTAAATTGAATTTGGAAAGAAGGAAGCATCCTTATCCTTATCAGATTAGTTGGATACAAGATTTTTCTAAGGTTAGAGTTGAAGAACAATGCTGGGTTAATTTCTAGATTGGATCTTATCATGATGAGATATTGTGTGATGTATTGCCTATGGATGCTTGTCATCTATTTCTTGGTAGACCTTGGAAATTTGATAGAAATGTTTTGTTTGATGGTCATGCTAATACCTATGTGGTTAGGCATGAAGGAGCTTGGCATAAGCTGATACCTTTACAGGAAATAGGATTTAAGGGATGTGGAGTTATCAGGTGTTGTCCATGTGATAGTGACAAACCTCAGATGCACAAAGTTGATGAACCTATTCCTATTAAGTCTAGTTTGAAGGAGAAGAAGAATGATATTTACAAAGAGTTTGTGGAGATTAAGAAACAAATGGTCTTGTTGGAAGAGATGGTACAGAAGATGGTGACATTTGTGACACAAAGAGATACAAATGATACTGAGTTGATGGAGGAGTCTGGAGAAGATGAACCTTATCAAGGCACTTAGGTGGTCGGTAGTGTTAGGAGTGGTCAAAGTTGGTTTCTATTAGTTGCTGACTAGAGGGATAAGAAAAGTGGAATGTAGAAGGACTTTTTGCATGGGACAGTGAATGAAGTGCAGACTACTTGGGATGAAGGGAAAGAAGAGATGTGGGTGAAGAATAGATTCAGCATACCTGTTATGATTCCCTTGAGGCATTCCTAATTTCCTTATAAGAAAATCTTTCTTACCTGGGGTGTCTGATGTAGGAGCATCCTAGGATTCTTGGCAATCCTGTATCAACCAAAAATATGTTTTTCTTTAAAGGTAGATTGTTAGTTTTGATCTTGGTTTGGTGGAGTACTTGCTCAGTTTGGGATATTGGTTGCTCAGTTTATGTGGTTATCGGGGTGCTCCATCTCTAAAGAATGCTTGGTGACTGAAGGCATCAGTTCACTGGCACTCAGTGATTACTGCATTTCTTGGTCATGCTTGGTGTGGTCGGTCAACTGGTGCTCGGTTATTTCCTTTTTTGCTCGGTGTTCTTGCTTACCAATTGGATTGTTTGGATGGATCAGCTTGGCTGACTGGTTCTATTGATTTGGGTCATGCTCCTTGAGTTATGGATTGACCATTGGATGTGTGAGGACCTAGATCTAGCATGTTGCATTCTTCTATGTAGATCTGATGACCACTGGGGCCATCTTTGAGAGTTTATTTATTTTGTAAGGTTATGAGAGAGCCGATTGATGTTTTAGCATTTAATATTTGTTTGTAAGGGTTAATTCTTTCATCATCTGACTTGTGGTTGGGAATCAATATTTATAGGATGCTTGCATAGTTGTTTAGGGGAGGAAGGAGACGGTCAAAGAAGAAGTTAGTAGCCTGTGAGCTTAGGAATAGGAAGATTTATTGGAAGTTTGAGTACAAGTTTAGATCTTTCCTAGGTGCCTACCAGTGTGATGTATGTTGCAGACCTGGGCTAGCTGAATACTGATATTATGGAAAAGATTTGGATCTTGCAAGATCTTGTAGACTGTTACTTTCTTTGTATCTGGTCATAACCAGGAAGGCCTTACAGCCTGACACATTGCATGTAATTGGTGATTTGATGAATAAATACTTACGTTTTGTTTTAGATCTATTGTTGTTATTGTGTATTTCTGCTGCATATTGGTTTGGTTGCAAGGTTAGTCAGTCTTTAATTGGATCCACCAGCCTTGACTGCATCACAAATAAAAGTTGGTTTCTTGCATATTTTTCATTTCTTTTCTGCATAAAATTTTGATTACATACGTTATTTCATTCTATAGACTGAGTATATTATTCTAAAACCTATTGGATCAGATATTGGAGGTGTGAATATAATTCATTTTGGCTTTTGAATCACCCAATTTCATTAAGCATTGAGAAAGATACCTTAATTTTAGGGAGTTTGACCAAATGAATGTCATTGGTATGAGGGATGTTGGTCTAAGAATGTGTGAAGGAGAGTTTTAGAAGTGTTCACGTGATTGGGATCAATGAGGAAAATATCTGATTTCCTATATAAGTGTTGACATGACAGAGACAATAAGGTGTGGCAAAGGCTTTGTCCACACAAGGAGTATTATAATGGATTCCTAAAGTTGAGTTAAGTGCATGGGTGAACAAAGGAGATGTTAATATCTTGGAGAATATTGAGATCCGAGGTAAGGGAAACTAGTTTACTATTTGCATAAGTGTTTAGGACTGTCATAGTTTGACAAAGAAGTCATTGATCATTGTTTTAAATCAGTAATATAAGTGGTGTTAAGATGTTTGGATAGGAAAGTTTGATATAGACCACACATAAGAATAGCCTTAGTAAGTAGATGTTGTGTGTGGATGGAATTAGTCAATAGAAGTTGTAGATCAGAGTTTTCTATGAAGTTTATTCCATGATAGGATCAGAGGTTGGGTACCTTTAGCAAGTTGATTTTGGTGGGTATGGGTGAATTGACCATTGAAAGGTCTTTTGAGTGTGAGGATTGAGTGGAGTTTGGTGGGTATGAGTGACTTGACCAATGAATATACCTACTTTTTAGTCCTTATTTTCACACACTCTCCTATCCCTGATCCTATCTAACCTGTCCACTACACCTTCCTATCTTCCTAGCAACATCTCTTCCTCTCAACTAGACACCACACATTCTATTCTCTATGACAATCCTTACAGCTCTCTCCAAAATGCACTTACATAATCATTGTATTGTACTTTCTAACTTAAACCAGCATTAGGTACCTTCAAACCTTTTCTCTAGGCCTTATCCCCATTTCTAGACCCTCATATGGTCTACCAAAACTTTCACATAAACATAAACACAAAAAAATTATTTACTTTCCTATCTAGACAGTCACTATCCTCACCCACAAATACATCCTACAAACCATCATCTTAGATCTACTACCCTCCACCTTCACCATGGAACATAAGGACACCATTTGCAACACCCCTACACAAATAGACACACCCTCCAAAGGTGAAGAAGACGTCAACCAACCTCTACTACCCCTATTTTCCACTCTTCTATGATTTTACAATCACAATTATGTCCTCATGCACGTGCCAAAACTTTGCATGGACCCTCTACAAAACTTGGACAGGTAATATACAATGCCTCCAATGTAATACCTCTCCTATGGTGATACTTGGACTTTTCTGATTTGGACATTTTATTATTATTATGGTCAAGACTATACATTTACATTTATGTTTTGTGGATGATGACATGATGAATATGCTCATTTATAGTTAGTAATTACATGTTTATGAGATTAGAAAATTATCTATTTTTATATGGATCTAACCCAATTATTTGAATCTAACCACTATCATGATGTTTTATGTTTCATGGATGTGTCTGATGTGTTTTTCATGACTCCAGGATGAAGTCGTAGTTACTCACTTAGTTGAGGTCCACACGATGTATCGATCCTGGTCATCTGCTTGCATATATCTGATTTGTATCTCCATATGTATATATATGTATCTCTTCTTGGTGATGCAGGATTGCAAGTACCGGGTGTCGTCTCCACCTAGCTTCACAGGTCTGAGCGATCCCTCAAAATCCTTGATCGTTGTTGTTGTTACGGAGGTATCACTAGGTCCATAGGAAGAAACTTCACCTTTGATCCTTTTATCCTTAGGTGGGAAGTGTCGAGTCAGTCCCTTGTGTGAATGACTTATGTGGTTTTGTAATTGATGGAATTGTGGATCTTGTAGCTAGTTCTTGCCTTCATGATTTTTCAATTCTGTTAGTAGATCATGGATGTAGATTATTGTTCATTTGAGGGTATGATTTAGTAGCGTGTCTCATTAGGAGCGATTTTGAGTGCAATTTAATCATGTGGTTTTAATACCCATGATAAGGATTAATTTTATGGTATTTTAATGTCTAAGGAAATATTAATAGTAAAAGGTTTTAAATAATAGTGGTAAAATTCTAACCTATGTTAGTGACTACTTAATATATACATATATATTTTAGAATGAGGATTAAGGTATGAATAAACAATATAGTTTATAATAATGTTATTCTAATGTTTAACATTAATAATAATGTACCTTATTTATGGTATTATTTTATAATACTAATATCGACAAAGAGTCTATAGCAATAAAAATAATAATATGTTTTATAATAATAATATTATGCTTGTAATAATATTTGTAATAATAATAATATATGTACACATAGGCATATGGGTGCACACATATGCATATGCATACATATATTTATATATAATTAGTACCATGTAGTTATTTATTATATTAATAAATAATTAGATCAATTAGCGGTATGGTAAATAGGATTATCCTATTACCATAGTTAAATAATTTAATAAATTGTTTTAAGATTATAATATTTATTTTAATATCCTTAAATTTAAGGACTTAGATTATAGTTTATTTATTCCTTTACGAGAATGAGTTTTCAAAACCATCTCATTAACGGATGGATAGTTGAGATGGTTGCACCGGTTGGATTACCTGTGCAACCTCCTCCTCCATCCTATTTATAGGAAATATTTCTTGTGTAAAAGGAGTTGGGAGAAGAGGATTATTATTATTATTATTATTGTGGTAGAAAATTTATCCTGTGAGTTTGACATTTGGATTGTTACGGGTAGAGGCTGGAAGATTGTGAGCAAAGGGATTCAAGGAGTGTTGGAAACATTGGAGAGGGTTTGACCTTCCTTCTTCTCCAACTGGTCTTCGCAGGACTCCAGGTTGGAATCCATCCTGAGAAGTAGATTTATCTTGTAGAATGAATGTAAAATCTAGATTTCTGGAAAAGTTTCTGTATATTGTGCTATGGTTGCAAAATATATATATATGTTTTATTTTCTATGTATTTGAAATGTGTTTGTGGAAGGTTATTTTAAGAATGTTTGTATGTTCACTGTGGTGAAACCTCCCTGGAAGGGTAGAAGTGGTTTTGATCTGGTAGGGTAGTGTATTTTACTGTCACTGGATGTATTATGAACGCTTCCAGATTTTAGAACTTTTGTTGCAACCTTACTGTTTCATGTCTATCTATGTGCCACCCTTTCTTTTCCTAGATCTAGAATATATTTGTTAGATAGGTAGGGAGGATTGATGGGCCATTTTTGAAGGGAAACTGGGATATCTCAAATGGGTCGTGCTCATATTAGGCAACCTTAGTCCCCATAACACCCAGTTTTACCCGCAAGACAAAGTTGACAGTCGTTCTCTGCAGTTCCAGTTGGCTCAATGTGTTAATCGAGTTAGGTCGGTAATGTGTTAACCGAGTGAGGTTGGTAATGTGTTAACCGAGTTAGGTCAGCTCAGTGTTAACCGAGTTAGGTCGGTAATGTGTTAACCAAGTTAGGTCAGCAATGTGTGAACCGAGTTAGGTCAGTAATGTGTTAACCGAGTTAGGTCGGTAATGTGTCAACTGAGTTAGGTTGGTAATGTGTCAACTGAGTTAGGTCGGTAGTGTGTTAACCGAGCTAGGTCAGTAGTGTGTTAACCGAGCTAGGTCAGTAGTGTGCTAACTGAGGAAAATAGGATTCAGACTTTATACAAAAATGAGTATAAGTTTACGTACTTTAATTTCTTATACTTTAAGTTATACTTGTATAAAGGGATTAGGTACCCTTTGAATCCATTGGAATAGGTTTCAGGTTCCTAGGAGTTAAGTTGTAACTTTTAAATTTTAGATTTTTAATTAAATCAGACTTAGTCAATTTTCAGGATTAGCCAGGCTTAAGGTTTAGAAAGAAAATTTGTATAAACCTGAAGATTGTTCATTCCTTGTTTAGTGGAGATTATTTTCAGTACATTTAGATGCCTTTATTGAGATAGAATGTTTGTAAGGAGCAGTTTAGGGTTTAGAGTCAAGACATTCTAAACATTCTTAACATACCTAATTTCTCTAAACATACATAACTATCCTATTATTTTCAATTCTTGGTAGTAGTTCTCAAATGTGTTTGCAATATGCTTTTACTATGTGTATGATGTAATTGTGATGTATGGGTTGAGGGTAGAAAACCTAACGACACCTAGTGAGTGGCTCTCAGTGCAGGGCCGGGGCCCTAAAGTGGCTAGAACCAGGACAACTGACTGAAGAGTTATTTAACAAGTGAAAATTTAATTAAACTGATGGGAATGGGTTAAAACATTAAAAATATTAAATGTGCCTCGCCCATGCCATTAGTGCTAGTAAAGGCTATGGATGGGAGTGGGAGAAGGTACCTATGCGTAGGTACGATCGAATGGCACTTGTCTGTACGAAAGGCATTCGATCTCGCATGTGCCTACTTGGGGGCCGGGGCCCAGAGTGGCTAGTACCAGGACAACCCAAGGGGTGAGGGCTATGTGATGACACTCACTTAGGTTGTTGCTTAGAGTTTCTACCCCAGCCTTAGAACCTTTTGGGAAAGATCTATACTTTGACTCTCTTTTCATTTGCTATTTTGGGAAAGATTACCCAACTCTAGGTTTGGCCTAGCTATTCCTTCTTTGTGGACCTTGGTGTTTATCTCCTAGCATGGGGGAGTGGGCCTTATAGGTATCCATGTGGTTGGGTGGTAAACATTTTTATCAAGGTATCTTTTGCAGATACATGCTTGAAGATTCATGCTTGCTTATGTACCAGATTTGAAGAATGAAGGCCTTGTGATTATATTTCATGATGCATAATCTTGTTACCTCTTATGAGGAGTTGAATGCAATGTAACCAATAATGTATTTCAAAATGATGTAATTGGAATGGGTAGACTTAGGAAGAAGGGAAAAGGGAAATGTGAACTTTATGTTTAAGATGTATGTTGGAAAAGAAAAAGATTTTTGTAACATTCCAAATTATGTAACATGCTTTCATTATTGTTGTTTAAGTGAAGCTATTGAAAAACCAAATGTAGTATATTTTAATGTATCAAATGAGTTGGATAAATTTTATAAGTTACCTTGTTCATAAAGGATATTTAGGAATATAGCTGATTTTTAAATGGAAAGTTGAAATGAAAATATTTTGTATTTCTTAAAGTTATGATGCAGTTTGCTTTGAGAAATAAATCTTGTTGTTAGTTTACTTAATGGATTTGAATGAATCATGCATTTAAAATGAAAAGGGAACCTTGGAAGGAATCTAAGTTTAAGTTTTGATTACATAATTCTTTTTAAAGTTCAAAATTTTTAATAAATTTTTACTTAGGTTTCCTTTTGTTAAGAGAATCTTTGTTCTCTTCCCTGGTTCCCTTGCGGGGCATGACATCCAACATCCCCACATCCCTTCCAAACATCAGGGTTTGTTGAGCATCGAAATATAAGGAAATCACATCAGAATAGTAATAGAGAACCTAAATGAGGGTTTGGATCAATCACTGTAGAAAACTTGATAACTCAACAAATACTTAATGAAATCTTATGTGACCATAAGAATTTGAATAGATGTTATCATTCCCTTATGAAAGATCACTTTAATCAAGAATCTAAAATGCCAAGAAAATCTCTGTTACAGAACAAAATAACTAGCTGCCATGAATAGGGAAATACAAAAGGACCATTTCTATTAATTCAAATCTTCATACATCGATTATCCCTTTCATTTTGAGATTCCCAAAACATTAAATAGAATCTACAACTCTAAAGAGCTTGACTACTTCCTTCAAACTTCCATCTAACTACTTCATGGAATCGACTGTCCTTAGTTTATGAACTACAATGTAAGTTATTTATGTTGTCAAGTTATGAAATTGACAACTTATGAACTACAATAAAAGTTGTTTATGTTGTTTATGAACTTGACAACTTATCACCCAAAGAGCCTTCTTACATTGACTATGACCTTTTAAAGACCTTAAACACCCTAAAATACCAAGTTATTTCATAATACTACCCATGATCCCATAAATAATGACAACAACATACTATACAACATTAGACTCCTCCCACCAGACACATTAACCACAAAAGGTGGGAGATTCTAATAATCCATGAAGACTTCAAAATAACAAAATGTTGATTTCTTGCATAGTTTAGGAATAGTCAATACTAAACCAACTTCCTATGCCTTAAATGTTAATGATACAATACAATAATGACACGAAGACAATAAAAAATCAAAATAAAATCATTTTACTCCATTCTTAAATCAATAACACATCTTGTCAATATTTTTATTTCCCAACTATAAACAAAGGTCCTTATAATGCTTGTAAGCAACTTTGGAGGACCTAGGGCACAATACTAAGCCACACACACACACATGCATGCACATACACATAACATATACAACATATACAACCTTCACCTGTATATAAGATTTGAATAGAGAAGGTATATGCATAGGTGATGAACATGCAGAGTTTCCTAAGAAGTACCAGGAGCTTACCTTGCAACACATGTACTATTGTTAAAATCATCACAATATTTTTGGGTCTAGCTCCCAATATTGTTTGGCCAAATAATAATGTTTTTCACCTATGCATATACCTTCTCTGATAAACTCTTATATGCATAGGTGATGAACATGCAAATTTTCCTAAGCACTACTAGGAGCTTACCCTACAACACGTACTCTTGTGAAAATCATCACAAGTCCATTTGTTGTTGGGTCTATCTTGTAGTATTGCTTGGTCAAATCTGCATATTTTTCACCTGTACATATACCTTCTCTGATCAAATCTTATATGTACAAGTGATGAACATGCAGATTTGCCTAAGCACTACTGGGATCTTACCCTGCAACACATGTACTATTGTGAAAATCATCACAAGTCCATTTGTTGCTTGGTCTAGCTCCCAGTATTGCTTGGTCAAATCTGCATGTTTTTCACCTGTGCATATACTTTCTCTGATCAAATCTTATATGAACAAGTGATGAACATGTAGATTTTCCTAAGCACTACTGGGAGCTTACCCTACAATGAATGTACTATTGCGAAAATAATCACAAGCCCATTTATTGTTGGGTCTAGCTCCCAGTATTGCTTGGTCAAATTTGCATGTTTGTCTCTTGTGCATATACCTTCTCTAATCAACTCTTATATGCACATGTGATGAACATGTAGATTTTCCTAAGCAATATTGGGAGTTGACCTTGCAACACATGTACTATTGTGAAAATCATCACAAGCCCATTTGTTGTTGGGTCTAGCTCCCATTATTTCTTGGTCAAATATGCATGTTTGTCACCTATGCATATACCTTCTCTGATCAACTCCTATATGCATAGGTGATGAACATGCAAATTTTCCTAAGCACTACTAGGAGCTTACCCTACAACACGTACTCTTGTGAAAATCATCACAAGTCCATTTGTTGTTGGGTCTAGCTCCCAATATTTCTTGGTCAAATCTACATGTTTTTCAACTGTGCATATACTTGCTTTGATCAACTCTTATATGCATAGGTGAAGGATGATCAACTCCAATCTCCTATTTGTATCTTTATGTTATCAAAGCAGTTCCATTGAGAATGTTGTCTACTTGAGACATTTGAATTGTTAAAGAGTATGGCATTTGAAATTTTATTCATTGGTTGTGTGATTGGAGAAGGTATATGCACTAGTGATGAACATGTAGATTTTCCTAAGCACTACTAGGTGCTTACCCTACAACAAATGCACTACTATGAAAATCATCACAAGTCCATTTGTTGCAGGGTCTATCTCCCAATAATGCTTGGTCGACAAATCTTCATGTTTGTCACCTATCCATATAACTTCTCTGATCAACTCTTATATGCATAGGTGAAGGCTATATATGCATAGGTGAAGGTTGATCAACTCCAATCTCCTATTTGTATCTATATGTTATCAAATAAGTTCCTTGAGAATCTTTTCTACTTGAGACATTTGAGTTGTTAAAGAAATTGTTAAATAAATTGGCATTTGAAATTTTATTCATTAGTTGTGTGATTAGAGAAGGTATATGCACAAGTGATGAACATGCAGATTTCATAATACTACTTTGAATATTATTTTGACCTCTTCTCATAACTATAATAATATTAGTTTGTGTTTTACATGATTGCATTCCTAAAATCATTACCTAAAAATTTTTGAACATATCTAAATGGAATACTTTGTGCCTGACATACTTAAATGGAATACACCAAGAAGTACCAAATGATGAATGCTCAATTGTTGTAATAGAAAAGCATCATAACTACCCATTTCTAGAAGTTGATTTTCTATAGTCTTAATTATTTTTCTATAGTCCTAATGATTTTTCTTATTTCTTTTCTTTTGTCCCTTTTTTATTTCCTATGTCTGTGCTTGGTGATAGGATTTTGAACATTTTTGACAAAGCATGTTTCTTTTTTTTATTTTTTGATTGATCCTCTCACCTTTCCTTACTTTGTAAATCCCATTGTCCCAATCAAGTTTTGCAGTATTTTTTATTAGATTTCATGTTTTCGATTGTGGGGTTTTGCATTGTTTGTTGTTCTTGATAAATTAGGCCTTGAATTTAACTTTTTCCATGTCTGAGTTTGTGCCAATTATGGAGTTCACCTTCTTTTGATGGTATATTTCATTCACTCTATGTGGAATACTATTTTTTTCAAAGTTTTATTTCAGCTTGATATTTCATTCATTTTTCATATACATAGAGAAATGGATAGTTCTGAGACTACACATTTGCTGATATTGTGAAACTACACATGTTGATAAAAAATGAGCTATTTGATTTAACTTTATTGTTCATGATTATAAACAATCAATAATTTTGATGGTACTCCTTGGTGTATTCCATTTAAAAATAAATAGGTTTCTATGGCTATGATAAATGTCCCTTTGTGTTGAGAAAATTAGAGTTGAGAAAATAGTTGTTCAGTGACTATATCTGTAGGTTTCAAACAAATCATCCTTCTTCCACCAAAATTCTAGTCAATGTACAAGTAACGAGTCATTCCATTCAAGAAAGACCATGTCTAACAATATCAACCCAAAACAAAATAAGGAGATAACTACAAGATTGTAGTCTAACTTTAAAAGAAAAGGTGATGGAAAATGTTATTGTCCCTACAAAATTTGTAAGGGCTTAAATACTCAAAGATATCTAATTAAAACAATTGAGGAACATTGTAGGCAGCATGGTCACATTGAAGGGGGAAATGAATTTCATCCATTGGTATGTATTTCAATATATTATTTTAACAATTTATATACATAAGAAATAAATTGATGATGACATCATGGTCATGGTTAATTTAAGGTCATCATTTTGATATAGGTCAACCACCTTGGGTTTCATGTTATGGGCCATGATAATCTGGAGAATGTGGATTTACAACTGAGGGAACATGGAGGTGTGAATATTGAAGTCGGAGGTAATGATCCCATGGAAGAAGATCATGATAATCAAGATGATCACAGTGATCAAGATGATGGTACTGGCGCAACTGATGATGATGATGATGATGATGAACTTGATGTACTTATACTTGATAAGGCATACGAGCCCCTATACAAAGGCTCCCAAATAATTTTTCTTGTCGTTGTATTGTTGTTGGTGAACTTGAAGGTTATGAATGGTTTATCCAACATAGTAATCACACATATGTTAAGGTATGTCATATATGCCATCTTTTTTCATCTTTTTTAGCCATAATTTCCTTATAGTTAATAAAGGGTGAATCATGTACCAATTAATATTCTTTATATTAACAAATTATATTTTTTTCATAGGTTGATAGGTGATTTTTTTTTACCACCATCAAACATTGTACCTCGCTCGTACTGAGAATTATCATCCATTATGAAAGATATTAGAATGGAGTATCAAACAATACATGCATGTCTGAATAATCATATTGTATATCATAAACAACATGAATTTGCAACAGAATGCCATGTTTGTCATATTAGTAGATATCAATCAGATCAAATAACAAAAATGGTGCCTCACAAGGTTCTTTGGTATATTCTCATTATTCCACATCTACAATGATTATTCAGGTGCACTAGCTTGGCACAATTTATGGATTACCATGCATGAACTAGAAGTCAAGATGACATTATGTGAATGCCTAAAGATGGTTTGACATTTAAGGAAATAGAGGAAACTTGGCCACACTTTAAAGAAGAACCTCGTAATCTCAAGCTTTCATTGGCCGCAGACGATGTTAATCCATTTGGAGAGATGAGATATGTTTACTCGGTGTGACATATTTTTGTTATCAACAATAACATTCCTCCCTGGATGTCCATAAAGAGGGAGCACATAATGTTGGAAATGATTGTTATATGTGTTTTTTCATTTAATAGTTATCTAAATTAATTTATTATAAATACCCCATCAAAATGGTCATAATAATTATGTAATGTTTTTGTTCATTCAACTAGGTAATTACCAAGTTAAAGATATGAATGTATATATTGAGACCCTTATCGATGAGTTGATGGTGTTATGAAATGGGGTCACTATGTATGACATTTCTAAACCAATTGGACAAAGACAATTTCAATTCCATGCAATGCATGTATGGACAATATATGATGCCCCTAGGCTAACACATTTTTGTGGTATGTTCTCTTGTTAACACCTTTTTTTTGGTAAGTTATAGTGCTAACACATTTTTGTTGTATGTTTAAGTTGCGCATGATAATTTTAATTATAAAAATTAACATATTTAATCCAATTATCCATGATCTTGTAGGTCTTCAGACAAAGGGAAAATTTGCATGTCCGGTATGTTGTCCAAAGATGAAATCTTGTCATTCAAAAAATTTAGGAAATTAGGTGTTCGATAACTATAGACACTTTCTCCACAAAAATCATAAGTACCAAATTACTTTAAAAAATCTTTTCAATGGGAAAGAAGAGACTACATCAAATCCATGGAGAATGACACCTCTCCTATGGAAGTTGAAATGCAATAGAATAAATCATCGAGGTAATGTCATTCCATTTGATGATTTTTGTTTGAAATTTATATTTTGATATTGTGTTTTGTTTACTGATGATGTAATTGATGCTCATGAAGGTCATTAAGGAATTAATGACCAACTTCCAAAATGACTATAAAGTTATCCTACACAATTTATTAGGTTGTTGTACTATGAGAAACTCTCAATCATGCATGTGTTTGATGCTATGCATATTGGAAAGAATGTAACAAAGACATTATGAAAAATATTGGCTGGAAGGCATGACAAAGACAAAATTACTAAAATTTGTAATGACATTGGCAAATCTAACCATGCAATGAAAAATGTCATTCAATCAAATAACAATGGAGACCAGATTGATATAAGTTTTCTTCCTTGTTTATTGTCAGAGCAACAAAGCAATGCTATAAAAGAAGTCATACAAAAAAATTGATTTCCCACTGGATTTTCTGTGAACATAAACAATCTCATATCAAAAAAAAATGAATTTCAGCTAGGGATGAAAACACACGATTTCCATACATTTATTAAGGTAATTCATGTTATTATGTATTCACTATATATTTGTATACTGCATGTAGTTTTCATTGTATTATTTTATAAAATATTGAAAAGATCATTTTACAATTATTGCAATACATTCTACCTCTCTCTCCCACACAACTTCAACAACAATGTCAAACAAGTTATATATGATCTTGGAAAACACATGAGGTGGTTGTCATCGAAAAAAATCAATAAAGAAGATATAAAATATTAAAAGAGAAAAATTCCTCATCTTATGTGTGAAATGAAAAAGTGTGTACCTTTAAATTTTTAGAAGAACACTACCTCATACATCAAGTTGAGGAGATTGAATTGTGTGGACATGTACAAACTAGGTCAATGTGGATGGTTGAGAAGAACTTGAAATTTTTGAAGGGCTTGGTTTGATAGAGAGAACATCTTGAGGGTTCTATGGTGAAGGGATATATGGTATACCAGACTATGGTTTACATTAGAGAATATCTTCCTAAGTTTGCAACAAAGATCCATGTAGATCATATTTGGGATCCCAACTCCATTAAAAAATTTGAAGGGGAGTATTTGATGGGGAAAAATTGATTGACGAAAGTGAGAGGTAATTATAAGATGTTATTGTACTTATTTAATTCTTATAAATCTTTAATATAATTTATTTCTAATTGGTCTATTTTTTTATACAGTTGGTTGAGAGTGGGATGCACTACATTTGTATATTGCAGACAATCTTGATTGGATGATGGTATAGATTGAATGATGTCAATAAAATGCTCACTCATTAACATGGGAAGGTATTTATTCATTGGTTAGAGAAGCTCATCGTAATGGAGATTCCAATGTTACACCAATGGTAATTGATCTAGTATATGGTTTAAGAGGTAGACAGGTATGTAAAAATTTATTAATGATCATGACCCATATGTTTCATATCAACTCATGATGCAAATAATTTTCACATGCTTGAAAAATTATAGGTCAAGCACCACAAAGCTATGTACTATCATGGCCATAAATTTGCATTAAAAAGTTGGATGACACGAAGAAAACTTGTGATTATGGGATAACTGAAGTCTTCAAGGTCACTAATATTTCATCTAGAAACATTATAAATCTTCAAGAATCTCAAAATTGATACTATTGCATCTTGGATGATATACTTGAGTGTGACTTTAACTCCTTCAAATTAGTTCTATTCATCGTCAAATGGTACAGGCTACAACTGAATCAAAATGATCCTGATAGAACTTTTATTGAACATGACAATGGATTTACAATGATTAATACAAGGTCATATGAGCCAGTTGGAGATGAGCCCTATGTTCTTCCAAGCCAATGTGAGCAAGTGTTTTACTTAGAGGTTCCACATAAACTAGGTTGGTCATTTGTTGTTAGACATGATCCAAGAGGAAGGTCGATAAAGTATAATGTAATGGAAAATGAAGATACTGAAGATGATGAGGAATAAGAAGATGAAGAAGAAGAAGAAGAAGTTGATGATGATGATGATGATGATGATGACGATGATGATGATGACGATGCCAATGACAATGATGACAATGACAATGATGACGATGACGATGAGGACGACGAGGATGATGATGATGATGATGATGATGATGATGAGATGGATGAAAAAGATGATCAATGACATGATTGAAATGTACAAGGTATGTGATTTAATTATTTATATATATTTATATTGATTAGTATATATATTTAATATTGATTTATTGATGTATTCAACTCTAATGGCATGGTATAATTAATTCATTGTGTTCAATTCTAATTATTACAACATATGTCATTTATGATACACATGTTTCAATTATTACTCATATATTTAATATATTTATTGTTTAATAAATTACCAATGTATTGCTTATGATGCTCAGTTAATTTTTGTTGATTACATGTATATATTTTATGTGATTGTCACCCTTTCTAGAAATAGGCAATTGACTATACACATTGTCACCCCTTAGGTTGACGATATTGCATTTCACACATAAGATAAAGGTAATTTTTTCATGTTTACGATCTTGCATATTGTTCATGTTACCTTCTATGTGATTTTTAGCATACGTATCATGTAATTTTTAGCTAACTTAAGATAAATGAATCACATATGCAGTAAATTTAACCTCTTTTCATGAGGATCCTGCATAGTGACATGGATTAGCAAGTATAAATCACTATGCCCTATAGAAATAGTTTATTAATTTCTTGCTTTCTCTTTACACCCATCTTCATTGAGTGGTTTGATAATAAGGTATTAACTTTCTCATTATTTAATAGTACTACCCTCAACATCAATTGTATGGTGACTTCATCAACGTTACCCTCATTTAGCAAAATATCTCGCTCCTTACCAAATATATATCTCATTTGATGGATTGTAGGAACCACCAAATAGGTACTTGTCAAATGTGACTTCCTCGAATGAGGGAAATGCATGAATGGTAGACAAAATTTTGACATGTAGTATGGCTAAAATAAGGAGATCAACTAGAGGTCAAAAGATTAGAAGAAAATTTAATAAACGCATGCAATTTTTCCTTGTTGAAGGGGGGTCATGTTCTTATGATGATGAGACCAAAGGTGACATCAAGTTTCCCTTTTGGTACACACATCTTGAGAAAGAATGGGTACCCAAGAAGCTACCTCTAATTAACATGGATTCTTGTGTTAACAAGAGGATATATTGTATAGCTCCATCCTCATTACATGGTTTGGGCCTATTTTCCATGGATGGCATAAAGGTATGTTACAAAAAAGTTATTGAATTGATGGAGTATGTCAGACCTTGTTACAATTACAATTATTGGATGCGGATTGTTCAATATATAAAAAGTATGCATAGGTATGCACTGTCAGAAAATTATATACAATGGAAAGAAAATGATCAAAGTAAAAGATTTTCTATGTACATTGATGGGAGACCAAAAGCAACTTGGAATATTGTGGGTGTAATGCCCCGCCAAGGAACCCAAGAGAGATTAACCTAGAAAATAATACTAAGTTTGATGAATAATTTATTTTTTCTAAATTTTACATACAAGATAAACATTAATGCAGAAGCAAGAACCATTTACTCACATTAACACAGCAAGAAACATAGATTACAAAACTCAAGGGTCCCATGACATAGAGTTACTTAAGAATAAAAATCATCTAAATAACATCAACAAAAGATTCCATATCATAGATATAATAATTATATCATACATCAATAATTACAAACCTTATGAACATCCATGAAACCTAAATAAACTCACATCCATTGCACATGTCATAAGGTATGTAGAAATTACTCTAATAAAAATAGTACAATGTCCAAATTAGGTATCAAATGTGATACTCTAATATAAGATTACAAATAAATGAAGATATAAATAATCCACCAACGAAGAATCATAAAGAGCCCAACTGCAGAAAAACCATCAAGCACTAGAACCAAGATGACGAATCTCAAATGGTAAAGAATCAGTACCACCCATCCATGTAGATCCACAAAGGCCTACCCCACCATGCTGAGGAGATAACAATATACCCCACTTGGATAACCAATAGCAAAGAAAGATAAAACCACTAAGCAAGGGGATCCTAAAAGCTCTCTAACTCAAGCTGAACACAATATGGTGATAGGTAAGACTCACTAATCTAGAGGCAATTGACACATGTAGGATAACTAGACTATGCATAAGAAGGTGTCATCATGTACATCTAACCCTTGAGTCTCATCCTGGTAGTCACTCTAGACCCCAACACTCAAGTGACCATACACGGTATCAATGACCTCTCATACAAACAAAGCCATTAACTATGTCAGACACATGCCTCTCAAGGCAGCAAGCATCACCTCATCCTCCATCTTAGTCTATACTAGAACACAAGCATGGGTGAGGAAACACATCTTATTAAGTTCATTTAAATACCCCTTAATTATATATTAGGTTTTCACTTGATTAAGATTACTTATAATAAGTGATCTTGGAAGCCACTTGTGGGCCCTGGTGCTTATTCACTAGTACATTTGAGGCCATTTTCTAACAACTATCTGTCAGATTTACAACACCTATTTGTCGACACTTTGACAGATATGTCCATTGGCATTTTTGTGTTGCAAATTGTAATAGAAGTGATACCCATCGATATTCTGACAGCCTTTTCCATCAGAACTGGCCGCATTATTAGCAACTTTACTATGGTGTTTCATACGGTAACTATCAGATTGGTGATGGATATGAAATGATTCTCCGACAGGTCTACCTATTGAAGATATAGCATTGTCATCACAAATATATGTTGAAAAGGGACCCTCTTCGACATTATAATGGTCAGAAGTGCAACAGATAGGTAGTGACTCTCCGATAGGAAAAGCCATCGAATGTATAGCACTACTATTGAAATAAATATAAGTTCTATCAAAAAAGTGATGGATACTCACATTAAAGATAGTAGAGCTCAAGAGACCATCATAGTTGTTCTCCATCTTTGGTCCATATACTGACAAAATGTTTTACCTTTTGTTAGCTCATCAAATGAGGGGATTTGAAAGAATTTAATAGGATATTTTCATGATAATGTATATTATTTAAGTTGACATTGCATGAATTTATCGACTCCGCGCACTTGTAGACTACGAGCATGATGATAAAGAAGCATCTCCTCCCATAGACTACATTATGCAAGCCATGGGAGGTGATGCTTCTTTATGGTTGTGCTTGATGTCTACAAGTGTGTGAAGTAGATAAATTCGTTCAACATCAAACTAAAATAATGTACGTTATACATGAAAATATCATCCATTAAATTCTTTCAAATCACCGCATTTGATGAGCTAAAGAAATGTAAATGTTTTATCAGTATATGGACAAAAGATGGAAAGCAACTATGATAGTCTCTTGAGCTCTGCTATCTTTAGTCCTAGCTACTGGGTAAGGCCTGGAAGACTTATACATGTCGATCATCGAGAATAATCACTACCTTGCCTTTATGTACACTGCACAGTATCCAATATAAGAAAAGGGAAAAAATATGAATGGATAAAAGAAATGAAAGATACAATAATATTATCTTGTTGTTTACCTTCTCATAATTGATCCCAGTCTCGCAAAAGTAATTTTATATGATCACTAGCACATTTCGTGCATGGATGAGAAACAGTATCCAAAGTTTCTAGATTCTAAGAAGAGGTATGAGTGGAGGCCAAAAAAGAGATATTTTTGAAGGTTTTATAGATGTAAGTTACTGAATCATCATCTCTGCACTGGTATTTAATCTAGAAACCCTCTCTAGCAAATCTCCACATCTAGCAAATCTCTACAAAATCCCTTCTGGCCTCCACTACATATACGTCTTCTCAGTATCTAAAAACTCTCCATCATTGATTCCCGTCATTTTTTTACCATCTCCGTGGACTGAGACCTTAAATTATTGATTTTCTCTTTATTTTAATAATAGTTTAAATTCTCTACTTAACAGGGCCAACCACATGAAGGTGGAAGCTCAACTGACCCCTCCTAGGAGCCTCTTATGACCCTTTACGACATTTTAAGACCTCTAAGATGTATTCTTAGGGATCATAAAGGGTTGTAAAGGGTCATAAGGGGTCATGGGACACAATAGATGAGAAACATAAATGTAGACATCATGGTCACAATTATTTGGAGACACAACATAATTGAGTGGCATACCCAGACAATGCAACACAACCACTACTCCTTCAGTTCCAAGTTGACACTACAGGATCCAAAAACCATTGATAAGGAATAAATTTAGAGAGCAGAGGAGGAGGGCCATAGAGACTAAAATAATATAGGGACCCTGTATTATTTTGGTCATTATAGCCCTCCTTCGCTCTCTAAATTTATTCCTTTTCTATTGTTTTTGGATCCCGTAGTGTCAACTTGGAACCAAAGGAGTAGTGGTTGTGTTGCATCATCTGGGTATACCATTCAATTATGTTGTGTCTCCAAAAAAATGTGACCATGATGCCTACATTTATGTTTCTCAGCTGTTGCGATATCTACATTTATGTTTCTCACCTATCGTGTTTATGTGCATGTTCTTTATGTGTTTGTCTTCTCTCCCTCTCATCCAAAATAAGATTTTCCCCCTCTAAATTGAGAATGTACATGCAAAAGGTATGTATGTTTTATGAAACACCTATCCACAATAGAATGGGAAGACATCTTTCTAGCCTGGGCCTGGGTCCTTCGACAATTAGCTTCATAATAAATGAAGCATATGAGAGCTGCGCAATTAGCTTCCCAAGAAAAATCTCATAAATGAACTATGTGTACCCCAATTCCTGTGCCCTCTGTGCATACCTAAATGATATATTTGAAACAATAAGGGTAAAGCTTAAAGAAGTTAATTTTGCATCACAGTTTGTAGTTGTTGCAGTAGGAGAGCATCAAGTGCCACCTTCAACAAAATATGATCACCTATCCACAATGACCAAAAT
This sequence comes from Chamaecyparis obtusa, assembly GCA_027943335.1. NCBI lineage: Eukaryota > Viridiplantae > Streptophyta > Pinopsida > Cupressales > Cupressaceae > Chamaecyparis > Chamaecyparis obtusa. Next base: position 584,134 of record BSBK01001909.1, read on the forward strand.
TCATACTTCATAAAACATATAGACCTATCTAGTGATCATATTGTGCTGAAGGTGGTGCCTGATGCTCTGTTGCTACAACAACTACAAATTGTGATGCAAAATTAACTTCTTTAAGCCTTACCCTTGTTGTTTCAAATATATCATTTAGGTACGCACAAAGGGCATAGGAATTGGGGTACACATAGTTTAGTTATGAGATTTTTCTTAGGAAGCTAATTTCTCAGCTCTCATCTACTTCATTTATTATGAAGCTAATTACCAAAGGATCTAGGCCCGGGCTAGAAAGATGTCTTCCCATTTTGTTTAAGCCATATTCCTTGTTCTTGTCAAACTTCCTTGGTCATTGCAACTCGCTTGGGTATTGCAACATGAATCCTACAAGGGGGCCTCTCTTTCCTATCTCACAGCTTGGGAATTGCAACATGAATCCTATTGGGGTAAGTGCACAAAGATGGGGGACCAAAAAGGGGGTATAAGATGCCACTTTTTCTTGAAATTAGAAAACTCTAAACTTCAACAAGAAATTGAAGATAGTTAGACTCAAAATTTTAAGATGCGACAAGAACAAAAGTTGTAATACTCCGAATCTAGTTTGTAAACTACTAATTTATTTTGAAAATGGTGAGATTAAGGCCCTCAAAAAGGGGGAGCACAAAAAGTGGTCCCATTTTTTGTGAAAAAACATAACATAGCATCTGACATGCTCCCCCTAAAATGTTAACTTTTTTTTGAATTTTTTTAATCGCTCTAGTGAGAAGTTAGCTAACACCACGTAGTTTATCCCAAATTTTTTTGCTAATTTTTTATGAATTTACGAAGTGCACACATCCTAAAAACATGCAATTTATGTGTGCTCCCCCTAGAAATCATTTAAAACTAATCAAAAATCAAATTTTCTTTTTTTTAAAAAGTGTATAGAATGAAGTCTAGTTTCTAAAAATGTAACTTGTTGCAAAATTTGATGAATGAGCCAAAATCTATGCCCAAAATACTACACGTTGGTTTTTGACAAAAAATGGACATACACACAAAAGAAATTAGAGATGAAAAACTTAACTTAATCATAATTCAAAATAAATTATATGCTTAGATACCTAACAGACAGATCTACAATATCACGTCGTCTAATTTTTACATTATTGAACCATGAGTAAACTTGACAAAGAGCACACAAAAAAAGTTGTCATTTTTTTGTATGTCTATTGGACAACACGTCTCAAGGCTATTTGAATCCTCAAAGCCTTTGGGTTGGAACTCCAAGGAAAATCCAAGCCTTAGGATTGGTAAATTCCAATGCCTTACCAAGCCGGTGCACCCTATAGGGCATGCACACTATGGAAATCTATGACTTCCATAGGGTGTACGCACTATACGGCATGTGCCCTATAGCATGTGTGCCCTATGTAAGTCATAGATTTCAATTGTGAGGATAAATAGTCAGAGTGAGAGGAAGAGATCTCTCTCTCTCTCTCTCCCTCTCTCCTAATTTCTCCCCTTCCCCTTCTCTCTCCCTCTCCTCTTCTCTCTATCTCTCCCTCTCTCCCTCTCTCTCTCCCTCTCCCCTTCTCTCTCTCTCTCTCTCTCTCTCTCTCTCTCTCTCTCTCTCTCTCTCTCTCTCTCTCTCTCCCTTTTTCTTGTTTTACATAGGGTGCAGGTGCTATAGCGCGCACACACTATGGAAGACTAAAATAAATGGTCTTCTTTGTCAAAGATCTCGTGAAAGAGGCCCACTTTTTCTGTATGATGTCTGAGTTCTACATGTTATCCGATAAATATTCTCTTTAAATGGTGTTGATAGTGACAAAGAAGCATATTCTATCAATTTGCACAATCTTTTTGTTTAAAAATCAACATCGAATTGTGAAAGTCAATCATTATCACTAAAATTTATCAATTGAGGTGATTTTTTTATTTCTTTACATGTCAAATGTGAATAAAGAGTGTTTTGGTTTATAATTGGTATGATATAGACTTGTTCAATAAATAATTTGATATAATTGTAATAAATTTATATTATAATTTGTCATATTGTAAGAGGTTTATATTATAATTTGACTTATTTTTTTACATTTATATTATTGAATAGAAGTAAAGATGGATTCACCTCTATTCAAATATGTGTACGTGTGGATAGATAGATGTGTGGAGAAATATGAGATTCACTCCTAAATCCAAATTCCCAAAGGAGAGATCCAATTTGATCAACCAAGAAGTTAATTCACAATCTAATCAATCTATGAAGAATATGAAAGAGAGAGAGTCTAATGTTTCCCTATAAAGGAATTATGCTTGAAAATTAAAATAATTGAAATACAAATACTAATCTTAAATTAGGGCAGATCTGGAAAATGTCAATTTTTTATGTCTGTGTGTACTATTGGACAATTCTACAACTTGTTCTAGACTAGAAATGCCGAGATAGAGAAAGCCCAAAAATATTTCTCCAAGATGCGCTCAGCTTGACTTTGACCCTCATAAAAGGTCAAATACTACATTCTTTATTTGAAGGCTGATTCTGATTCTATTCATAGATCTCAGAAGTTCACCGAAAAGGGTATCCAAATTCACTCTCAGATCCAAAATTTTGCACCTATACCTGCAAGAAAATGGGATTTTTTGTTGTACAGGGGATTTGCCTTGGTCAAACCCCAGTTTAGGAATTAACCTTGAAATTGAATTGAAATATAGTGTGCATAAACAAAGTAATTGAAACAAATCACCTCGCTTATGTTGAAGTCCTTGTAGAGGATTCGAATCCTCAAATCCACAAGTAGGAATGCTTCAATAGATGTAGAATGAATGTAGGATGTCTCCAATCAATGGCATTTGATCTTCAACACCAATCTTGACTTGATCTTTGCATATGAGAAGGCTTGAATGAATGTAGAAGGATGGATCATCAAATAGGCTCCAAAGAGATTGAATCCTTCAATAGCTAACAATAGATCTCCTTGATGGATGGATGCTTGAACACTTGAATGCTTGAAGAATTGCTTGAATCCTTGAATTCACTTGCTTGCACTTGAGATGAGATGTGAATAATGGATGTCAATTTCTTGATTATGGATGTGAAAATGAGAGAGGAAGGCCTCCTTTTATAGTGAACTAGGGCACAATCCTCTAGAGGGGCCACATTGGAGAATTAAATCCCAATTAGGTCCTAACCTTTAGAAAATATACCTAGATTAAATGAAATTATAGGATTTACCATCCTAAAACCCAAAATGGCCAACCCAGAGGTGGGAAAATAAATATCCCAAAAGCCCGATGCCCAGAAATCAAAGATTTTGGAAATCTGAAAGAAGGGGGAAAAATCAAAGTTGGAACTGACCTAGTCAAGTATGACCTTGATTCTAACCTAGTCAGGTTCAAGCTCGATCATGACCTAGTCAAGATCAACCTTGAATTTGACCCTAGGCCTAGATTTAATTAGAACTAGGACAGGAGGTCCCGAGGATGCCCAGAGACCTAGAAATGATATCAGACGGGGACAAAATGCTAGGGAGAAGCACAAAATCCTATGATGAACATGATGAAGTCTAGGAGGACCTATTTCTAAGTCCTACCTAGAAAATAGAGCCATGGAAGAGTGAAATTTAGGAGAATCCTTGAGATCCTATCCCTAATTTCACCTAGAATGAAGAAATCAAGTGTCGGAAAGAAGTGGAAAGTGGAGAGAAAACCAAATACATGAAAAGACCTGATCAAGGCACTTAACATGACCCCATACCACTTACTCAGAGAGATAAATTCTCTTATCATGGAAGTGCTTCCATTTTAAGATGATACATTAAGCCCCCACTTTAGCAAGAGTATGGACTCGATGCAAACTCTTGGTAAAGGAGATTAGAATGAAAAGATAATCTTAACATAATCCAAGGGAAAAAGGGAAACCTTAAGCCCCCAGGGACTCAAGTCTTCATTAACTCCTAGATCATCATAAGAGAGACATCTCTAGAGAAAGAAGGAAGGTGTGATTACCTCACCCAATGAGAACTTATGTCCCATTGTGAACCACACAGGAAAATGGTGCAACTGGAAAGATGGAATTGAACCGCCTAGTGAATCTAGCCACTCACTAGTCAACCCATCAAGGATTCATTCTTAATAATATTCTATTCCATAAGAATAAACATAAAAACAAAAGAGATCTAGTCTTAAGGACACCTCTGACCTTAAGGGATCAAAATATGTTTGTATTTGAAACTGGAGGGATCAAGACATCCTAAAATATAAATCCATGCTTTAAGGATTAGTTACTAATATAAAAAGGGAAAAAAGTATCTTGAAACATAATATGTGTGTATCAAAAACTGCGTGTGTGCAACAGGTGAGTAGAGCATATGCCCCCACGTTAAAGTCATTGCTGACACTTTAACAAGAGCAATGGCTTTAACAGAAACATAAACAACTCCATTGATTATGTTTCCACGTCGAGATGCCCCCAAATGAAGAAAAATCAAGAGAAATATCATAGAAACATACAGAGAACATAGAATGGATCTACCTACTGTGGGGTTAGTATGATCATAAGATAATATATATATGATATTATTGTAAATGAATTGACATCATTCCCCAAAGAAAGTAGAACTAAAATCACAAAGGAGGAAAGATCACATAAGATATATGAAGGAAAATCTTTTCGGACCATGACATAGAGACCAAAAAGAATTAATGCTACCATATCTCAAATCCAAGCATATTACACAAGGAAAAATTTATGAACAATAGCACAATATGACATAATGTTGAACAACACATAGAAGAATAGAGATACATATAGAATAATTTGAACAACAGTTTTGATTCCTTCATCACCTTGCACCAACTGAGTAACAAGGATCATATAAAAGAATCTACAAACATTTAGCAAACACATTACGGGAGAAGCATAGTACAGTAGGAAAACATACAACAAAGCTACCATGAAGGATAAGCCAATCAAGCATGCTACCTACTCTCCCCATATCATTGTATATCATTTAGGGAAGGTGGGTAACTCACAAGAGGGACTATATCCAACACAATAGGAATGATAGCCAGTTCCAAACAAGGATCCTCTTGAGAATCACTATGTTCGACACTAGGTGTAAGATTCAATTGTGATGAAAGCATATTAGGTAAATCAATATCAATGTCAATAGTTTCATATTCATCATTAACATCATCAGTAGCATCAAGAGTATCTTCTTCATCCAAATTAATCAAAATAGGATCTAAGATACGAATAGAATCATCATAATCATGCATGTGAACATCATTATTAGTAACAATCTATTCTACCACATTATGCATAGTTTTATCTAAGGAAAGTAAAGATCTTTGAGCTTTAGCATGAGCATGACACTTTTTATGATGTTCATTAGCAGATTGATTACATTTTGATTTATTTGAAATCAGTTGAGAACTAGGAGGAAAAATCATAGGATCCTTCATAGGTTCTTTAGGAAGATCAATAGGATTATTAACCATAGGAGAAATAATCACAGGATCTTTGATAGGTTCGGTAGAAGGAACTTAATTAACAGAGCTAGAAGTCATAGTTAAAGGAGGTATAGAAGGTGTAGGTAAAAGACCATGATTAAGATCCATAGGAGGTATGCTTAATTCAAGAATCTTATGATGTTTATAAGCTTGATATGATCAAAAAATATTATTAGGTCGAGGAGGACATGAATTAGGTAATGAAGGCCAAAAGAAATCCAGAGCAGCACAATCTCTAGGCTTAGAAGGTTGATATAAACTATGATTAATCGTCTTCACTTCTTTATCATAAATGAACTTAAGACACTTATGGATAGGTGAAGCAATAGCATGCATGGCATTCAACCAAGGAAAACCTAGCTTAACTTGAAATTGATCAAAAGTAGGAACAACAACAAAGGTAGTGTTCACAATTTTTCCACAAAGTTCAACTAGTAAAGTAATAGAACAAAATGATGGATAAAGAAAGCCATTGCAAGTTTGAATCCACACATCTGATGTATCATAAAAGTCACATTGTAAAATTTTCATAAAAAATATTTTCTTCAGTGACAACATTGACTAAGGATGTAGGATAAAAAAGACAACCACGAGTAGGTTTCTAAGAAATCCTAGCAGCAATGTAAAGGGGACCATCAGGAGCTTTAATAGTCTCAAAGTCATCAAAGGTAATCAAAATTTCCCAAGGTCTTTTATTCTTAAATTGTTGTCGAGGTTTAGATTGAGTTTTCATTTTAGGTTTAGGTTTTGGTCGAGTTTGAGATTGAGCTTGAGGTTGAATCTAAGGTTGAGATTGAAGTTGAGGTTGAGGTGGAGATACAAATTGCACAACATGCTCCACTTGATTAACAACATGATTGAGATCATCCATCTTTGAATCATACATAATTTCCATAGCAGATGGTTGAGCAATAGTATTAGTATCATGCGTAGGTAAAGGGTTCATATAGATTTGAAGGTTCTGATTAGGAGGAGAGATAGATTTGTTCCCACTACCATCAAGATTATCAATAGATAAAGCCTTAGAATCAATTAAGTCTTGAACCTTATGTTTTAAAGAATAACATTTATCAGTATCATGACCATTCTGACAATGATATTGACAAAAAGCATTTTGATCAAAAGATTTAGAGGCAATCGTAACAGGTAAAAGAGGTCGAATAGGAGGTAAAGTAATCATATTAGCAGTTAACAACCTATTCATAATAGCATGTAAAGAGTCGTAAAGAGGAGTAAATGTACAATTTAATTGAAAAGTAGTGGATGCAGAAGTGGCATTGTGTGATGCAACAACAACTTGATCAGCAACTGCATTTGTTTGTTTGTTTATCTTGACATAGTTGTTAAATTTTTTAATTTTTTTTGGATTAGGAGCAGCATCACTCTTATCAACTAGAATAGGAGCCATTGGAGTGTTTCTCTCAAATTGACTCACTTGTAATTGATAAAGATGAAGCATTGCACAAAGTTGTTGAAAAGAGGTAAATTCAGTAAGCAGAATCTTATCTCTAATATCCTTTTGCAAATTTGAAATAAACATATGTTGAATATCCATATCAAGAACAGGATAGGAAATTTGAGCATACAAATGCTTAAATCTACCAATAAATTCAGTCAATTTTTCTTTAGCACTTTGTTTACAATGCATTACATCAGTCAAAGACACTTGCGAGCCAATGTTGTTTTGAAATTTTTGAATAAAGGCATTAGCAAGTTGTGGAAAGGAATCAATAGACTAAGGAGGCAAGGAACAATACCATTGTAAGGCCTTGTCACAAAAGGTTCTAGCAAACAGTTTGGCTAAAATCCTATGGTCATGAGCATAATCACTACAAAGGATTTGAAATGTTTTAACATGATGAATAGGTCTCCTTTTCCATTATAATTCTCAAGATGAGGCATCTCACCTTGCTGAGGAATAGGAGTATGAATAATATCCCAAGACAAGGGACTTCCCATGTCACATGTAGGAATACTAAACTTGTTTTGAGTTAAGGAAGAAAGTTGTTGTAAGGATGACACATTCTAAGCCAAACTGATGATTGTTGAATCATTAGAGGAAATGAGAGGAGTAGAAACATTAGACACACTAGGTAAAGTGTAAGAAGCTATAGGAATAGAAGACACAACTGGAGGAACACTAGGAACTACAGTTGGAAGCAAATTGGAATAAGTAAAAGGAAAATTATGATATGAAGGTTGTGATGTAGGAGGGGACACAGGAGGAACACTCATAGGAACAGAGGGAACCATCACAGTCACCAAAGAAGGATTATAGGTATGAATACTAGGTAAAGGATTAGAAGGAGGTTCAATACTAGTGATAGGAGGAATCAACCCTAAATCTTCAGCTTCTTGAACTAAAGGTTTAACATTTGAATGCACAAGGTGAGTAATACCACACAAGAGGTTAAAACCTTGATCAGTATCATGGAGAACTTTCTTAAGAGCCTCTATAGCTTGAATGGAATCTTCATTATGGTTCTCTTGAATTATCCAATTACCCATTTTATCAAGTTCAGTTGAAAGTTTTTGGACTTGTTCAGGAGTAACTCTTAAAGCATCATCCTCATCATGAGATGAGTGAGAAGAGTTTTGCTCCATAGTGGGATTGGAATCATGAAGAATCAAGTTATCATTCGAGATCCTAAGGAAAGGAGAGGAAGATTCAGGATCAAAGGCACCCATGAGTCTATGACTTCTTCTAATTAGAATGTTATAAGTAGGACTAGTGGTAGTAAAGCTCATAAACAAATGTAATGTAAATGAACTAAACTAAGAACACATAAAGCATGAATATAGAATCTAATTAGCATGCAAGATCTAACACAAAGGAAAAATCTAATACTAAAAAGATAAAAGGAAAGCACAATAAGGCATCCAATTCCACAAAAGAAAAGAGAGTAAGTATGTCGGGTTCACCAAAATGAATAGAAGTAAAGATGGATTCACCTCTATTCAAATATGTGTAAGTGTGGATAGATAGATGTGTGGGGAAATATGAGATTCACTCCTAAATCCAAATTCCCAAAGCAGAGATCCAATTTGATCAACCAAGAGGTTAATGCACAATCAAATCAATCTATGAAGAATATGAAAGAGAGAGAGTCCAATGTTTCCCTATAAAGGAATTATGCTTGAAATCTAAAATAATTGAAATACAAATACTAACCTCAAATTAGGGCAGATCTGGAAAATGTCAATTTTTGATGACTGTGTACTTTCAAGCAGTTTTGGAACCTATTCTGGATTGGAAACACCGAGACAAAGAAAACCCAAAAATCTTTCTCCAAGATGAGCTCAGGTCGACTTTGACCCTCATAAAAGGTCAAATACTACATTCTTTATTTGAAGGCCGATTTTGATTCTGTTCACAGATCTCAGAAGTTCACTGAAAAGGGTATCCAAATTCACTCTCAGATCTAAAATTCTCCAAATTCACTCTCAGATCCAAAATTCTACACTTGTACCTACAAGAAAATGGGGGTTTTTGTTGTATGGGGGGTTTACCTTGGTCAAACCCCAGTTTAGGAATTAACCTTGAAATTGAATTGAAATATAGTGTGCATAAACAAAGTAATTGAAACAAATCACCTCGCTTATGTTGAAGTCCTTGTAGAGGATTTGAATCGTCAAATCCACAAGTAGGAATGCTTCAATGGATGTAGAATGAATGTAGGATGTTTCCAATCAATGGCATTTGATCTTCAACACCAATCTTGACTTGATCTTTGCATATGAGAAGGCTTGAATGAATGTAGAAGGATGGATCATCAAAGGGGCTCCAAAGAGATTGAATCCTTCAATAGCTAACAATGGATCTCCTTGATGGATGGATGCTTGAACACTTGAATGCTTGAAGACTTGCTTGAATGCTTGAATTCACTTGTTTTCACTTGAGATGAGATGTGAATAATGGATGTCAATTTCTTGATTGTGGATGTGAAAATGAGAGAGGAAGACCTCCTTTTATAGTGAACTAGGGCACAATCCTCTAGAGGGGCCACCTTGGAGAATTAAATCCCAATTAGGTCCTAACCTTTAGAAAATATATCTAGATTAAATGAAATTAGAGGATTTACCATCCTAAAACCCAAAATGGCCAACCTGGAGTTGGGAAAATAAATATCCCGAAAGCCCGATGCCCAAAAATCAAGGATTCTAGAAATCTAAAGGAAGGGGGAAAAATTGAGGTTGGAACTGACCTAGTCAAGTATGACCTTGATCCTAACCTAGTCATGTTTGAGATCAATCCTGACCTAGTCAAGATCAACCTCGAATTTGACCTTGGGCCCAGATTCAATCAGAACCAAGACAGGAGGTCCCGGGAATGCCCAAAGACCTAGAAATGATATCAGATAGGGACAAAATGCAAGGGAGAAGCACAAAATCCTATGATGAACATGATGAAGTCTAGGAGGACCTATTTCTAAGTCCTACCTAGAAAATAGAGCCATGGAAGAGGGAAATTTAGGAGAATCCTTGAGATCCTATTCCTAATTTCACCTAGAATGAAGAAATCAAGTGCAAGAAAGAAGTGGAAAGTGGAGAGAAAACCAAATACATGCAAAGACCTGATCAAGGTGCTTAACATGACCCCAGACCACTTACTCAGAGGGCTAAATGCTCTTATCATGGAAGTGCTTCCATTTTAAGATGATACAATTATATTTTTAAAATTGTACTCAATTCATATGTAGAAATCATCATCATTCCAAGGAAACGAGCAAAGACGTTAACATCAGAAGAGCATGAAAGAGACAAAGAGAAGAAAAGGGAAAGAATGAGACAATTTTGTGAATAAAAAAAATTGGATACCATAGAATAAGATTTTTCTTTGGATGAGTAACATGAAACATCAATACAAAGTAAGAGAGAATTGGAATTGGAAACAAAAATACAATGAATGAGAAACTTGTGTGCAATAAGACAATTGAATTATGAAGATGTGGGAAAATCATCTATGAGTTCCCAAGTTGAAGAGACTATTGGAAAAATGGTCAGCGCTCCCCTTGAGATTGGTGACATGGCTTAACCACCTCCTATTTCTTTTATAAGTCTAGTGGTTGTATTGGGCATTAAGAGGTCGATCTTTTGGTGCAATGACAACTACTACTTATAACAAGTGGTATCAGAGCTTGGTCATAGGTTTGAATCCCCTTGGGTAACTCTGAGGGGGAGATTATTAGCAAAATGGTCAGCACTCCCCTCATGATTTGTGACATGGCTTAACCACCTCCTATGCCTTCTATAAGTCTAGTGGTTGTATTGGGCATTAAGAGGTCAATCTTTTGGTGCAACAACAACTACTACTTGTAATAGAGACATCATCATCCAATGTTGGAGGCACACCATTGTCCACTTCTAAAGGTGTAGGCACACCCTTGTATCATGTTGAAGGCACACCATTGTCTACATCCCAAGGTGTACGTACCCCCTTGTATCATGTTGAAGGCACACCATTGTCTACATCCCAAGGTGTAGGCACAACATCATCTCATGTTGAAGGCACTCAAGATGGTACGCAATTCACACATAATGTTTTTGATGCTCCTAGAATTATTTATAGAAAGCCAAGCTATTTTATTGATATTGATACTAACATTTTGCAAGCAATGCCTAACAAGATTCTTAAGTGTACTTGTCAAAGAAATGCTAATCATATTTGGAGATCATTTTTTGAGAATTTAAACATGACAGGAAGATGTCATCTATTTGTTGAAATGATGAGAAACCTAAAATTTAGGCCCATCATGAAGATTCTTGGGCTAAGAATGATGGATGAGTCAAGTGAAAAATCTATTGTAAAGAATGTAATGACTGCATGTGAGAGTGTGGGTTCTGCATCATGCACGAAAGATAGTAATGTCATGCGACATGTACTTACATCAATGATAGTAAGTACTCAAATGAAGAAATCTTGACTCATTAGAAAGACAAGAAAAATATTGAAAATAAGTAGAAAGTCTCTAATGAGAGCCTTGGGAAGGCGTCAAAGAGTGGAAGATCCAAATAGCAATGAGTTATGGGCATTTTCCGGTAGACTACCATGAAATGATAAAGTAATTGTTGAAGCTTTGAAATCCTTGATTGAAGAATTTTGGAATAATAACACATGCATATCTCCTAATCAAAGAGATGTTGTAAGAAGTAGGATTGGTAGTCTAATTCATGTTCCACATCCAAAACATTTTTTGGATTCAATTCAGACACAATTCTTTGCAAAATTTATGCATATGTATCCTCAAATTAAAATTAGTCAGAGATATTTTGAAATGTGTAAACCTTTTTATGTGAAGATAAATCACACACACACAACTTGTTGTTGTAGGGTACATAATGAATTTTGTAACCATTTTGAATTTTATAGGAATATATGTGTAGATTTTCACTCTAACAATGTTTTGCAGGGTAGCGGTGATTCCAGTGAATGGAAAGCTAGAGAGTTGTCCATCAAGCTTATCTTTGAAGATTTTAATGACAGGGAAGAAGCCACTACTGGTGTGTTGCAAACTACCAAAATTGAGGCCCTTTACTCCTTTAGATTCAACAAATGGTGCTTTCATGAAATTAAAAGGGTCCATTTAAAAAGTAGGAAGCTTGAAGCTAACAATGCTATTCTCCATGAGAAAGTTGAGACTCTCCTCAAAGAGAGATCTTCTAACTCCCCTGTTGCTGATATAAAGGAAAGAATGGATAAAGATGATAATAATCTTATCAATATCCTCTAGCATAGTATGGACAATATGAAGGCATCCAACACCAACCTCAAGGCTCTAGTCAACCTGCTAGATAATGCTTCAGAAAGGGAGAGCACAATGGTGCAGGTGCATGTATTAAAAGAGCCTTAGCACGTGAAGAATTAAAGTACAAAGAGAAAGAAACATTGTTAGATGTGGGATGTATTGTCAAGTGGTGTAATGCTACAATGGGTCCAAGTAATGAAGGTGAGTCTACATTTCATAGATTTTTTTGGTTAATGGATGAAACTTACATTGCACCATATGAGGATTGTTATACAGTGACAAGATCGAGTGAGCTACACTATTTTATAATATGTAATGTAGGTTCATGGATTATCCACACATGACATATGGAGTGCTTTTGTTCATCATGTGTAGATGAAGATTGGGATGGTTGTGAGTCAAAGGAATGGGTTGACGAATGGTATACACATATTTTGAGTCCACTTGCCTCCTATCATCCCCATGAATCACTACAACTGACAGAAATAGAATCATCCATTGACTTTGATCACTTATCTGATCTAGTACAACCAGGTAAATTTTCCACATACAAATAATCTCAAATTTAGTACTTTATCATAAATATTCACTAAATTAGTGTCCTCATTATGTTTATATCATTACATACCATGTTTTTTCTATTATTGTGCTTGAAGAAAATGAAGAAGGGACAAATTATTATTTATGTCATTGTGTTGAGGCAAAAAATAAATTGGATCACTCAGTTATCAATGGATAAGAATTAGAATACCCTATAGGAGCAGTGGTTGTAACTAGTACATGGCTTAGACGGTATGCTATGAAGAACCCTAGGTTGTGGTTGTTCAAGGATTGGGAGACACACAGAAAGATTGTTCATTATTCAAACTTTGTCATCACATCAAATGTCCACTTGATCAGATATGGGGGAAGACCACATAATAAAACTCTTTGGAAGGTTCACGAGTCAGACCACGAGCAAATACTTGAGACAATCAAGAGTAGGGAAAATCCAATTGGTTCATTGGACTAAATGGAGATACAAAATATTGTAATGTCAAATTTATATAGCACTATAAATTGGGTGGACTATAAATTGCTCATGCATTACCCCGTATGTATAATGGGAAGTTTGTAAGATTTAATGACAACCTTTCTCTTCTATTTTTTGGGGAAATACCAGAGGTTTTCTCTGCTCATCTCTTTCCTCCGGTGCTGCTAATGAGTTGGGTTGTAAAAATATTTCTCATTATTAATAAAAAAAACTTTATGATGTTATGCCAATGAATTGTAGGCACATAATACTTGGAAGGCCATGGAAGAGCCTTAAGGAACCAACTCAATTCAAGGATGCACTATTTCATTTCCTTTCCAACTTCTCCCTCTCTAAAATGGAAGGTTTATATTTTGGTTTATCCAGATTAATACATTTGCTTCCATTACTAGGTTTTACCTTCTTCCCTTGTAGCTGTTCTAGTCCTTGTTTCACACATTCCCCCTTTTCAAGTCTAGATGCCTTTGCTGGCAAATTGGTGACAAAATCATTGCATAAGACTTGTATTTTCTTATTCATATGTGATGGAAGGCTATTATGCACTTGTCCTCCTTTAAAATACTTGTAAGGACTACATTCTTAAACAACAGAGAAAATATGGACATTAAGTTTAATTTTGTTTTTGCTATCATCTACCCACTCAAAATCAGGCATCTTCATCCTCAAGATTATTGGAAATTGAAAAATATCTCCATCCATGAATCAAGGAAGCTTTAGGGAGATCTCTGAGGAATCATACAGGCCATTCCCTTCTGTTAGGATCCACAAGAGTGACCATTGTTCTTTCTCTTGGTAATTTGAGTTTATCTACAAATGTGTTTAGTGTTGTGTGTAGAACAAATTTTCAAATAAATTAAGCAACATTATCTTAAGAACCATCTAAAAAATGTTATTAAAAAACATGTAACAAAACATAGAAACCCAACATTACCTTAAGAACCATTTGATGTTCTTTTTTGGTAAGAGATGGATGGAAATGTTCATGAGTCTCAAAAGAATGGCCTGCATGCAAATAAAAATTTGTGGTTATTCAAATGGTAAGTTCAGAGTTTCCCATAATTTGGGAGGAACGAGTTTGGAAATACTTCAATCTTTCATTGAGGGAAAAAATTTTACTTACATTGAGAAGAAACCTTAGGTTTTTTCACTTCATTTTTAGCGTCTTCTATTGATTTTCTTTTCAAATAAAAAGATAATTTTATGTTCATCAAGTGATTAGAACTCATCGGTATAGCACTTGTGGAAGGATCAGGGCATTTCCTCTATGACTCAAAATCACTCTGGATCTTCTTAGAATGAAAAAAAAAATATCTTTTTCATAGCCATTCTTCCCATATATACAAACTCTGAAATACCTTCCAAAGATGTATTTAAATACTAAAAAATCCCCAAACTCTATTGCATGTTGATATACAAAAATTTCCCAGCCCGTGCCAAAAAACTCAATTCTAGTGCTTGTACTACATAATTTGACACCCCACCATTCACCAAACTCTCTCACCAAAAAACCCTGGTTCCTAGAGTCATAAACCTAGGGTCTATTCAAGAAGACCTCCAAAACCTTCTCCAGATAGATCCAATGATTCTAACACACCATATTGGACATGAACATTCATGTTCCTTCACCAAAAACCTCCACCCTTAAGTGCATTCACTCCCATGCCCAGTCACTATCCCCAACACCAGTCTATTCCTTCACCTTCTTAGAAAATAAAATAATGATTCAAATGCATGGAAATGTAAATAATAAATACAACAATGTATTTACTTTACTACCGTATCCAAAACGCATTCCAATCAAGCATATGAAATTGTTGTTTCATTGACTGTTCACCTAGAGCCTCCAATATGTCAAATTAGCCTTTTTTTCCCAATCCTTCTAAACAAATAAAGGAACTCTTGATTGTTTTAGATACCCTTTTGTTTTCTATGAATCCTACCCAAACCCCAAGATAGACTCCTTTGAACCATCTAGTAGATCTAATACCTTAGCAGTCACCAACTACGCACCATCTAGTCAAGACTGACTGTGACCCCAAATCTAGTCACTATCAAGAACACCAATAATTTCCTCTGGAAAGATAAATAAAAACTAAGGAAAATTCCTTATATCATAGACCAATCCAAATCTCATTTTATTCAAATATTTTAATTCACTGGTCTTAGACTGCACTTTAAATCGAAGTGTCCCTCAACGTCCCTTCAACA
Source organism: Chamaecyparis obtusa (assembly GCA_027943335.1). Classification (NCBI taxonomy): domain Eukaryota; kingdom Viridiplantae; phylum Streptophyta; class Pinopsida; order Cupressales; family Cupressaceae; genus Chamaecyparis; species Chamaecyparis obtusa. Next base: position 599,608 of record BSBK01001909.1, read on the forward strand.
TGAAATTGGCAATCTTTATGGGGTCATATCTCAGAGCTCATGCAAGGAAGCATTAAGAGGTTAAGTGTGATAGGACTGTGTTGCCAGGGCCTAAAATAACCTATCTTAGTTTTCATAGATTCAAGTTCATTTAAATTTGGTAATACATTCTCGGTCAATGTCAAATCTCACAATGTTCCTCAGTTCAAATGGCCAACATTGCATATCTTTCAAACTGTCAGTCGTAGCATCGAACCGTTTGTTCCAATAGCTCCGAATGGTCAGGTAAACACTAGGGGAAACCTCATTTACCACACATAGTCATTCAAATGCCACTGATGACTCTAGTTCAAAGTGTCCCTCAACATCCCTTCAGCATGAAATCAGTGATCTTTATGGGGTCATATCTCAAAG